>OX377202.1:91212457-91683966 GCA_947396885.1 Heligmosomoides polygyrus polygyrus
CAAAAGCCGCAAAAGTGCGGTTTTTTCGGCGTCTATTCAAAAGACGCGTACTGTACAAGTTGTAAAAGTGTTCACTTTTCTTAACATTCTTCTTCAAAATTGGCTTCAGTGTTTAACTGCGATCTTGTCCATGGTAAACACTGCGAAATTTGGCACTTTCCGACACTAGATCCAGAAAACGATCTCTTCGACTTTAATTCCACGCTTCCTCGGTATGAAGCTCTCACAATAAGTTTATTTCTCTATTGTTTCAAGTAGAGTGGGGTCCCGTAACTGCGATGGAGAAGTAGCTCTTGAAACTCAAATGGTGACTAATATGCAATGCAAGCTAATGAGCGGGCATAGTACTGCAAAAGCGGATGATAGGGAGGAAGGAAGCCAGGAAGCCAACTCAGCGGAGGATGCCCAGAAGCCCAAAAGAAACGAAGAAGCAGGGGTAGCCTGCGACGTCGATGAGAAGCAAGAACTTGCCCCGCCTTCCACAAAGAAGTCTCGTAGGACGAACAGACCGCGACACCTGCTTCGATGATACCACACCCTCTAATTAAAGGCTCAAATGCTGCGAGACCTTTTTGACCACTGCATAATTATTTCTGGAAAAAGGTCGTTTTAAAATGAACTAGAGTGGAGCCAATTTGATACAGTTTCAAACAGAATTTATACAAGCGATAACGATGGAGTAATATTATTCATGAAGGCCCACTGGAGTAAGCAAAGCCTTCAGATTGTGGGAGTAGCCTTGTCGACCGAAACCCATCCTATGGAATCTTACTCATATTTGTTTTAAAGACAATATCAGAATTTCAGCTTTTCTACGTCAGAGTTGCTTCTCTGGATGGATAGATCGAGGTTGATAAAAAAATGAAGTTGAAGAAACGTAACTTTAGCACTTTTTAGTAGGTTAGAATTTGGACAAATGTATAGGAAATGGCAAATGCGTAGGAAATGGCACACGTCTTTTTCGTTTTACTCTAAGAATCGTCGCTTTACCGGAATGTGCACTTTGCTCAGAAATAGCTGGGTAGGGCTCAGAAAAATGGTTTTATACTAATGCGCCTTTCAAACGAAGACTTTCTGATTTCAATTTTTCACACGAAAACCGCATGTGAGGAAAAACATATGTTTAGTACATCCTGAAAGGCAAACATGTACAACTAGCAGGCAGAAATACGTAAATATAAGAACACAAATAGTGAAGCATCAATTCAGTTAATCAATACTTTTGCAATGCGCCACGTTTCCCACTTCTACGAGATGTCGTGGAGGCAATTTGAATTCTTATTTGTCCTATACAATGACCAGCGGTGGCCAGGCGGAGTACATGTTAGAGCTTCATGCTTCCCAGTCAAGTGTGGAACCAATTCACCAAATCAGGAGGGATGGAAGGCTGGATGGGAAGCGGGAACCAGGGACCTGATATCGGGTGAAAGGGACAGCCGGCAACTCCTCTAACTGTGCTCGTCGCGCCCAGAAATCGAATGCAGAAACAATCAAATAATTAAATAAATAACCAAAAAATAAAAGAGTAAATTGGAGCAGGCGTGCTGGTAGGTCTGGGTAAGCAATGGCTTTGCTAACAAGGGATGCTAAGAGCCGAAACTTAATTGTGTAGCCACAACACAATTATCGGGAAGGCTAGCTGTTCTACGGCCTTTTACCTTGCTCATGGACGAAATTCACCGAGAAACGTATTAGGAAAGAAATAGCATATAAATAAATAACAGGAAGCCAATAAAACATCTTCATTCACAAAAAAGTGAATTATAAATTTCAGGATAACTTTTACAAAGGACAATAACTGGTTCAACTTGCTGAAAAAGTGTTTTAATAATAATTAATGGAGGAAATTTAATCGCTGAATAAAGAATTTTCCTAGCTGAAAGAAAAAATACAATAGCGCTCCTGTCTTTATTGCTAAAAGGCGCATAAAACTGCCGTTTTAGCCGTTTTTCCATGAATTTGTTCAAATTGGTCTATTAAAAAAACAGAACTTACCATCCGAGTCCAATGTGGGCGATCTATCCAATTATATGGGTATAATAAGATGTTTTAGAAAAAGAATAGATCGAATTTATAAAACCTGGACCCTGTCGGAGCAATTATCTCGTGCGATAGGGGAGGGTCGCCGCCGTCAGGTTTTAGGGGCCACTAAAACTTTTTCTCTCCAAAACACCTAATGGATAATGCCTACATCGTTGGATGGATCACCCTTATCGGATTTAGATAGTAACATTTGGTTTTTGAATAGGCCAGTTTGAGGGAAGTTATGATGTGAAAACTGCGAAAACGACGGTTTTTTGCGTTTATTCCGCCCAAAACCAAAAGACAGGAGCGATATTGTATGATCAATATCGTCGTGAATAAAACTACTTTAGAGAGTGCGTCACCCACAACATTTCTACACGCTAGCCTCCTTCTTTTCGTCGCCTTAAAGTCATTAGCCAGTTTTAATGACTACATGAAATTAGAGTTCTTTTCCGAGTTGCAGAATAGCAAGAGCAACCGGTGCACTTCCAAAAACAAATCTCAGAAATCTAATCGGAGAGAGATCTCCGTAGAACTCCATTCCCTGGAGGGCTTCTCTCTCGAGCATATCCTCAGCTCGCATTCACGAAGTAGTCATGCGTGTGTGACAAGGCACACATAGCCTATATCTATGCATGTTGTCTTCATAGCGGGTATAGCGCACCGTTAGGGGAAGAGCTCGCCACCAGCACCCCTAATTGATTCAAGTTCAGATCCCGTCCGGACCTTTCACTCTCTTCCGAAGTCTCTGAATTAACGCCAGGCTTGCCTGATGCAGATATAGCGGTAGATTGCTGTAGTTGGATCTCAAAGGTCGATTAGGATTTCAGAGCGCCTTCACAATTTTGCTTGAGTCTGAAGTGGAATACTCAGTGCATTCCGAAATAGACGATCAACACTGGCCTTATAATGTTCTAAACTTGACCCTCCTAAAGCGAACACTTATCCCAATTTTACGTACTTTCTGAGCGAGCAAGATTTTTGATAGAATTTTTTAAAGGAATGCTCGTGTAAGACGTCAATTTAATGCTATGAGGAATTTTGAACCTCTGAAGACAAAGGCGTAAATAAAAATTAAGACCTGGAAATAATGCGTATGACCCGCATAGGGTACCTTTTATAGAACCAACTAGTTATAAACAAGACCAACAAACACACCCTGCAGCCGTCGTTTCGATCCCTTTGCCATGCTATTTATAGTACAAAGAGGCTTGATTTACTATTATTATTTATTACATGGCTAAAATCTAAGAACTATGTAATTAGAAACGGCATAGAATGACATCTATATGACATTGACTACCGACCTAGGCCAAAGTAGAATAATTAGAAAGAATATGCAATGACAAACACCCAGAGGTAAATGAAGAATAGAAGGGAGAGCAAACCAAGAAGGGTTCTGCCACAAGATCTCGTTATGTCCTAGAATTATTTATGAATCAACTTTCATTCGTAATAAATGGCTTCAGCTTGTGTATAGGTGTGTATTTGCCAAGTTTCATACAACCTCAACCTGCTATATTAACAAAAAATATGCTTAAAATTAATGGAATGCGATGGAATGGTAGTGTTTAATGAAAGTTTACGTCCTCCACCTCTGGTTCTAGATGGTCTCATCACAAAGAAGTCACGCTCTTCAAGTCTACAGAAACCATGTAGAATTTTATGAACCATGATAAGGTGGTATAATACATTCTTCGTCTGCATGAAAGCGTCTATAGTCCACGCTGCTTGTTTCTTACTTCACTATTGGGAATAATGAATAATGATATGATTTGATCAAAACATGCTCCTGACTTAGGACCGCACTAGAATGCGTCTACATATAGCACAACTGCATACGCTGGCGAACAAAGGAAAGAGTGCAGGGTGCAAACCGAAAAACGACACCGACTGCGGAAGCTGAGGCTGTTCGATTGCAGAAGCAGAGGGTGTCCGCAGTCGCCGACTCATAGAAGGAAGCCTACGGTGTAGATCAGTTCCTGGCGTGAATTTATCCACAACTTCTTTACGTAGTTCGGAATCTGGGCGTGTGGTCGCGCAGTTGAACGAAGCGCCAGCTGTCGTGTGCAGCACTCATCGATTTATTGGTTCGAGTCGCGCTCAGGACCATGAATCGCATGACACATTGGCACCAAGCTTGCCTGAACAGCATGAAAACCTTACATTCTACTCCGACAACCAATGGATGGATACGCATTTTCTTTGTCTCGATAATATTCCATACAAAACGAATAAATGGCGAGTCTGAGACAGGTTTTAATTTACACCTTCGTTTATCCTTATATATTCCTATATTACGCTATCCAATATGGGGTTGAGCACCCTCCTATACACATCTATGCCATGAGCAAATGAATTGAGCGGCTATTTCATCACACTGAGGCCCTATTCATTTGAGTTTTTTCTTGTGATTCAGTCAAGGCTAATACCGCATTTTTTCCTGTGAATGAGATTGAAAAAATATTAAGAGAACGAGGAAACAAGAATGACTCGTGAAATCTATGTAAATAGTCAGGGAATCGTAAATGTGAAGCAATGGCAGAACGCAGTCAAGCGAAAAAGGGGCTGTGTGGAGAAACAGGGAGCAGGAAAGCACATAAGTATGTGAGCGAGGCGGAGGCCTTTTCGAGGCCGTCAAGTAGTCGTCAGCTCAGCATTCCTCGCCAAATGCATTACAAGGTTCCTCAGCGGGCGTGAGAAGTCGCAGCGAGCTGCTGCGAGCTACTTTTCGATGCGCTTATGTCCGTGATTTTCGGGGCTAGCCGCGCGTTCGATAAGTCGGACCTCCGCCCCGCTCAACAACGGATGTCAGCGTTTGGCTAACGAGTCATAGCTGTTTTATGAGCAAAAAAGGCACCCCATCGCGCCGAATGAAGTCCACAGTGCCTATTGCGCTTTTAATAAATTGGCTCTAAGCGTTCTAATAGAATGCGGTTGAGACAAATAACTCAATCCGATTTCAGTAAAACAACGGCAATGATTCCAATGTCAATGAATTCTGAGGGAGTTCTCTGCATTGGTTCAATTGAATATTTCAGCGTTCTGTTAAACTGCCAAAACTGTTGCATAAAAATGGCTGGGCTTAATTAGAGCCGGTGAGGGTGCTTTGCGTCACCAGATAAACCACCGCATAAACTCTGCATAGCCCAAGTAAAGACGCACCATCACCCGAGTACCTTTAGATGAGATCTGTTACATTACGGAAGTCGTGCGGTTGACGCAAACAATTAAAGAACAAATCATAATACAATCAACAATAGTCAGCGGGCGAAGATGAATTCAGGTCGATCCATGGCATTCTGTGTAACAAAATATTGGTCGGCGACGGAAAAAGCGAAGCGTATAGTATTGTTAAAAAGTCGAACATGCTGGGCTCGAGAACCTGCATCACACCAATGGATCGCATCCTGACGAAGAAAAGAAGACGTCTTGGAATCGTTCCGATCCAACACAACATGCGCAGGGATCATATAAGTAGAGAAACATACTTCCGGACCAGGCTGATGCGTCGGGATCGATTTTTTTGAAAGTTCACGCCCACATCCTTTTGAAACAGATTTGACACCATCCTTATCTTGATTCTTCTCGTGTTTATCCTTACTTTTGCGCTTTTTAGGTATCTCTATACCTCCTAATAAGTTGTTATTTCCAGGTTTGGTTTCAGCATTGTGGAAATGTGCTCGTTGTTCGCTGATGAAGACGTACTACGAGCACGAGTTTTGAGCGTTGTCTCTATTAACACTAGAAATGAAGAAAAGAAACTGTAGAGAAGCTTTAGATATTTTTTAATGCGCATGACCCGAATTTTATTTAGTAAAAGGACATACATATATTAGTTTTCACACAATATTTTCTTCAGGTAAAGGAACATTTATTTCCCTGGCAATGCAATCTTTGCGCTTGACCGATGAAGTCAGAGAACGTGGTTGCCTATGATTGTATCTCGGAGAGTTTATAAAACGCTATTAGATATTATATAGCGCATTATCAAATAGACGAAAAAAATTGTTCCGTCATATAAAAACAGCTCGTTAAAGCAGGACCTTCAATGAGCTTAAGGGTTCTAGATGTAGTTTTTTTAAAGCAAAAACCGAACAGAGTTGAAAGCCGAGAAAACGCTCTCCCACGACACAGCATGACCCCCGTTCGATTTCCCAACGTAAAGCTTGATCCTGTCCTGGACGTTCAAAAAGGAGATATCTACTTTAACGGGGTCTTTCTCAGTGGTCTCCATTTCATAGTTTGAAAGCAACTTATAGCAAATTTGCTTTTATTTTTCGGGTATATTTTTCAACAGCGGCAAGAGCATCAAAACAGCAGCGAAGGAATAATGAATGAAGTACTATGATGCTTCAAAACCTTTTTTGACCAGTGGTCCGATGTTCTTTTAGTATTTATGCCCAGTTTGGTTCTGTTATTGCATTGTTCTGGTTTGTGTTCAAGTTTATGTTCGGTTGTTTCATGCTTGGACGGATTAGGGGCTAGTCAGTTGCCGTAATGCTTGTTCTAATTGTGTTTCCACTCTGTTATGCAAATTCGTGTCTCAGTTAGTTGCATTCCCGCACGAGCACTCTTTCGGGACGTAGTAAATAAATAAATAAATAAATATCCTCTGTGGTACTTTACAGGGGGGAGGGGTGCTCATACTGTGGAATTGAAATTTGCTGGAAGTGAGTCTGAACACTGGTGACGACGGGTGAATGTTCACTGACGGAGGCCGATTTAGAGAATCAAAGCACCAGCTGCAGTCGCGTACAAGTGGTTGGCGGTTTAGATTCATGCTTAGATGGTCAAGGATTCGGTTCTCGAGCTACGACATCTTGCATTTGCTTTCAAATCAAGGAGTTTGCACTTGCTATGACCGCCTCGGCTTGGGTTTTAGCTTGCTTGCTGGGTTATAGCCATTCTATTATGGTTTCCTTTTCCGAAGAAGTTGTTGTGATCTGTCCTCGTGGAAGAGGTCACATCACTCTATCTGACCGACAACGGCCACAGAAATGAAAGTAAATGATAACAACCAAACATCGAAATTATCCAAGAGAAAGTCTTTCAGAGGCCAGTTGTTATTTTGGGAGCGAGAAGAGGCCAAATTGCTTGAGCAAAGTTTCGTTTTTCTAGTTATGCTCCACAACGACTAGTGTAGTAGGTCCGCCTGTTTCCTTGCTTCTGAATAAATTTGGACAGACGAGTAATAATCCCGAGGCTAGCCTCGATGAGAAGAGGATCCCCAATACGGTTTTCACTAATACTTTGCGATTGTGTTACAGCGGAGTCAAATATGAATATGGACTAACGAACGAGGTCATTGAAATCGGTCCGGAGATTCTGAAGAGGAGCTATATGGTCTTGTAGAGCATCGGACAAGGATCACAGAACTATGCTTCGTTTTTGCTATATGCCCCTGAGTGGTCCAAAAATGGCAAAAAAATGGTATCGTTACAGGCTGGGCTGATAAGGCAAAAGTGACACCTGTAATGGCCTGTCGTGATCAGAACTTGACTACGAAAGCTTTGGGGCTCAAATTGAAGTTATATTATAGTATTACGATAATTTCCTACGCTTCATAGACGAAGCTGCAGTGTACAGGGTGCGTAAAAAGTATTGACGCACCTACTTTTTGTTTCAGCCCCAACTTTCTCTTTCTACTTTTCAAAGTTTTTGTGTGTTATTTTTGTTGTCTATATTGTGTTCAAAAAATAGTCTTGTAAAAATTAAAGAAACATGATACCGTCGTGGTTACGGTGGCCCTTTTTTGTTTGTTACCCAAACAGCTGAATATTTCCTTAACAAGTGGCGCTGTTCGAAACGGTTGGTGACGAAGGAGGTCAGCAACCCAAACGTCAGCCACGGCTCTGTCATACCAGATAATGATTACAAGATGTCCAAGCACGAAAGCGTTTAAATCCAAAATCATCAACCTCTGTCCGATAATGGCAAACAGATAACGCGCGCAGGTGTGGACAGCTTCTCAGACGAGCATAGCTTAAACATGATTCCGCTGGATTACTCTTTTTAGGCGATTTTAGCGAATGAGGTCTGGGCTACTTTCAACAGAAGTGACCACTTGCAGAAGGCTGCCCTGATCAAAGCACGGGACGAAATCCAAGCGAGTACTTGCGGCGCGTTCTCATGAATTTTTCCGTCGTTTTCGCTCCTGTATTCTCAGTAAAGGAGCCAATGTCGATTACGAGTTATTCTATCGTGTTTGCAAGATCATTTTCCATATTTCCCAAATATTTTCCATATTTTCCCGAATATTTTAAAACTTACTGCGCAATGCTATTTCCACAGCCGCCATTTACTGCGTCAATACTTTTTACGCACCCTCTACATTCGAGTAATTCAACGGTGTTAGCAGCAACTGGATGGGCGAGTGGATACGGACTTACGGGAGGGGGGGGGTCGGGGTTTGATGCTGGGGGTGTCAGTGCGAGTTACCCTGCGGAGTACTCCCGTTTTTGCAGATGAAGACTACATTTTGGCTTCGGTAGGGTACCTTCGCTTCCTAATATAAAACATAACCAAATGTAAAATTCAAAGAAGTAAAGAAAGGTGTAAAATAATAGAATTTTTTAAAATTAGTCAAAAGAATGATATGTCACAAATTATAAAACATTAAAAGGTTCGTTTCGCCACTGCCTTCAGACGAACCTTTGTGTAATGCTCCTCCCGTGGCTCTTCAGTGAGGAGGAGGAGCATATTTCAAGAGATCTTTGAAATCTGTTTGTGTGAGGAGAGATAGAAAAAAGGAAAGGAGGAGAGGTCAGAAGAGAAAGAAGAATAGAATAGAAGAGAAAGAATGAATATGAAAGGATAAAGAACTACACTCTACATGAGAAAGTTGATTTCAAAAGAGAAAACAAAGAAGGAGTAGAAATTTTTTATTTATGTTAGAGTAAATGAAAAGATATAACTTAAAGAGGTATCAAAGATGTTCTTGTAAGTTGAAAGGCATTAATTAAAAGGTGTATTTATATATAATTAATATTTTTAAATATAATTTTTTATAATTATCACTACAACTATTGTATTGTATAATTACAATTTATTATGTATGATTAATTATCTAGTATATAATTATTACAAACATCACAACATTTCTAGTTATCATTATTATTAATACCTTATTGTATTATTATAACTGTTTAAAATTGAACGACTTACCATTTTGGCAATCACCGCACTCCATAGTTGTACACTTACAAATAAGGAAGTGTGTATCAATAGACTGTTATATATAGTGATATCCACACTAAGGGCGCGTGTGCACCCGATCCCAGGTTCCTGGTTCGGGTTTCCGCCCAGGCCAACCAAGCCTTCCATCCCTCCAGGGTCGGTGAATTGGTACCAGACTTGTCTGGGAAGGATAAAGCGCTGACTTGTTCATCGGCTGGCCACCGCAAGTCATTGTATGGCCAAATACGCATTCATGTCGCCTCCACGACATCCCGTAGAAGTAGAATGCGCTGGCGCATCTCAGAAGGGATTGAGTAACGCCGTCCTTTATCCTTTATCCTTTTTATTTTTAATTTTTCGGTCGATTACGGCAGGCTACGGTAGATATGGGTGAGTAAAGCTGCCTACTTTAGCAGGACTGCTTTCTTCTCCAATGTGGTCAGACTTATTTTCCACTCTTCGACTTCAACTTCCGATGGAAAGTAGTGCAAGAAGGAGGTAAATTAGAAAAATAGTGACAGATTCATGGTCAGCAGCTTAAATAATTCACATTGGCGAAGTTTGAGCGAAATCGGTGGCCATCATTTCGTAACCCTTAATCATCACTAGCCAATAAAACGGTAACCTAACCAAAATGTGTCATTTATTTGCAAAAACGAGAGCACTCCACAGAGAAAATCGCACGGACACCCACGGCATCAAGCCTCCGACCCCCTCCCGTAAGTTCGCCTCGCTATCCACTCGCCCATTCAGTTGCTGCCGACACCGTTGAATTACCTGAATATACCCTGCACCCTCGTCTAGGGAGCGTAGGAGATCATCACATTACTATAACCCAACTTCAATTTGAGCTCCAAATCTTTTGTAGGTCAAGTTCTGATCCCGACAGGGCCATTACAGATGTCACTTTTCCCTTTTATCAGCCCGCCCTGAAGCGATATCAGTTTTTGCCATTTTGGACCAACCAGGGGCACTTAGCAAAAACGAAACATAGTTCTGTGATCCTCGTCCGATGCCCTAGAAGAGCATGTAGGTCCTGTTCAGAATCTCCGGACCGAATTCAGTAACCTCCCTCGTAAGTCCTCAAACGATGGCGACGATCAAGAATAGAATTACAGCAAGGGAGAAGATGGGAAGAGAGAGGTTCAACCCATGACATATTCTTTGTTGTGCCACATGAAGCACATCATCAAGCATATTCAAGCAGTTAATGATATTGACTTAAATTTGAAGCAGAAAGGCAACATCCCCAAAGTCAATTTGCAGGCCTACCGAATGCTTTGCTCTCCTCTGTTCGCTATTCTCCTTGTGTATTCCTGGCGCAATGCAGGAGATGGGGAGTGGGGGGGGGGGAAACGTCAAGGACAGTTCTTAACTCCGATAGAATATATTTTTACTCTGGAGAAAGTAGTTCTGTAGACTTGTACGAAGATAACGATGTTATAACCTGAGCTATTAATAATAATGAAAGTTGATTAAAAAACAGAACAAGCTGAAATTATCCAAATGTAGGCTTGAAAGTAAAAATACGAGGTGTCAAAGCTCGAGGTCCTATCCCTCGACCATGATAACATGAATCTGGACCACTGGTCATTTGTACGCGATTGCAAGTAGCCGAGTGCTAGCGAAAAGTTCGTTGTGAACTACACTACATCTGAATGGTCAGGGTAGAGAAGGTAGCGGAGGGTTATGGTAACGATGGACGGACCTCTCCATCCTGATCAAGCAGGTGTAAGTAGGTGTGTATGTAGGCACTATACATGGGATCCGAATGAATCGTTTTCGGATATTTGATTAGGAAATGCCGATTCCAATCATCCAAAAATCGGGGTTATCCCAATCATTCAACTATTCGAAGATTTCCGGTCGGATCCAATGTATCGTAGCCACGTGGCAAGCACAATCGGAGGAGGTGCGACCTGTCGCGTGCATCAGATTCCAGGTTCTAGGCTTCGATTTTCCGCTCAAGCTAACCAAGCCTTTCATCACTCGCGGTCTGGGAATTGGCACTAGACATTTGGAAACGCACTGACTTGCCTACCACAAGTCTTTGTATAGGCGAAATACGCATTCAAACTGCCTCAATGACACCCGTAGATGTGGAGTGCGAGGCGCATCCCAGGTTGGATTAAATAACGCCGTCCTTTGCCCTCTGTCCTAATTAATTAAGAAAGAAAGAAAGTAAGTAAGTAGGCAAGAAAGTAAGTAAGTTTGCTTCCGTTTCATATCTCCACTCTTCTTGTTACAAGGGAAGGATTTAAAGCGTATGTCTGAACGGGGGAGCGAGTCATATCGGTAGAATCCTCACCCCTCAATTAGCATAATGGTGTGTTTATTTTTTGCCAAGTCGTTAAACCCAAGGAGAGGGGGGGGGTCCTTGAAGTCACAGTGGAATACGGCGCATCACGAGCTTGGGGGTCTTGTATGCCGCTGCCGGCAAGCGCCTCGGAGTGCAGTGGAAGTGGAGTTGCTTCATGCGAGGAAGGTCGTTGGTTTGGTTCTTATGCGCTACTGCATTTTTGAATTTCGACGGACTGGTTGAGATTTGAGGGATTTTGACGTCTATACCATTTTCAGACGTTTTCTGCACATTTTCTAGCTGTACGCAGTGGAGAGTACCTTTCTTGCGACTTAGGCCACATCAGTGTGCGTAGCTGGATCACCACTCGACCATCACTGTTGGTATTAGGTTTTAGAAAACCTTCAGCAGATCCGAGGGGCCTTCAGCTGAAAAATTATTCATAAAAACGTCTGAAAATGGTACAGACGTGAGAATCCTCAAATCTCAACCAGTCAGTTGAAATGCGAAAATGCAGCAGCCCACAAGAACCAAACCCCTGACCTTCCTCGCGTGAAGCAACCCCACTTCCACTGCGCTCTGAGCCGCTTGCGGGCAGAGGCATCGCGGGCGTACAAGACCCCAAACTCGAGATGCACCGTATTCCATTGTGACTTCAAGGAACCCCTGCTCCTTGGGTTTAACGACTTAGCAAAAAATAAACACATTTTCAAACCAATTGAGGGGTGAGGATTTTCCCTATATGACTCGCTCCCCCATTCAGACATACGCTTCAGGTCCTTCCCCTGTTAGTCTTTTATTCTAGGTGCCTGACATACCAAATTCGCGGAGGTGCCAAAACGTTAGGGGAGACCAGTAGTCGAAGTTTACCAGCTACGCATCGCTGATGACATCAGAACAAGTAAAGCAAGTGGAACAAGTCCCGGACAAAATTTGAAAATTTTCCCAGAAAGCAATACATTTTGAAATTATCCCTTTAGCTATCTGTCGTGATTTTCATGCGAATTATGACCTACTTGGCGATGGTCAACGCGGTGACCTACGTGGATCGACACTGGTCGGTCGACACGTCCATCGACACGTTCGCGCCATGGAAGTTTATTGAACCGGGTAAGGACGCAGAGGACCGTACCGTCCGACATTCAGTGTTCTTCGGTGCGGCCGTAGCGGATGGTGGGTCAGCCGCCTTCACCAGGTCTGCTGTTTATCGCCGCAGCGAGCGGTGACGCCGTTGCGGTCGTCCGCATAAGCCGGCCCGCAACCGAACAGGCGACTCCTCGGTTGCCCGTGGACTTGCCGTCACCGTCGCCATGGTTGGCTGCAGCAGTGTCGTCCGCCGTCATCGCCGTTTCGCCAGTCGTCGTCACCGGGATTCCTGCAGGTAACGTAGGACTCCTGCCTGACCTCGATGCTCCCGACTTGGCACAGGCCATAGGGATCAGCACCAGGCAAGCTCTGTGGGTGCAGCCTTGATCCGCGTCCTAGGCTGGGTGTAGTCTGGCCTTCATGATCTGTAGGAACGTTCTGTTCATAAGTATTCTGTCACGTCATGCCCATAGTCTAGATGTTTCCAATATGCCAGTCGAATAAAATCCGCATTAGTTACACAAGTGTAAACTATCGTAGAAAACGGTTTAGTTGCGTATCTCTCCTAAAGTAAAGTCAAAGTGCACCTCATCTAGATGTACCAGTCTTCATGTAAAACTGGATACCTGTCGACATAAGGTAGAACGTTTTGAAATCAAACTGAACACCTCCCAAAGAAATCGAAGGAGTATGTAATTAAAGCAGTATCTCTTTAGAAAATTGTAATTCACTTTTCACAACAAATTGAGTGCAATGCTTGAAAATTTTGATTTGTTGAGTTAGAATATAGAATCAAACATTACTTCAACGTTCAGTAAGAGAGCAATTTTTGCGTGAATGAAAAGAAGAAACCACACCATACCATCGACTAGGTTGTTACAATTTTGCTTCAACTGTCAGTGTAGGTGCCGCTCTCTTGTAAGCGCAAAAAGGATACGTTGCATTGGTGTTGATATGGCATTTCTTACAGTTGTTTTCGCCGTAACGTCTACAAGTGCGCTACTACACGTAAATAGAAATTTTGCTATCAATGAAAGAAAAATCGAGATGCTGGACGGGTGCATGGAGTCATCAGTTTTTAGAACGTACTGAGCACTTGCTCTATTCCTGCACTTTAAAATAAACTGTAATGTATCAATCTTCTTCTTACAGAAATAAAGATTTTATTAAGCTTCAACCACGGATCTCCTTCGATAGAGAGCCTTCGGGCTCTCTTGTTAAAAGGGATCTCGGGCCGCTTGTCGTCGCGGGGCCACGTGGCGCGTCGCCCGATGGTTGATAGGGGAATTGAACGCGAACCAAAAGCGACCGTGTACTGCCCAGTGACGCAATTGGGATGCAGGGGATGGACTCCTTGCTCCTGCTGTGTCGGGTCGATGCGTTCCTTGTGCGTGGGAGCGGCATGTTCGTGCACAGTGTGCGTGGATGTGACCGTGACTGTGCGGATTGTAACTGTGTCGGCTCGGCCAAAAGCTTGTACTCGGTAGACTGGGAGTACATGTAAGGCGATTCGAGGCCACCTTAAGTCTCGCCCCGTCCCTTCGGGCAGTCTGGCTGGCTGCCCGGAGTTCTTCGCCCGCACGACAGAGCCTGACAAGCTACCGTGTGTATTGTGTGTGTACTAAAGGGCCTCATTCCCTGACCCCGAAAGAGCCCCCATTTCTGCAGCGATGGGAAGGACGAGTGCGGAGAGGCTGCTAAAATCTCAGGGCTTGACCACGCTGCGCAAATTGAGAAGGACTAGGATGACGATCTGTTCTAACAACGCCCGCACGCTCGCATCGGAAGCATCCGTTGAGGACCTGATGATGCAAACCATGAAGATCAAGTGCGACGTCATCGGACTGACCAAGATGAGAGGACACCACCCCCTACACGCCGCCTACGACTTCGGAGAAGAACTGTTCCTCGGAACATGCGACAGCAGGGGAGTAGGCGACGTTGGTGTCCTCGTCAACACGCACTTGGCCATGAACAGCGATTCGTACAAGTCTCTGACAACCCGAATCGGACGTCTGCGACTGAAGCGATGTGGTTCCGTGCCAGCTTTGACTGTATTCGTCGCGTATGCCCCAACATCCGACTACGACGAGACGAAGAGGTCGAAGCCTTCTTGAAGACCACCAAGAGACGCCTGTCTCCGGAAACTCTCGAGCTGAAATGCCAGCGTGGAGTAGCGCGAGCGTCAGACAACTACAAACTGACGTCGGAGCTTGCGAGGCTATGCAGAGCGGCGATAAAGGAGGATCTCAAGGAGAGAAGGGCGGAAGTGTTGGCTGAAGCTGCAGAGGCAGGTTTGAGCATTCGCAATGCCCGCCGGAACTTCGCCAACTTCAAGACCAAAATGACAGCTCTCCGACGTCCCGACGGAACCGTCACCTCTTCCAGAAGGACCATGGAGAGGGTCATCCACGACTTCTACTCCGATCTCTTTGATAGCCACGTCCACCTGCCCCATGCCATCTTCAGCAGGATGGATACGTCGTCCCCTCTGTTCTCCCTTCCGAGATCCGACACGCCATTTCGTCGGTGAAGAAACGTACAGCACCTGGTCCTGACAGGATCAGACCCGAACACCTGAAGAACCTTCCGCCAGCGCTCATCAACACCCTGGCGCGGCTCTTCTCGCGCTACCTGTCGGAGTGCAAGGTTCCATCTCAGTGGAAGACCAGCAGGACCGTCTTGCTGTACAAGAAGGGAGACGTGCACGACATTGGCAACTATCGCCCGATCTGCCTGCTGTCCGTAGTCTACAAGCTGTTCACTCGAGTCATCCTGAATAAGATCAGCAGAACGCTGGACGAAGGACAGCCATGCGAGCAAGCAGGATTCCGGAGAGGATTCAGCACGATCGACCACATACACACCATTACGAAGCTCATCGAAGTGTCGCGAGAGTACAAGCTGCCGCTGTGCCTTACGTTCATCGACCTGAAGAAGGCATTCGACTCCGTCGAAACTGAAGCGATCATCGACGCCCTGCTCACTCAGGGTGTTCCTGCTCAATACATCAGAGTCCTTCGAGAGCTGTACAGTGGTTGACGACCAAGATCTCACCATTCTACAACGACGTCCTCATCGACGTAAAGAGAGGGGTTCGGCAGGGGGATACCATATCCCCAAAGCTCTTCAGCGCCACCCTCGAACACGTCATGCGCGAACTAGAATGGGAGGACATGGGAGTGAAGGTCGATGGCCGGCAGCTACACCATCTTCGCTTCGCTGACGACATCGTGCTCATAACACCGAGCATCAGCCAGGCGGAGCGAATGCTGGCCGACTTCGATCGTGTATGTGGGAACGTTGGACTGCAGCTGAATCTTACGAAGACGATGTTCATAAGGAACGGACAAGTTTCTGATGCCCCATTCCCCTTCAACGGAACGAACATCTCCGAATGCTCCAGCTACGTCTACCTGGGCCGCGAAGTCAATATGTCTAACGACCTAGCGCCACAGCTAAGCAGGAGGAAACGAGCGGATTGGGGAGCTTTCAAGAGCGTCGAAGAAGTCGCAAAGAAGACGAAGAACGTCCGACTATTCGACTCCACTGTTCTTCCTGCCCTAACATAATCCTCAGAGACCTGGGCCATACGAAAGCAGGATGAACACGCGATCAGCGTCGCGCAGCGTGGAATTGAGAGGATGATGCTCGAAGTGACACGACTCACGCAAGTGAGAGAAGGCCTCCGGAGTTCCGAGCTTCGCCGACGTTCGAAGATCAGAGGCGCTGTCGCGTGGGCCAAGTTGTCGAAAATTAGGTGGGCCGGCCACGTAATGCACTTCGCAGACCCCCGCTGGACGAGAGCCGTCACCGACTGGATTCCACGGGATGTCAAGAGAACACCAGGACGCCCACCAACGCATTGGTCGGACTTCTTCGTGAAAGCCCTGAACGACCGATATGACGCTTTTCGTGTTCCTCGAGCGAGGAGGATCCGTTGGAGCACTCTGGCACGCGATAGGGACGAATGGAGACGCTGCTGGCGCCCGTTCGAGCAAGTCGATGATCAACGGGACGATAGGTGACAGGTGATGCAGGTGATTAAGCTTCAAACACGTGTTAGACTTTCTTGGAAATGGGAATTATAAATTTTACAAGAAAGTGATAGTGAATTCCCAAAAACTCAAATTTAGAACTTCTTAGTGGGTGGCTGGATTAAAGTGAAACATGACCCGTTTTGCTTTGGAAGGTGATCAATTTTATTTCAAAAGTGTCCGTTTTATTTTGAAAAATATCCACAAAGTGACGAGAAGATGGTATGTGTAGGAGGAAGCGCGGTGTACAAGAGGGCCACATTAGGGGAGTAAGTAAAAAAGTTATTAATATGAATGCCTGCCACGTAGTTGAACTAAAGAGTTGAGATAGCTGATTGTTAGAAAAGTTCATGGACTGGTTTCATGATTGTATTTTGTCCGTTGTTTCAAGTTGCTCTTTCACTTTTTATTCCTTGTATCACCACTGTTTGTGTATGTACACGCTTTAGATAAATAAATAAATAGATAAATAGAGGCTGGAAACAGAAACATTCTAGCTTCAATGAAAGTATTGTGTTTGTTTGTTTTTGACTGTCTTTGTCCTCTGCTAAACCGAATCAGAACGATGGGGTACAGGTGGGACGAAACAAGAGAAAGAGCAATAGGAGGATCAGCAAAATGTCAAGGAAGGAAAGGAAATAAAAGTCCTCTGCCTTATCGGATCGTCGATGCAGCTAAGAAGTGCCTTGATTAGAGCATGTTTTATTTCAACGTACGCCCATTCATGCACTAACTTGCTGCCGGCCAATGGAGAAAATCCGAGTGATTCACAATCGACGACGCCCGGAATTATGCGGAACCACATCACTTTTTCTTCGACATACAGCAGCCGCATCTATTCTTGACAAATTTCGATTCAGGTGCCATGGAATGTGTGCCAGATGGTGATCGACAAGAAGCTTCCACTGATATTAAAAAAGTAGACGTTCAGTGATACCTTTTCGCAAGCAGTCCTGAGTATCACAAGTCCATCATGGAGGAGTTGGCCACCTTAAATACAAAGTGGTCCGCAGATTTTGCTCGGAGCCGGAAAGAAATGCTTTGGACCGTCTGTCGCGCAAACCATTTGGTGGATTTATTTACTTACTGATAACTATTCACGCCGCAGTCGACCATGAGGACGGCGCCATGTTCTATCTCAGAGATAACCTGACTGGGTGTGTACTCGCCGGATCGAACTCAAAATGACTGAGGAAATGTAGGAATTTGCTAAGAGCACCTTTTGAAAAAATAACGCTTCTGTAATAGAGCTAAAGTTATATGACCTCCTACACCGACAAAGAACCTGAAACACTGCTCCATATTATGTCAGTTATTTTTAGACCATTCCGACCGAAAAGAGCGAGATATTAGTGGCCCATATTTTCACCATATTAGGTACTGGAAATTGGCAAGCTATTGGAAGCTTATACCATTCGCCTAGTCACAAAGCCGGCCACAAACACCACAAACATGCTCAATTACTATGATAGGAAAGAAACACTCCGTTCATGGGCGCGGGCCCATGACATGCCTGAATTCACTATGGACGGATTCTTCGCAATTATAATCGGTGTTCGCCGATTCGCTTTCGATCTCTTCTGGCCGGATGCATGTGTTTTTCATTGCGAAGAGTTGGACAGTAGTCGAAAGATGGTTTGCGTCCAGATGGGAGTTCCACGGCCTAGCTCTGATAAGTGAGAGAGTTCCTACACCATTATTTGTGCACGGAATCGCCACATCACCACCTTTGCAACACTCGTTTGCAACCTAATAAGCTTTTACCTGTATGCGGTGGTTGAGCTATCTGATGTTAGAGCAGGTTGTTTCCGAAGCTTGACGTTTCAAATTCGCTCGTGCTAAAATCGGACTACGAGACAGATACTATGGTCGATTCTGCAGACTGATCTCCTGGTTGTGTTGTTCTGGAGCTCTTCCTTGAGATAACAACAGGTTGCTTCAACCTTAGTGGATGCCCTACATGGGGTAGTCGAGCTACGAAATGAGATCACTTGCCCGAAACTGCTACTGAGCCTTACTATATTGCAGGAAAGATTTCATGCTGAGATCGGAAAGCTATCGACTGGAACCTTACAGCCAGACCCACTTGGAAAAAAAAATTTACTCGTGCTGAGATCGGACGAAATCGATACTATGGTCGATTTTGTCATTCAATTTCCTGGAATGTTGTCCTGGAGTGCTTTCTTCAGCCAGCAACAGGTTGCTTCAACTGTAGTGGGTGCTCTTCATGAGGTAGCCGAGCTATGAAATGAGATCATTTTGAGTGAGATCGGAGAGATATCGGACAGGGACTTTATTGCCACACCCGCTTGAAAAAAAACCATCCATAATGCAGTTGCACCTACTAAGTTACGCTCCAAGTCTCGGGCAAGATCTCGACAGAACTACGCATGGGATCTCTTCACCTCCTAAGTAGCGTGCCACTTGATAAAGCTGAAATCCAAGATCAACCCAACAACAATAATGAAATGGAGGACGAGTCTATTTGCTCGACTTAGGTGAATTCAGGTCAATCATGAAGCTCATGTAATTATAATAGTATTCGTAAGTGAATAACAACATCATTCTAGGCCAAACAGCTTTGGAATTGCCTTTACGATCCAAAAATGGATCGAATAAAGCCGATCTTTATCTTTTATGGAAACTAACCTACTTAATTCAGCTCATTGTGGTATTTTTCTAATCGGAGAACGAACAAGTGAGTGGTCAAGATTAATAAAAATGCAAATTGAATACTATGACGCAATAGCTGAAACTAATTTATTTTACCCCCTTGTAATTTTTAAATCTCCTAATGCAGAGAGGAGCTTCGAAGGACAAACGGGTAATCCCGATCTGCAAGCTCAAGCTTCTGCTGTGAAAAAAGGAAAATATTCACTAATTTGAAGAAGCTACGTACAATTATGTTGTCCACTAGACTTCAAGAAACGAGTCCAAGGATCGACCATCAGGAATCAAATCAACGACTACGAGACATCGAATACTAAGCTGTGCAGCTGACGAAGCTGATGAAATCGGAGCGGCTCTAGTCCGTGGAGAAGGCGTGGCAAAATTGCATCAGCCGTTTCGAAACGGCCACCCACGGCTTCACCCCGTTTGTCAGAGGATCTGCGCTGCCGAGCTAATTGCCGGGAGAGTAAGCTGCTAAATTACTTGGAAATTAGCCAAATCTGAAATTTGGCCTCTGTGGAATTCAGAAAGTTTCTGAGCGACGAATAAGACCTTCGAGTTTCAAGGAAGGTTTACATGTGAAGGTAGTAATGCCTTTACTCATTTCTTTTGTGCGGTTCAGGCTTTAGGAGAATGTGTACGGAAGCCAAGAATCAAGGAACGTGTTTACTCCTTCGTAACCAAGAGAAATAGTAACGGGGCTCGCCCCGTTCCTTCTGAATGGGCGGTAGGCGAAAGAAACGGTCTTCGTGGTTGCAGAAGGCGATTTCTTTGCTAAAATCTTTTAAAACCTAAGAAAATTATGAGTGAAAAAACACTTTTCAAGCATCTGCACCAAAAAGAGTGCGCGACTATGTACAGCCGAACATGCAGCGGATTTTTAGATGATTCTGGCATTTTTAGTAGTTCCAGGTATCCCTCCGGGGTGAATTTTTTGGTACCAGACCTATCTAAGAAGGATAAAACACTGACTTGTCCATCTGCTTGCCATCGCAAGTCATTGTCTAGCCAAGATGCATTCGAATTGCCACCCGTAGAAGTAGAATGTGTGGCGCATCCCGCAAACAGATTGAGCCACTGTGCTTTTCTTTTATTTACTTCCTTCCAAAAGAAACAAACACTTTTTTAAACCCATGAGGGCTGATCTATTTGTCGCGTCGCTAGAATTTGGAAGCAATATGTACTACATCATCGAAAAATATATTTCGTCGAAATCGAGCCAACAACTTTTTGCCCTTCCGCACTTGTGACATATGAAGCGAAGTCTACTTATCACTCATATTCGTAATACAAGCCATAGGTACAGTTTTGAAAAATAAATTTTCGAAATTTTTAAATAGATGAGTGCTATTAATAACGGTTTTCACTACGCAGGGTTTGTTGGTAACAGTTACATTATATAGTTGTACAGAAGCTACAATACGCAGAAAAATCTATGCAAATCCATGCAACAAAGCAAACAGGGTAATAATAACTTAGGGAAGGCGGGAATAGGTATGAAAAACAATAGGTAAACAATAGAAAACAATATTTCTAAGACACACCCTGAAGATACTGGTTGACAAGTCATTTGCACTCATTTATTAAGTTCGGTAGTGTGTATTTTTTGACTACTTTAAAAACTGCGTGTGTGGCCTACAAGTGAAGAATGACCTTATACGACTTCTTGGCCTAGGAACTGTATCTTCCTCTGCCCGTGTACTAGTAGAGGAGAACGAATAATATTCTCCAATGTGATGGCGAACCAAGCCATTTATCAACATGAAAATCATAATTAGATAGTTTCTTCTTCTACGATATGCAAGTGTTTTCAGACTGAATCTTTTCATTTCGCAAGGATGTTTCGTCTACGCTTATGACACGGACTGTAGAGGAAGTGTTAGAGAATGACTGGTTTAGGATTTCATAAACGATATGAAAGCTTGACTAGTTAACTGTGGAAAAGCATTTGGAAACTATAACTGTGCAGATGAATTAGAGAGATGAGCTCAAAAGGACAAATAACGAAACTCGAAAGTGCAAGTGCATTGTAAAAGTCAGGCGAGACCGAAACGGGCGGCGACGGAGCTCGTGCTGCGATTGTTACACTGTCGTCTGATGTGGGCGTCTGTCAGGTCCTCTACCCTTAATCCTTGAGAGTTTTGATGAAGGCAAACGACTCCCGAGGTCGATCAGGGAACGAGTGTCATTTATGGCAGGAGCTCCGGAATTAAAGTTGAGCTAATTAGATTAGTGTTTCGCTCGAAGGTGAATATATTCAAACTTTCGATTACAACTGACAAAGCGATTTAGATCCCACTTAGATGGTCCACTCTATGATATTTTCACTTAACAGCTTTTTAGTGACTTGCGAAATTGGGGAAACTCTATATCTCTCCATTTCTTTCGAAACACGCCCTCGTTCTCGTTCGTTTTACAGAAATGGCTGCAGGCCGGTTTTAGACTCTCAATTGGTTGATAGACCCTCCTGTTTTAGAAGCTAAAGATAAGAAAGAAGTAGGTCACATGAAGGGACCTCACCACTGCAAAATGTGTTTACGGTAAGTAGGTATCCGGCCGAGCCGAAAACTGAAATCCCTCGCAATACTAATTTTTACGGAATAATTGCTACTCCAACCAATTCTTCATGTGGATCTACAATAAAAGCTAACAAAAGCGTAGAATAAATGTTTAACAGACAATTTTATTTGGCTGGACACTTTCTTGATCTCATCAGAACTACTTCCGCGTGGTAGAAGGCACCGAACCCTGAGAAGGCACACCACATGTGCTCCGATTCAAGGTTCTTGGTTCGGATTTCCCGCCCAGGCCAACCAAGCCTTCCATCCCCTGAGGTCGCTAAATTCGAGAAGGATGAAGCACTGACTTGTCCACTAATTGGCCACCGCAAGTCAAAGGATAAATACGCATTCAAAGTGGCACCACGATATCACGTAGAAATAGAACGCGAGGCGCATCTCAGGAGTTATTGAATTCCGCCGTCTATCATTCTTTATATAACATTTCACTTTTCACATGAAATAGGACACACTCCTAAACAACCCTACCGCTTTTGAAATCAAACGGGGCATCTTCCAAACCAAAACGAGCTCCTTCCACATTTAAAAAGAGACTCTCCAAAATGGTTAGAATTTTGTGTAGCACAACTTTCTTTGAAGTTTTAACTCACCTATCCAGTAAGTGAACACAACGTTTAAATTTGTATAACATTATCTAAAAATTCTCAAAAACTCTCTAAATAAAATTCTTTTCTGAGGTTAAAATAGAGGTTAAAATAGAGCAATGGTGGTTAATAGTGGTTAATATAGAGCATGATTTTAAAGAGCAGGAAGGTGGCAAATTTTTAGAGACTGCGGCATGTCCTCGTCCAGCGCATGGTGATTTTTATTCGAATGATAGGAAAATTTTTGTTTTCATGGAGCTTCACGCCTATAAACGATGAAACAAATACAGTTGTCAAGAAGACGCATATCCTTACTTTAATGCTGAATGTATGCAGCATTTACACTATCCTTAAAATAGAGGCCGCTACGTGCTCCTCGGATGCATGGCGCTATCTAGTCTTTTAATTAAGCAAATGACTCCTGCCTTTTTGTGCTTTAAAGCAAAATTTAGTGTATTATTTTTTTCAAAAAGTAAAAATTTTATGAAATTATAACACTTGCTGGGGCTGCTGAACTAAAAATTGCAAAGAAAGTTATACCAAAAATTCCATCTCCAAAAATTAGTTTAACAAGTCTGTCGTTTAACCCATAGGAAGCTCGTATTGAGTTGGAAGACATTCACTGCGATTTAAAAAGCACCAAGTTTTTTAGAAGGCTGTCCAATTTGACGTGTAAAGTGTCCAATTCCAAGACCTCTTTTCGCAGTGGCAACATGCAAGGCCTCAGCATCTGATTACTCACTCGAAACATTTGTTTCCGATAATGGGTAGGGTATAGTGTTCTCAAAGATGTTCAATTTTGGGATGAAATGCGAAGAAGCACGGTTGAAGCGTCTACCTTTAAAGTAATGCCGGGATGACGAAAAATTTCGGTAAAAGCGAAAAAAAAAATGGAGTGAAGGAATGTACACAGCAACAGAAAATCTAGGAACCATCTAGGTCATCAGGCGACTATAACACCTGTGTTCGGTGGCAAGTTGGGCCAAAGGAGCGCCTATCGCTGCTTTTATTCGATTCGGGAGCCCCATCAATCTGCTACCGTCAGGCGACACATGCCTGATAAGATCTCCGGAGCACTATTCACATATCACCTACCAACCCTTGTACGGTATTCAGGCGAATTTCTACGTGAACGGTCGAAGAACAACAGCTTAGGAATAAGCCGCTTCTTATCAACTACAAGAAATGGAAACCAGGAAGCGATAATTCTTGGCGAATTCCACGTCGACTCTCAATTAAATTTGGCACCATTCCACATCTAAGGTTAGCCTTGTATCAGACTTCTTACGGCGTCGTTTTCGTTGTCTATTAGCCTTTTTAGATGGGTTTCTGCTGAATGAAATAGCATTTGGGAGGGTAGTTTCTCAAACGACTTCGACTTTTACAGGCTTTGAAGAAGGCGACAACGACGAACCGCAAGAAGCAATAAAGACTTGCTGCAATCTACGCTGAAGGAACTGCCCCGGCAGATTCATTCCATAGGTCCATGTGTTAAGAGGCGAAAAACCGGCCATTTCTTATTGTAGATCTGCTTTTCTAAAGTCGTCAGATTAGGTGGTTTGAAGTCTTTAAGGCCTTTATCTCAGTCAGCATTTGCCTAAAGGTTAGAAACTTTGCCGCAAATTCCAGAGGTAGGTAAGGAATAATATTAAGAGCTAATCCACATCAAGCATTCACTTTAGATGCGCTATGTCTTCAACTATGACATTATTTTCGGGAGCCTACGCAACGTGTAGACAAAGTGTATGATTGTTCCCCATGGCGGAACTTTATCCTTCCCTTATCAGAAAACTTTACAGCACTGAAGTGTTTGTTGGTTAGGTAGCACCATCAAATGGTATAGGCCAAGTGCTCATTCTAAATACTTCCACGACATCATCTAGAAGTAGAAGGCATAGCGCCCTCTAAAAAGCGACGGACTTTTCCTTATTCCTCGAAGATGGACGCGGGTAACACAGTCGTAAGAAGCGCTGACTCTGGAGTCCACTACCAATCGAAACAAGTACAGATTTGGCCACACCAAAAAAGCCTCCAACTATTCCTTGGCTGTGGACCAGATTTGTCCAGGAGGCATAAATCACCGATTTTTTTTTATTGGGTGATCGGAAATCACTCGCTGAATAGTCTATATGTATACTCTCACAGATTGTTTCTCCGATATCATGTGGAAGTAGAAATCATGGCGCATCCCAGAAGGAGATTAAACGCATAACTTAGAGAACAGGAATGCTAATTTTTACGACAAATTCTTCGCGACAATTGATCGCGTGTTGAAAGCCGAAAATTGCGGCAATTTCTCATTGTTAGCCAGAGTCTAAAGTAAGCAGTGTAGGAGCTTCAAAGTATTTTCGGTCGGTCTTCACCACACTAGTCACCCAGCACTACTCTGAAGGGAACATATGATACCAAAAGGCTTTAGTTTTTAATAGTGGGCACACCGATTCAAATTCAGTAATTTACTCCTTTTGTCCCAATTTATGTAAAACTTTAATGTTTAATTAAAAGTTTGAACAGCTCTGAAATTACTTGCTAACCATGACACAAGAGGATGTGTAGCACTTGTTGAATGTCTTAAATAATCGTTCAAAAATTTGAACTGCTAACGGATTGCGAAAAAATGCGTTCGATTTTTTGACTGTCTGTAGTAATCTGTAAGTTCGTGCTTAACATAGAAGTCTAAATAAATACTGAAGAGTAAGATTTGAGGGTGAGGTCGAGGTGTTAGCACCAAGCATTGACCGAACATCATCTTGAGGCGGAAATGAGCCTCGTTCCTCAACACGAGGCACATAGGAGGCGACGCACTCTCTAATGCACTAAATCTAAGTGAATTCCATCGCAGTGAGTTATTCGAGCATCGTCGAGCAGAGACATGCTCATATCATCTTCTTTTAGAAAATGTTCAGAATAGTGTCACCTCTAAGATGATGTTGAGGTGCTTCTAGAATAGCTTATAGGTCGTTGCATATTAAATGACCGAATTTAACAGAAAACTTTGATCATAACTTCGCCTGCAAGCAGTTTTACTATTCTAAATAAGTACCGCTACAATCAGTACGCTTCTTTCAACGCGAGATTAGCTTAGATATTCCATCTTTGTAAAAATCAGATCTACGAGATTTAGTATAACAAGAAGTCACTTTCGACATTATCTTCGTTGCTGAATTTGTTATCCTTCACACGACGATCTAAATGCCTGAATAATTGTTTGTAGGGGACAAAATATCAACACACAAGATCTCGTGAATATGATGGTTGCGGGGGAGTTTCGTATTCCAATTCATCCAGTTTCTGGCAAACAATTTTTGAAACGTGCGGCCTGTGCTGTCATGCAGTAGGATAGGGCCTCTTTGATTGACCGAAACCGACTATTTTCCAGTCAACTTCTGGTGGATCAGTTCAATATCGGCACAGTACTTCTCCGCTCCGATAGCCTCCCCAGCCTTCAAGAACTTGTTATGGACTATACCAGCCATTGTCCACCAACGGTAACCGTGGTCTTCTTTGAATAGAGACTTGGTTTCTGCATCTCCTTGGGTTGGGCTCTCATTCTTGTCCAGCCATTGTGCAGAGCGACGACGATTGTCGTAATGGATCCGCTTTTTTATCGCATGTCACGATCCTGTCCAAGAAAGGCTTCCCAAGATTGCGCAGCCTTAACAAAACACAGGTGTCGAGGCGCTTTAGCATCTGTCCAGCGATTAGTTTGTGCGGGATCCATTCATCCGATTTTTTTACTTTTCCGATCGCATTCAACTGGCGACTGGTAGTGCTGTTGTCAATGCCGGAATGCTGTGCCAGCTCTCTCACAGTTTGACGTCGATCCGCTTACACCATGGCTTTGAATTGGTCGTCGTTAAGGAGTGGTGGCGACCAATCTCGGCCTTCACCTTCGTGACCTTCTTCTCTAGATCGAGACCTTTCGGACCAGTGGCGAACTGTGCGTTCCTCAGTGAAATCCTCCTCAATTGCAGCGTTGATGTTACGAGCTGTGGCCGCAAGGTTCTGTCCGCTTTTCCATTCATATAATATGAGCATCTGAATATCACGTTGATTCATACTGTAAAAGCGACGTCAAAAACTAGGCAAGACAGAATTATGCCACAAAAGCCACAAATGCTAAAAAAGCGAAGATTCTGCGCTTTCAGCTGCTATATAAAGTGCCTAAAACGAAAACATTCGTAGCCACAAAAAATCGACGACGAATTGAGGTAGCAAAATCAGTTATTTCATATGCAAAGAACTAATATTGTCAGATATCAAGCGTCTGAAATATTAGGTTTACCAAGCCTTTTTATCAGAAGGAAAAGATCTGACCTCCTCATGATGTTTAAAATACTCACAGGTAGGCTTTCTATAAACCCACTCAACTTCTTGCCTCTAGGCTGTCAAGAAACCTAACAGGAAGGCTCACACTTTATGTTTCGGTGGAAAAATCGCAAGCCCGAGCAAGCTTCTTCTTCTGCGAAAATTTAAGTGAGTTCAATCACATTTTGAATACAAATCAGGAGACCTTAGACCTTTTTTTGCATGGTTCCACGAAACTTTTTTGCTTGTACCTACAGTGAGTGCCTTCAGTCGTATTTGTTTTTGGTAGAGTTCGTCTGTACTTCTTTCTTACAGTGTATTTTCACGTGTGACCTCAGTCCACTTCATCAATGAATAAATAAATAAATAAATAAAGATTGCGAAATTAAAAGATGCGATAGAGACTTTCTTGGTTTTATGTCATCGTTCTGAAAAAAATGTAACGTAAGGCTAGCGAAAGGGTTAAATACATTAGACTTAATCCATTATTTAGATTACAAACAGCAAACAGTAAAGAAATGAGCAAACTATGTAGGGATGGGGTCAATCAAGCAGAAAGGATAATGGACGACATTAATCAATCCAATCGTGGGATGCGTCACGCATTCTCGTTCTACGGGATACCGTGGATACAATTTGAAAGCGTATTGGGTCTATACAATGATTTGCCTGGCCGGCCGATAGAAAAAACAGCGCTTTATCCTTCCTATACAAGTCTGGTACCAGTTCACTGACATTGTAGGGATGAAATGCTTAGTTAGCCTGGGTGGGAAATCCGAATTAGGAACCCGGAATCGGGTGCACGCGACAGCCGGTGTCTCTTCCGCCTGCGCTATCAGGCGCCTGTTAAACCTGATGTGGTAAACAGAACAAGAAAATACAAACAGAGGCAAGTTGCATAAGCTCAAAAAATAAATCTGATAATAGGAACGGACAACGAACAAAAACGAATGGCTGACAACTAGTGTTTCTCCCCCAAGTGGCAATACACATCTTTTCTGAAAATGCTGTAGGTTTAGGGAATGTGCACCACCTGCTACCTGAAAAATTTCACTTTTCTTGAAAAATGCAAGTTTCAATAGTAGTCTCAAGGTACATAACCTCATTGGACTACATAAGAACCGCATTAACGGTAGATGACCGAAAGACAAAGGTAGAGCTGATCCTTAGAAGTATGACTCGATAAGAAAAGGACGTTAAGTCGTCTTTAATTGCGTAGACGTGAATGAATGTGATGGAAGCAAACGAATCGCCCATATGGCGTAACATGCCTGTCTTCTTCTAATTCAGGAGCTTAGACACAGTCAGACAAGGTTTCTGACAACGCAGTAGAAGAAACGCTGCAAGTGTTTAGATGGGCGACAGCGAGTCTTGAACAGAACAGTTGACACTGATAATGAGTGGGAAAAAGATGCACAGGTACAAGGAAAGACATGCCAAACACCATAAAACAAAGCCACGCAGTGCGGAGCTAATGGATATTTGTTCCGCTAAAATTGTTTTAAAAGACTTGCTAGAAATGAAAGCAACGTTAGAGCGTACTTTTTCATTGGTTATGGAACTTTCGATGGTTTTCGCATTGTTGGCAGACTTATTCTGAAAAACTGCTCTGTCTCTGGGCAGTTCACGGAAAGATCAGGTTTGTGATTCATTCCCCTATACAACGTCCGAGAATCACGGAGTTAAACGGCCCAAGATCTCATTAACCTCTACTTGTGATCAGCGTTTGAAGCTCTTTCACATATCATAGGTCTCGTCCCAAAGTTCCATCGGAATCTGACGGCATTTTCTGGTAAGAAGAGAGTCCAATGAATCTCCAAAGAGGGAGAAATATCATCTCCTGTGCTGAATATCAGCTTAAGCATGGAGAGGCGTTTCGTTGAAAATGGATCAGCGTAACTTCACCAGTTCAAGGTCTCACCAGAGCGTGCGGTAGTATGGCCGTAGATGGCGCAGACTGTTGCGTTTCTCTTCCGAATCAAGGTTCAAGGTTCGAGCCCCGCATCATACAACCTCATTGTACTCCAGAGTCGATGAATTGGTGCCAAACATCTTTAAGAAAGACCAAACACTGACTTTCTTATCGGCTGGTCAACTCAAATCATCGTGTAGGCTGCGTAAGGGTAAAGGTGAAGAACGGCGTTACTCAGTAGTTTTGGAATGCGTAACGCATTCTACTTCTAAGGAATGTAGTCGAGGCGATTTGAATGCGTATTTCGCCATACAATGACTTCCGTTGGCTAGCCGATGCCCAACTCAGCGCTTTATCCTTCCCAGACAGGTCTGGAATCATTTCTCCAATCCCGAAAGGGTGAAAGGCTTGGTTGACCTAAGCGAGAAATCCGAAACAGGGACCTGATATGGGTGCACGCAAGAGCCTGGCCAAATACCAGTTCTCATCTGGCCCACGACATCTCGTAGACGTAGATGCATGGCACATTCCAGCAGGAATTGAGTAACGCCGTCAGTCATCCCGCCTTTTAACCGCTGGAATAAACATGAATGTAAAAGCTCACTTCGACTCCTCACTTCGATGTTATTTCGGATTTCATCGACCTTGCATTTCAACGTTCAAGTTCATTTCACCACTACTCATTATCATTTTTCATTAACATCTGGGGCCGGATGCATCAAAGTTACTGCAGTAACTTTAACGGAGAATTGTGAGCGAAAAGCTCAGATAACGCGGGTTATTAAGCGATATTGTGACCGAAAAGCCGCGTTATCTGAGCTTTTCGCTTACAATTCTCCGTTACAGTTACGTAAGTCCTTGATGAATCCGGCCCCTGGAAGACATCTAGATGATATTGCAAGAAGAGAAGACAAGGAAGCAGATGACAGCTCGTCGAACTTGAGCAGAATAAGAAGAGGAATGCCTTTGTAATGCAATAGTGGTCTGTCACGAAGCGAAGTAACTCATTCATGTGGGATAGCCATCCGAATATTGTTCATAATGTATTGCTTAAACCGCCGATGGTAGCATTCACACTAATTTATGCTGTTTTTTTTAAATGTTTCCTTCATACACCACGGGACCACATATACGGGCGCGTGTAGCGCAGTCGGAGGAGGCGCGACTGTCGCGTGCACCCGATACTAGGTTCCTGGTTCGGATTTCCCGCCCAGGCCAACCAAGCCTTCCATCCCTCCGGGGTCGGTGAATTGGTACCAGACTCGTCTGGGAAGGATAGAGCGCTGACTTGTTCATCGGCTGGCCGCCGCAAGTCATTGTATGGCCAAATACGCATTCATGTCGCCTCCACATCCCGTAGAAGTAGAATGCGCTGGCGCATCCCAGAAGGGATTGAGTAACGCCGTCCTTTATCCTTTATCCTTCCTTCATACTAGACAATGGTCTATGTCATGGTTAAATAAATAAAACAAATAGATGCTATTCTTATCGTTGTTCCCTCTACTAGCTCTATTCTTTATTTACCTTTTCTGCATATTTCTTGTTTCTCTTTCCTTTTTTTCTCGAATTTCGATCACGCCTCTCTAAAGTGTAAATAAATAAAATAAAATACAATAAAATATTCAGACTTTTATCTTATACCTGCGAAGGAGGCGCATTCAGCAAAATAAAATAAACTCAATTCTTTGAAAGGAAGGTAGTTATTGTCGTTAAAAATGGCCAACATAGTCGGGCTAACAATAAGACAAAAGGAAAAAATGTTTTACTTGATAATAATAATAATAACAATAATAATAATAAATTATTACAGCGTATAAAAAGGTTGTGAGAGAAATGAGAAATGGAACACGAACCTGAGGTAGCAGACACTATCGCTAAAAATAGTTAGACAGAAGTTGTAAAGTAGATGAAATAAAAAAGGTTGTCACTAGAATTTAAGGATGTTTTTTTGCGGCCAACCGCTTGAAAGCAACGAAATTGGCTGAGGAAACAATACAGCTCTTACGGCAACTAAGTGAGCTCGAACACTAGTTCTAGGCCGGCCACAGCTCAATTTTACATTGCCACCTCCGGTTATGGACGATGCGTGTGTATACGTAGCTGTACCATTCAGCCCAGTAACCATGTTAAATAACATGCAGACATCCCTCCATTTTCTATGACTTCCTAGAGAATGAACTCAAAGAAATTTGCCAAATTTGTTCCTAATTCTAGATCTGGGAGTGCAAGGGTGGAAAAATCCGCCGTATCTAATACGCCGTTTCCTATTCAAATTATTTTGAATCTTTTCGATTGCTTCAATAGAGATGGAAAAAATCTGACTAAATGCATGTGTACAGAAAAATGCTCGGCTCAACTCAACGAGTAAACAATTTGCTTAAGAGATTAGGCGTACTAGTGCTGGCTACAAGGGATCAGTGTCTTATCGCGTTTCGATGTTGTGAATAAACGGCGGTTGAACGACAGTGATGGAGTAGTAGTACCGAAATCAATAGCAAACCTTGTCGTCGTATGTACAAACAGACACAGTCTGAACAAAGACTGCCTCAGCGAATAGCATGGACGTTTCAAAATAGGCAAAAAGGCCGATCGACACCGCATCGAGTTACTAATGCACTACCAACCAAGTTTCCCTTTAAGCGTCAGCATACGCCATATATCGCCTATTTGACACATCATCAGGACTCTTAGAAGCAGCCAACTTTCAAATGGGTTTAGTGGGTCAGGGGTTTTTTGTGCTTTTTTCATGTCGGCTGTTCTTCGCCACCATGAGTCTACGTCTTCAGAATCGGTAAACTTGAGAAAATTCACGTCTTCATAGGTACCCATAGTCTCGCCGGACGTTATTGAGAAACAATACTGTACAAACCCAATTTTTTCAAATCACGAGATAAAGGATACGGATAAAGGACGATGTCTACCGATTTTTGTATGAGATGCTTTACGCCTGTGTGGAGACGTTGGCCTTCAGTTGAGTCTTTCAAAAACGATATTCAATAGAAACGAGGAATGTATTAGGGGGGAGGGGCAAAAGTAATGAGACAAAATGAAAAAAATCTTTATCTCTTTATAACTCAATTACAACTCAACGTTACTGAGGAGTGTATTTGCCATTAAGGGCAAAGACCTTACTGCCATCGCTCTGCCAACTTCCTGATCCCATCCTTCCAGAACTGCTTGAGCCTGGTGTTGATCAACTGCTCGATATGGTTGTCAAGGACTGCTTGGGTTCTTGTGTCCCTTCCGACCAGGAAGTCCTGTAGGCTCGAATAGTAGTGGTAGTTGCATGGAGAGATGTCCAGCGAATACGGTGGGTGAGGCATGTGAACGTAGCTCAGCTGGCCAAGCTTATCCGTCGCTACCTGTTCCCGATGGGGTGCGGCGTTGTCGAAGAGGAGGACCTTCTTGAAGCGCTGAGACCGAATAAGTGTGAGTTGCCAGTCCATCTCTTTTATTTCGTTCACCACGGCCTTGGAGTCCATCGTCGCGCTTTTGGTAAACAGCTTCCTGTATACCGGTTCATGGGCGCGGACGCAAAAGCTCAGAAGGTGCTTCTCGCCGTGAACATCTCGCCGAACGAAGGTCGGTAACAATTCACCAGGCCTCACCCAGACTCGCTGCTTGGCAGGGTTAAGGTAGAAGACGTACTTCTCATCTTGCGTAAATATTGAGCCCATGCTGCTCGGGGTTGGGAATTGGGCGAGATTTGCGCGACACAGGTCGACTCGTCAGACTGGGGTTTCGGCATGAGACAGACTGGGGTTTTGGCATGCTTCTGGAAAGGGCGGAAGTGGTAACTTTTCAGATGGGCTTCAGTAAGTAGCATACGAACATACAAATACAACAAGTACGAATCCAGACTCCAGCCACGAGATATATGACACGGCATGGGGTGTCTCATTACTTTTGGCACCCCCCCCCCCTAATACTTAGAGGGGGATCGTGCCACAGTGGCAGATTCGCCCAGCACTCCACAAAACACCATATTTTTTGAAATCACATTGAAGCCACCGTATAATTTGGCAGTAGTTTATGTACGGGGACAAATCCAGACGAGACAAAACACCGTTGCCCCTCCTCCCACTCCGACTAGGATACGTCCAGTTGTGTCTTTCGAAAACGATGCTCAATAGAAACGAGCTTCTGACTCCACATTCTCGCCTAACAGAACGATTATCTCCGATTGTTCCAGCTACGTTTATCTTGCGCGACATCAATGACCAAACACACGACAACGTCAGTGAGCAAATAAACGAACCCTGAATGATAGAAAGCTACGTTGGTTTGAGAGAATCTCGAATTTTAAACTTGGATTTGGATCGCATTGTGAGAATCGGCTGCTCCGACTGCAGTCCGAGGGAACGAGCATACGGAGCCTGTCGGATATTCTGTTATGATATTGCGGTTCCAATCAATTTCTCAACAATTTTTTCACGATCTTCCCTGAATGAACTCACAGATATTGCTTGAAAAGGATGTCATTTATTTCAGCGCCTGGGGTATTCAACCATTTGTTGCAAGAGCACTTTCCATCGTAGCTCTGTGACTTACAATGAGACTAGGCGCTGAAGATATCGTGTAAATATCACGGATATGTAAGTTCGTGCTCAACGATGTTCTCTTCTCTTCGAAAGTACGTCTTCAGTATGGTAGCATTGAAACAATCTCCGCCTTCTTGGTGGAAATTTTACTCGATCCTTCACTAAAGAAGACGATGTCGTCGCATCTTGCCTACATAGGTCTATATACACACGCATGAAGCTGGAGCTGTCTTCAGCTTTAAGTTGTTTTATTTACCCGTCTGATTCCTCTACATTATAGCGTAGTAATAAACAAAATGGAGCGCAGTCGGAGGAGGCGCCGGCTGTCGTCTGCACCCAATGCCAGGTTCCTGGTTCGGATTTTCCGCCCAGACCAACCAAGCCTTCCATGCCTCCGGGGTCGTTGAATTGGTACAGGACTTGTGTGGGAAGGATAGAGCGCTGACATGTTCATCGGCTGGCCACCGCAAGTCATTCTATGGCCAAATACGCATTCAACTGCCTCCACGACATCCCGTAGAAGTAGAATGCGTGGCACATCCAAAAGGGGATTGGATAACGCCGTCCTTTATCTTTACCTTAATAAACAAAGTAATAAATGTGATAATGATGTGAGAATGTAAGAATATCGTAAAAACAGACAAGAAGGCACGCGGAGAGGACGGGATGGAGGAGGGCCCCTTACGTATACAGCGAAAAGATAAGATTTTTCGAAAGAATAGGGGGTTTTTGTACCGCTTTGCTTATATAAACCATAATTTCACTTTAAAAATTTCAAACAAACAACATTGAAATCGAAAATATCGACGGCTATCTGTAATTTGCTAACTGCGTCTAGCAAGTCTTGTGCTGAGATTGTCCTGGCTTAAACTTTCTTATTAGATGGGGAAACTAGGCTTGCTGATGCTCTAGGTATAATACTCATTTTGAAAAAGGACCAATATGTGATGGAGCAGTACAAGCGTTTCCGTTCAGGTTTTAAGGCCAAAGGCAAATGCCTGCGCTTTACAACTGACCTTTTCTTAAAGAACGAAGAGAGCTCTGACCAACCCCAACAGAACGAACCTATATCATCTTTGTACTTTCAACCATGACTGCTGAGTCAGAAAAAGGTTTCGGAGCAATACGAGGGTAAACAGCAAGACAGGTTTACCTTAAAAATACGGCAAGATTTTGATAGATTACCTCAACGCGCTCTTGGGAAACGGGCGAGTTTCTGATGCCCTATTCTCGCTTAAGGGATCGAACATCTAAGAATGCTCCAGCTAATTGTGTCTCGGTCAAGTCAACATGGCCAAAGACCTATCGCCGGAGCTGGACAGAAGGAAACGAGCGGCTTGGGTCTTTCAAAAGCGTCAGAGAAGTCGTTCAAAAGACGAAGAAAATCAGTCCCTTCCTGGACAACGTTACTTTGTCATTTCCCGTGAAGTTCGGAAGTATTTTCTCTAAAGTTTACCTACCAACTTGTCGGAGTTTATGTTGATACAACGGTGATAAGATTTGGTCGGTCACTACCTTAGGCGAGACATGTAAACAGAAAGGCCCTTGAGCTCAAAAGAGTACTCATAACTAAGGAACTGACGAACAATATTGCCACAATGTTCTAATAATATTAATAATGTAATAATACTAATTTATTACATGAAGGAAGAAAAACAGGGCACTAAATAATAAAGACATCATATTTATCAAAATATTAAAAAAAGAAACAACTTGCTTTCAGCCACACGTTCGAAAGAGTCAGAAACTTTCTAGACAATGCAAAATTTGTTGTTTAAAGGCAAATACGTAGATAGTGTTCTGAAAGAAAAAACCCTTAACCTTCATGTATTTATAGAGCTTCGAAATCTGAAGCTGAATCTGACGAGACGATGTCCATGAGGAACGGACGAGTTCCTGATGTCCCACCCTCGCATAAAGGAGCGAACATACTCCAGTTACGTGTATCTGGGTCGCGAAGTCAACATGGCCAACGACCTAGCACCAGAGCTGAGCAGGAGGAAAAGAGCGGCTTGGGGAGCTTTCAAGAGCGTCGAAGAAGTCGCGAAGAAGAGGAAGAACGTTCGACTCCGTGCCCACCTATTCGACTCTACCGTTCTTCCTGCCCTAACTTACGCCTCAGAGATCTGGGCTATTCGAAAGCAGGATGAACACGCGATCAGTGCAGTGCAGTGTGGCCTGTCGAGTCGAGTAGACCATGCTCGGAGTGACACGATTCACGCAAGTGACAGAAGGCCTCCAGAGCTCCGAGCTTCATCGAAAATTAGATGGACCGGCCACATAATATGCTTCGCAAATACCTGCTGGACGAGAGCCGACGCCGACTGGATTCCGCGGGATTCAAGAGAACGCCAGCACGCCCACCAACGCGTTGGGCGGACTTCTTCGTGAAAGTCCTGAACCAACGGTATGACGCTCTTTGTGTCCCTTGAGCGAGGAAGATCCATTGGAGAACTCTGGCATTCGACAGGGACGAATGGTGACGCTACTTGCGCCCGCTCGAGCAAATCGATGATCAGCGGAAGAACTGGTGACACCGCTAATTTTTTACCCTTACCACGCGATCGATTCGAAGAGTGATTCAAGCAAGCACATAAATGCTATTAGAAGCTGGAATATGAAATTTCATTGAGCACATTTTCAGATCCAGGTCTTGCTCCTTCAGGTAGAAAAACGTGCCGTGCCAGAAACAGGCCCTAAAATCGGCGAAAAAAAATAAAAATAAAAATTGTCTGGACCTGGTCCATACGAAAGCAGGGTGAACATGAACATAGGAATCGAGAGGACGATGCTCGATTGAGTGACGCGATTCGCGCAGGTGAGAGAAGGCGTTCCCGAGGTTAGCCGACCTCTAAGGCTATTGTTGCTTGGAGATACATGGTAGTCGATAACTATGATTGAAACGATCGTTCAACAGAATCCTCAATTTTTTTTTGCAGAAACAGGTGAACAATAAGAAATTCCTGTTTTCCTCCGTGGCAAGAGTCCCACTGTTTATAAATGCGTATTTTTCCTGGCTTTTCTTGGGTTATATTGGAGAGAAAGAGAATGAGCCCTCGCTATGCTTGAAGGTGAACAAATTGAAAGCTCGAAGTGGCAGTATGAAAAGGTGAAGCGTTAGCGAATTATTGCAAATGTACTCAATTCATTTTCTTGAAGCTTCGATTGTTAGTGAGGTCATATGTCCTTGTATTGAGTCAAAATTCTAGCGTCAAGCGGAACTGGAACTCGCATCATCTGCTTATAGAATTCTATGCCATTACATTTCAAATCGAGTTTAAAAGAATTTTTTACGACAAGGGTGCGATATTTGAACAACGGAGCTACCTTTTGCCATATGTACACTACCTTCTTAAAAATTAATATTTTTCTAGATTTAGACTATATTAATATTTTCTAGATTTAGACTATATGTTTAGGTAAGCGTATTAGTCTACCTGCCTAAGTCTCATAGGTACACCCTCCAGGAAAGAGGCAGCGGAGGAAAGTGGCCTGGTGAAGGACTACGAATAGCGTTGCCCTTCAAAAAAGTCCGAACAGCCGCCGCATCGGGAATAAAAACTTACAGAAACTTTTACGTCTTCTTCTTCTGTGATGGGGCACACTTTAAACACTGTGACGGAACGTTGAACACAAAGCGTTGGAAGGGTATGAAGAATTGTGACGAGGGACATGGGTTGTATACTTATTCGAATTCTATGGAGGCGTTCTCTATGCTTCTAGGGCGACTTCGCAGTTTATGCAAACTCATGGTTAACGCAATACATATAGTACCACGCATGTCCGGACAATTGCCGAAAAAGCCGCTTTGGAGCGTTCCAAAGCGGGGCTTTTTAAATAATTTTTTAAAGTCAAGTTCTTGTGAAAATAAGCATATATTTGTGCTCAACAGCTCGAGCTCTATCTTTTGACATATAAATCTCAGCAGAGGTAAACAATGCATATAGGCCCGACACAATCAATCGAATGGGCGAGACAACCTGTAGAGCGAGCAACAGATTGTAGAGTGACCGTCCAGCCGCCCTTCTCAGTAATTGTTCTAAGACTGTCAAGCATATCTTTGGAGTGCGCCGTAAACAATGCATACAGAAGAAGGCCTATCAATCAAGTGCATGCGACCGCTCGCAAGTGCATGCGCCGGCGAGGTCGTAGCGCAATATCTCTATCAAGTTCGAATCTTTCCGACTGCAACTCGAGAACAGGCTTGTAGGCAGCACACGTTTCTTGGCGTGATCTAAAGCACAACAGAGTAGCTGATGAATGGACTAAGTTACAGCGCTGTGAATATGCGGGTGAGGCTTGTGTAACGCATTTTTCCCCATTTCAGTGGACCGCTGCGGGAAGACGACGCAAACGGCCTCAAAATGCGTGTGCGAGCAGAAGACTGAGGGCACTTTACGATAACTTGCTCACAGCTACCGAGCTGCCTTAACTGCCTTAGCCCAATCTGCTATTTCAGAGCAGCGGATGGAGCTGCAAAGTTTCTTCGGCCCTTACTCGCCCATGTTTGCGTTTTCGACACTAGCTATGCTACCGTTTTATTCAGCCTGAAAACCTCTATCGAACGGTGTCAATATCGACTTTCAGTGTAATCGATTTCGTGACTTCGCATCTGGGACGAGGCTGCTCGAGGCCGCGGCCGACGGACGATGACGTCATCGAAAATCAGAACCTTGGAATTGGGTCAAGTTTGATACTATTCCGTAGAGCTTCTCATGCTGAATTGAACGGTGTTATAAGCAGTAGGAAAAGATGAAATCTGTGCGAGTAAGAGCGAGGAGAACATCGACCGTGGTTGTGCTAAGTTGCACGCGCGGGCATTTTCTGATCGCGGTAGCTTTGTCATTTGTGAACCTTTCCAGTCCCAGCTTGTAGGCTCTGTAGGATGCAAAACACGCTAGCAACAAGCTACAGCAATCTAGATTATGATTGTACAAAGTTACAGCGGTGCGAAAGGACAGGTTAGCCTTGTGTGACACGATTTTCTTTCGATTTCAGTCGTCCTCTGCGGGAAGACGCGGAGAGCTAACGGCCTCAAAATGTGCTTACTCGCCCATATTTGAGTTTTCGACACTCGCAATAACACCGTTAGCTTCAGCACGAAAAGCTCTATCGAACGATGTCAATCTCAACCAATCGAGGACAGGGGCGAGCCTACGCGGACGATAATGTCATCGAAAATCGATATTTTCGAAATTAGCCCAATTTCTTTTTTCAAAAACGTCTAGGGGTTATTTCAGGAGCTGATTACGAAACCGAAGTCGGTTTTGAAAATTCCGCCGACTTCGGTAGGTTTTGGACTTTCTTTTGGATAACTGAGGGTGGTTGGGTCAGGATCACAGATTTTGCTCAAGCTTCGTTTAGATGCGGGTTCTTATTCGGGGTACCGAACACGATTCCGAAGTCCGTTTGGACGATTACAGTAGGAGACCACCCATACCGATAACTGAGGGTGATCGGTGGTTCAAAACGGAAGTTATTCAAAAAGGCTGCTTTGGAACGCTAAAATGCGGCTTTTTCGGCAACTGATCAAAGGACATGCGTGGTACTGTAGTTTTTGCTAAGAAAAACTACGATTTTGCTCGGAAGTATGCGTGGGCATCACGACTGTTCAGTGACGGTAGACGCTAAAATCGTTCCTAACTATTAGGTTGACCGAAAAGTTCTGTCGGTTTTGACTGGCCAACTTCCAACTATCATAAATTTTCTCATACTGTTCGGACTCAGCCGAGGTAAGCACAATTTAAATCAGCACACTTTTCTAACGCGACTAATATTAGCATATAAGAGACAAACGATAACGAAAAAACTACAAGGATAAGAAAGTTAGAAAAGACGACTGATTACTTGATTAGTTCCAACAGCGAAAAAACTTGGTGGTAGAGATGCGACAAATTCTGAAAAGGCTTTTTCCGAGGTCCTGATTTGCGAAGTTTCCATCAGCGAGGAAGTTCTGAAAGTGTTTAAAAATGTGATATTCGGCTTGCGCAAGGTTGGTTGAGTATGACCGTGAGTCAGAGCTTCAACTCCTAGTTCGTTTAATTTTCGCATGGTAACTTCGGCCATTCTGTGGACAGAACACAACAGAACCCTCACTTTGCTTGTCTTTGCAGGACCCGTGTTTGGTAAGTTGGATGAGCCCTTTAAGTTCAAGAGCTCTCCTGCCGACGCTTGTGGGAGAGTGTTAACCTTTTATTTTCTTTTGTATTTGATGTTTCCTGGATCTCGTTTCTGCCGTTTGGGCCCTTCTAGGGTGCGCTATATCTCATATTAGGTAGGCCTATCAAAATCGTCGCACCCAGTCAACTCGGATAGCGCCAACACTGATATGTCGATAATCGGCCGATAATAGGAAGGCGATTGATAGTGCTTAATTGTTGTGAAGCCTGCCCACCAGTCAACATATTCGCGTTTAAGTCAACGCGCAGTGCGTGAACTCTAACAAGGAGAGCCTCTAAACTGGCGGTGAGCTTTTGCGATGCAATATGTACAGGATGTAGGTTCCCGTGTAGGGAGTCCAAGACCATAGTTACTTTTTTTCGGAACGCTCTTGTGGTCGAAAAAAGGGTGTGGACGCGTGAGCGCAAAGCTCATGACATGACACCCTGCTGCCGTCCAGGCCAGTGTAGGCGGGTGACATAGTGGTAGTGCTGTAGCCTCACAGAAGCAAGGTCGTGGGTTCGATTCCCCGTTGTATTGGTGTTTTTTTTTGCGATTTATCGTCGGTGGGACTCTTTATCCTTATTTCCATTACATTTTTGGACAAAAGCATGGTAACAAATGTCGTTAACATTTATCGAGCTCTTTGAAAGTAGAAATGTGAGAATTTTAGACCACTAGGTTAAGCAAGCAAAAAACTGGTGCCAGATTTGTGATCAGCACCCCAAATAATCCCCACGCACAAGGTTTAGGCGATATTGGTGCTTTTGACCTCATCACCCTCACTCGAGCCTGGCCTAGAGCGGGCTTTGCACCTCGGTCTTCATGGTCAAGCAGGAGCGGTCATTGAGGTGTGAAGCCATTCGAGGTGAAAACTAATTGAATACGTTAAGCGGTGGACGGCTACACGGAAAGAATTACATATATCGGTGCTACTACGTTCTTTTTTTGAATGGGTGGTAGACAGAAGCATAGACGTTCAGTTTATGAGCAATGCATTTCGCTTACGTCTTTTTGCATTCTTCGATCATTGTTGAAGAAGGTTGGTACATCATTAGCTATTCCTACCAGTTCGTTACTATATTTGACTGACTCCATCCTTGTTAAGAATATAATAGAATTTGCTTTTTTCTTTTTCTTTTTCTTTAATTTTCTACAACACCTCATCTTGGAACAGCTCAACTGTTCGAAATTCAGAAGGGGCTCTTGCACTGTACTAGAGGTCGACAAAAGTAATTATTCACGTAAGGTATTCCATGTGAGACTGTACTTGAATCTCGGCATGTCTTACCATACAAGGAGGAATCGAACCCTCGACCTTAATCCCGTGAAGCAACAGAACTACCACTGCGCCAACCGACCACTCTGAGTTGGGTGGCAGCAGGGCGCCATTAACTTCGCGCTCACGCGTCCACACGCTTTTTCGACCACAGAAGAACATTCCGAAAAAAGCTACTATGGCGCATCCATCGCTTCCGGTCCCGAAGGGACTACTGTGCACTATACATTGGATCCGATCGAAAATCTTCGGATAAGTGGATGATTTGGATAAGAGCAATTTTGCTAACCCCGGATTTTTGGATGATTCGGATAAGGTCGCTTCTGCGGACCCCGGATTTTTGGATAATTCGGATAACGGCAATTTTTAGGAACCCGGATTTTTGGATGATTCGGATAATAGCAATTTCGCGGATCCCGGATTCCGGATATACGAATCGGATATCCACTCATTGACGCAAGGTGCAGTTTATCAGAACACTACCGTTCCTTAAAGAGGAACCCAACCTTTAACAACAACAGTGCATGTATCGAAAGACTCTCACTACTCGTCGAGGAAGGAAACATCAAAGAGCTGGATCATTCACAGTGATGTGTAGAATTTCCGCTTTCGTGTTCCGAATTCCGGTTATTGGCTATTTTCAGTCCTTCCGTTCCGTCCCGTGTTCCTCTCTCTTTTAACCCGAAACGGACGGAAATGGTGACTCATCACTCATTCATTGCTTTGCACTGCGTTCATTCACCTCTTGAACATAAAAGAAAGTTTGAAGAAAGAGATTAACTATGCGTTTGTGATTGTGTTGCTTTCAAGACGGTAGTGCATCCTGATGTCGAAACACTAACCAATTTGTTTTCTTTTTTCTTTTCTTGAAACGATGTACTGTCGAATAGTGTAGGTCCACAAAGATTTCATGAGTGCTTGAGTCAAGAATCAAATTCCTTTCCTCCAAAGCATGCTTATCTTCTTCCCTAGTAATCTTAGGTTGGGAACACCAAATCTAGATCAGAGTTCTATAAGCACTCTTAGGTTGCTAACAATGCGCTCTATGAGGTCACTGAATCTATCCCAGTCGGAGGAGGGCATGCGGTGCCTTGCCTCTTCAATTCCCTCTTCTGAGTTTGTTTCAGAGCTTCAGCTACTGCTAAATGATACAATGGTATGCAGAGCGTGGGTGTCGTGTCGTGGGTGCTGAACGCAACTGTAACCTTAAGCCTGCCTCCTCCTAAGACCTGGGAAATTGAATAAGACCAGTTAAGTGCTATGAGTGGCGAAATCTCTAGCATCTTACTCGTCAGCTGAGTTCATTGCTTTCGAAATACTTTCTTCCTGTTTACAGAGAGATCTTGCACAAACTAGTATTTGTTACACTAGTAATGTTTACAAATTCATCTTAGTGATAACACGAATACAAGGTTTTCTTTTTGTTATATTGTTATTGTTATATGTTGCTGAAAAAAGGTCGCATGCTGCCTTGCCCGCGATCTAAATTCGTTAACGGCATCTCAGTTACTACCATTATGGATATATGTATAATTATGAAATATTTAACGACGTAAAAAGTTTTGAGTCACATCCGTTTCGGCGATGTTTCGCATTCCGATTTCCCTCATTTTTAAGCGTTTCTGTTCAGTATTCCGTCTTCCGCTTTTCTAAAAAAATTTCATCACATCCCTGATTCCAAGACGAATTATTCTAAGATCCGTGCTTTCCAAAATACCATTATCAAGTGACGCAAGTTGGTTCGGAGGGATGGGGGAGGATCACCATGTATTCAATACTTTTCCTCCTTCCCAAGAAGGCAGATGAATGTCGTATTGCATCAAAAATGGTCTAATACAGTTCATCAAATGGTAGGCACACAAGTGTTGAATAACATGTTTAATTTCATGCAAGTGCGGTATAGGGCTGTTCTATATGGCGACCCCCGGACCCAATTTGCGCCGAATGCTATACAATGTGAAATAGCAAAGTTCCGATTAGAGGGCGTGCCTAATCCCTTTTCTCCCTCAGTCCCGTCCTTGCTGTTTCCTGGCAGCGCAACATGGTACTTGAAGGAAGAGATGCCAAGACCGACGGAACGTTCAGAAGCGTGCTGAATGTATTCAACGTCACTGCGACACTATTTCATAGTAAGTCGCGAAACTCAGCAGCGTGCCCGCCTGCGAACTTCGTTTGGAATGTGCTTTCATCCAGTGTGCGCGACTTCAAAATGGGGCGTGGAAATTTAACGGGTTATCCGAATTTATCCGATTTTGTCCGAATTCACCAGGGTCCGGATAATTGGATGATTCAGATAATGTCAATTTCGCGGACCCCGGATTTTTGGATGAATCGGATAAGGGCGATTTTGCAGTGGCCGGGTAATTGGATGATTCGGATCGGGATATCCGAATCCTATATCCGAAAATGATTCATTCGGATCCATTGTATACTCTGCACCAAACGAACCGTAACGGTGGGAGCGCCAAGCCCGCCGTCGTCGTAGGCCTACCGCACGGGCTCATTCATATTAGTATTCGTTTGCCTCGACTGGTGTCGTCTCGTATCGCTCCATCAGGATCTAACCTAGTTTCGAATGCGTCCATCTTCCAATCGCCGCAGCAAGATGCCGTATGTTGGCCAGCCCAGGAAGGAAGGACCCGCTGTAGCCACAGCCTATTCGTAGCAAATAATAGAGGGCGTCTAAGGTATCCCTGTCGTGGCTTGGCCAAAGTCATTCGGAAGGGTGCGCGATGGGCCGTATGGGTTCGGTTCTCTTCATCTCTTCCGTAGGTAGGGTTTTGTGGGCTAGTGAATCGCAGAGGTTATGTATTGTATGTGGGTCTTGCTTATCATGCTTGTAAATAAACATCTTGAGGTTACCTGTGTACTATGATAGAGATAGGCGTACAAATAGCGTCTGGCATATGTGTTTTTGATTGTTACGCACATGTCAACGTATGGCACTAAGGTGAGGTATGACGCTAAGGTAGTCCATAGACGTAGGGAGGCCAGGGCCTGAGAATATCCGAGTGGTGGTTCAAGCGTAGGCTAGAGCGTTGGCTTCTAGGCTAGGCGTAATACTTAGCTTCATGGTGCGTAGCCTTTAACTTTGCCCCACCATTGGGCTCACGGGACTATCTGGAAGTATTAAGACGTACCGTAATGCAGGAAAGAGTGCGAGCGTAGGCGTAACGCACCGATGAACCAATGGCAATGGTGTGCTTCCCTTCCTCGCACACGTCCCACTGCTGCTAACAAGGGGAGTCAAGAAGGCACATATGGCGTCACACCTCCACAGGATACCTTAAACTTCAACGAGCGTCTGCTATAAATTCGATGACCCAAAGAAGGCTCAAAGAAACAGCAGCTGACATACTTCGATGTAGCGAACGCGTCAAAAAATGATTGACTAATGCCATCCTTTATCCCTCTTTTTTATTGTAGCTTTGGTTAAAGTCTGGTGGAATAAACGCCGAACTAGAGCCAGCACAGAGGTTTTGCTACTTTACACACATTTAACAACTCTTCAATGTGCTTGGTAAAAGAAATGGAGCGAGGGGAAAGAACACCTGTTGGTCGTAATGTGGGCTGTAGCCAGAATCTCAACCTTGGGCTCGATTTCCATGAAGAACATTCGAAAGAATAGGGGTCCATCTATCTAAAAGATTGTTTAGTTTCAGTAAAAGTTTTAGAGATCAGGTTTACATATTTCTTCCAAATATTGATATTTTTCGCGTGGGCTCTAATATAATGGTAAATAGATATAATTCGTAACAGCCTCTATGCACGTTCATCTTGAAACGTCGACATCGACGTTCACTTTTGGTATTTCTTCTGTGTCAAGGAGTTAGATTGGTGAAAATATTTATTTTAGGCCTAACATTTTGCTCGTTTCGCCGTCTTGAGAGGCCTGAAGTTGGATTGAAGTTGTATTTATTTATTGTATTATGCGTGAAAACTTGAAATGCGCAAAATGAACTCACACGGCTTTCCACTTCTGAGTGTAGCGATCGATATCGCTACCGATGGGGTTTAATAGAAGAATAGCGAATCAGACTCAGGAGACTCACTAGGACACCCGTATTGAAAGCAATAGTATTGAAAAATGTTGACCCAAAATTTGACCACTGATGAACATTAAAGAAAAAACTGACGACCATACGACTCTCAAGTCAGGTAAATACAACCGTTGCTAATCAGTCTGCTACATGGAAGCTTTCCGTCTCTAGTGCCAACACGAAGTTTCTTCACCGATGAAGCGTGGAATTTGAAAATCTTCATTGGAAATCAGAAATTCGAATCGTCTTCTTTATCACACCGCAGAAAGGGAATCGATTAACTAACGATTTAAAAAAATGATCACTAAGAAACTACGCTTACGTTTCGACCAATGTTGCACCATTTCCTCTTCGAACGGTGTGTCCAGCATTTGTTTTCCTAAAGCAAAGTCTCACTACGGGCTTCCTTTTTTACCCAAAAAGTTGATTCGTGCTTCTAAAATTTTCTCCAAAATTTGTTCTGCCAAACTCCTCACAGCTTAGAAAGGACATTGACAGGTACGAATTTGTACGGCGATGTGGTTTGTATTCTTCTATCATGTTAACATGTTAACATCCTTTCGTCGTGTATATCTCGCTTTTGCCTTTTTAAAAAGCGAATTGCCAATTGTTCTGTCTTGAGCATCCACGTACGATAATTAAATAAATGCCATTATAGTTATATCTGAGAACCTGAACTCTCGATGTTTTTCAAAAAACACGCTTTGTCATCCCCGTTAAATCAATTTAAAGAATCGCTGATAGTTATCTCAAGAGATGGTAATGTCCGTTCCTCTACGCGATGCACTGCTGTTCTCCTCTGCGAGCTAAGCCAATCACGGACATTTGAATGCAGGCGACAGGCCCTCGTGACAAGCTGGTTTAGGAACAACCCATTGTCACATCGTGTGGGTTTATATCAGCTCATGGATCTCGAGACAGTGCTACGGCGTCCGCGGGAGCCGACGCGCACTCGCAAAGCCCGGCGAGTATGGAAGGTATGCGAGGGTCCCCGGGGCGAGTACGACATCGCGGGCAACTGAACTAGTCTGAAAGTCCCGTAACGTAAGCAGGACCCGCGTGGCAACGCTGAATGTGGGTACGTTGACGGGCCGCTCGTGCGAGCTGGTTGAAGCACTGGAGCGTAGAAGAGTAGAACGTTGACGGGACGCTCGTGCGACTTGGTAAAAGCACTGAAGGAAGAGGAGTTGATTTCTGTGCGGTGCAGAAGACGAGGCGGTCATGCTGCAAGTCAAGGGGGATAGGAAGAGGCTTTAAGGCCCTCCTATGTGAAAGTCGCAGGACCACCAGCAGCGTTGGAATAATCGTCACCGAGCGTTTCCGAGATTCGATTGTAAGTATCGAACGCATTAACGATCGATTGATGAAGATTGTCGTAGCAGATAAGCAGCGATTCTATCACTTCTACTCTGCGCATGCTCCGTAGGATGGCTGCTGCGACCAAGCCAAAAAGGAGTTGTGGAGCCCGCTTAATGAGAGAACATCAGAGTTACCGTCGAGAGACGCCATCATAGTCTCTGGTGGCCTCAATGGGCACGTGAGCGCTATGAAAGACGGGTACAGCTCTCATGGTGGATTCGTCTATGGGTCGCGTAACGCAGATGGTGAGCGTATCCCGTATGAGTATGCGGCAGCGTATAACCTCACCATAGTAAACACCGTGTTTCGTAAACGCGACTCAAGCCTCATCTGGTTCTACAGTGGGAGCACCAAAACGCAGAAAAAGTCGTGCTTGTGAAAGATTGCAACCTCTCACAGACGCGAAGGTCGCGCCGTATGAGACGGTTGTTCGACCGCTGATCTGCACTTCAAAGATCGCGCCACCAAGGCAGGAGCAGGCCGAGCGATGCGGTGCACCCAAAATCATGTGGTGGCCAATGAAAGAGAAGAAAGCAGCTGTGATTTCTCGCGTACGGCTACCGAAAGCCATGACTGCGGATGAAACTTGGGGAAGGGCTACGGACGCGATACTTCGAGCTGCGAGGTCAGAACTTAGCATTACGAAGCCTGGAAGAGGAAAGATCGACAGGCAGGCAGAGCTGTGGACAGACGATGTGAAGGAAAAAGTTCGAGAGAAGACAGTGCTTTATCATGTAGTTCTCGAAGACAAGTCAGCTGATAACTGGCAAGAGTACCACAAAGCGAAAAAAAGCTGCCAAAAGGCTGCGGTCGCTGCAAAAGCCACTCATTACAGCTATGTCATCAAAAAGTTCGAGTCAAGCGATGGCGAGCGATATTTATACCGACTTGCTAAGAACCGCCGTCGCCTGGTCCGCGGATATAGAGAAACTCCTTGATATCAGTGATGAAAACGGCCATCTTTTTATGAACCGCAAGGGAGCGCTGAAGCGGTGGCGCGACTATTTTGAGGATTTCGACTGAAAAGTCCCTCTTACGGCCGTACCATCTGTGGCTCATATCCATGGTCCTGTTTACAGGATCTCTGTGGAGGAAACTGAAGCGGCTCTGAGGAAGATGTGACCGGGCAAGGCAACTCGTCCAGATGACTTGCCAGATGATTTATGGAAGTCAAAGTTCTGGTACTCTGCTGCGTGGTTGGCCAAGTTTTTCAGCCAGGTTGTAGCGGAGAAGAAGGTCCCTGATGGTTGGCAGAAAAGTACGACGATCCCGATTTGGAAGAAGGGCAGCCCTGCAGACAGCTCAAATTACCGTCCGATTCGCTTGCTTTCCCACAGCATGAAGATGTTCGAGCGAATCTCCGATAGACGTATTCGCGAAATCGTCAAGCTTTCCGACAACCAGTGTGGCTTCGTGCCTGGTTGTGGCAGTTGTCGACGCCATACATGCTTTCTGGTGGAGAAACAGCGAGAAACAAAAGCCGGTGCACCTTGCCTTTCTCGACTTGGAGAAGGCCTTCGATCGCGCACCGCGCCTTACGGCAACACAACGTACCTGAGGAACTCATAGAGTGGGTGCGGATGCTCTACTCTTGCCCAAAGAGTAGAGTGCAAGCTGCAGCTGGAACCTCAATGGAGTTTCCCATCTCTGCCGGGGTACACCAGGGTTCTGCGCTTTCCCCTCTCCTCTTTGTTGTCGTCATGGATGCCATCACATGAGATCTTCAGAAGCCAGCCCCTTGAATGTTGCTATATGCTGATGAGGTAATGCTTATTTGCGAAGATAAGGGTGGACTGGTGCGACTGCATGGAAATGTTCGGGCTCAGAATGAACGTCAAGAAGACGACTGACGCAAACAAGTCCGGCTCCGTTAAGATTAACGGTAATGAGCTCCTACGCACTTCGGTCTGCACCTGAGGTCAGCAATAGCGTCTGATGGTAGTCTGATGACTGAAGTGAACTCACGCATGAGTGCAGCTTGGTCCAAGTGGCGCTCGTTGACTGGAGTATTATGTGAATATATGGTGGTATAAGAAGATGCCAGAGCGCTTAACGTCGAAGATCTACAGGACCGTCGTCCGGCCGGTAGCGATGCACGGCGCTGAGTGTTGGCCTGCGACTAATTAAGTTGAAACGCGCCTCAGCGTCATGGAGACGAAGATGCTGCGCTAGACGGTTGTAGTCGTGCGCATGGACCACATTCGATATGATGCCATTCGGCAGAAGTTCGGTGTCGCGCCCATAGCTGACAAGATGCGCGAAGCTCGCTTGCGATAGTACGGCTACGTCCTCCATGGGAAAGAACAGCGTCCGCAGATATGCTTCATCTTCGAGCTAATTGGAAAGCGGCCTAGAGGGTGTCCGAAGCAGTTGCCGGTGTCCACCCTGATCTCGCGCTGGATCGGGGAAGGTGGCGTCGTGACACCAGAATAGCGGATCCCGCTTCGAGGAGAGTCAAACGCTGAAAAAGAAGAGGGAGAAGAAGAAGATTTTATATTTTTTATAAGTATGTAAGTATGTTTTTGTTTTTATAAGTATGTTTTTTATAAGTATAAAAATTCAATGGATTGCCAGCAACCCTAATCACAATATCACAAGGTAGCTTGTACGGAATAAACTATATGTACAACGGGCAGTGCATATCAGATAATTGTGTTATTTTCCCATGCACTAGAACTGGGGTTGCACTAAAAGTGGGATAAGAAGCAGACTCGTGTACCTAGAGAGTGTGGTAGCACATATATCGGGAGGCTTATAGACCTCTAGGTGTACGCATTAAGAAATCAAGTTAGCTGTGCATAGACATGTTTAGTAATGTGTGTACGTTATCATATCATTGTTGGCTAGTATTAATATTATAATTATTATATAGTTATAAGGTCTGAGGTAGCCTGTGGATATTTATAACAATTTTTGTTCGACTTAGCATATAAATCGAAATTTTTTGACCATATTACAGTACCGCGCATGTCTTTTGGTCAATTCCCGAAAAAGCCGCTTTGGAGCGTTCCAAAGCGGCTTTTTTAAATAACTTTCTTTAAAATCAAGCACTTGTAAAAAAACATATATTTGAGCTCAGCAGGCCGAGCTCTATCTTTTGACCTACAAATCAATAGAGTTCAACAATGCATATAGGCCGGACATAATCAATCGAGTGGGCGCGAGAGCGGGTAGAGTGACAGTTTGGGAAATTTTATTGAAATTCCCAGCCGCCCTACTCAGAAATTGCTTTACGACTGTCCAGCTTGCCTTTGGAGTGCGTGTGAACAATGCATATAGAATCGAACCTATCAATCGAGTGAGGGCGACCACTCGCAGAGTGAGGTCGTGTGGGCGCGAGAGCCTGTAGAGCGACCATTTGGGGAGTTTTATCGAAATTCCCAGTCGTTCTACTTAGGAAATGCTTCTAGCCTGTCCAGCTTGCCTTTGGAGTGCGCTGTGAGCAATGCATATTGTAGTAGTAAGATGATAGTATGTACATAGAGGACCCATGTTAGCACGCTAGGAGAAAGCGTCGGCGACGCGAGCACCGTGAATCAAGGATTTCCGTTCTATTTTCCCATCGAGGCCAACGCTGCCTTCGTTCCTCAGGGGTCAGTGAACTGGTACCAAGCGTTCTCTGGGAGGCATAAAACGACGTGTTCATCAGTGTCTTCACGATATGCCGAACAAGTGAAGTGCGTGGCGCGTCCTTTTCCCTTTAAACACTACGATACTTTATAAATTGATGGTGCCACATTTAAGATGCATCTGTGTTACAAAGCTGCTCACTTCTCTAAACACTGGCTTTCTAGACGATATATGGAACGATTCCTGCTTTTGGACGAGGTTTCCAAGCTAAAGCCGGCGATCGACCTTCATCTCACCTCAACCGAAGTTCCTTGCCAGCAGTTGGGTAGCAGGGTATGATTCGATGCGGAAAGGTGGCCTTAGACTCTGGAGGTCACACAAAATCTGACAGTTCACTCAACAGTTTATCGTGCATAAACAGTTTAGGAGGATTGTTGACGATGAAGAAAAGACGGACACAAGTCTCTCCATCTGTTCAGATCAGCTGCAGTTTCCCTTCATTGAAAGAATGAATCATGGCTTCAGAAGATCAGGTGTCCCACATAAATCTGGGCATTGTAGAGTCATGACTAACACGATGTAAAGGAGTCGCCTCAATCAGGGAAGTATATAAATATGTTCGGTTTTCGGCGCGTGATAGCGCAGTCGGAGGAGGCGCCGGCTCTCGCATGAACCACCAATCGAGGTCCTTGGCGGGGATTCCAGATTCTCGATTCGGATTCTCGGCCCAGACCAACCAAACCTTTCATCACTCCGGGTCGAGAATTGGTCTCAGACTGTTCTGGGAAGGCTAAAACACTACTAAATGACTGGCCTAGAAGTAGAAGGTGTGGCTCATCCCAAAAGGAATTTGTTAACACCATCCTTTATCCTTTATGTTCGACCTCATTCATAAGAGCGTCTAGATTTAGCCCCCTCCCCCCGAAAACGAAGTTAGTTTGCTTTCGTTTCTCATAAAAATACCTTCACTAAACCGTGAAGGGATGCGATGAACAGAATCAGCAACATGGTTGCTAGTTTGTCAGGATTCAGCTTGCCAACGAAGTTTAAGCATGACGTGAACTGTAGTGGACGGAGATTTACATACTGTTTGTCGTTCTTTGAGCGATAACAACCACCAATGACGGAGAAGTCAACAGTCAACGAAGTTGGGTAGAGGGCAGCGGGAGTATTGAATTTGGGTTGGCAAGGCGGTGCTCTGAAATTCTCGCAAACATTTCGAGAACGTTTTTACATAAAAACGGCGTTTGAAAAAAGCGACCTTTCCAGTTCCCTATAGAAATTTGACGCGTCCATCTGAAAAACTTCGCCGAGAGTGCTCAAACAGTGGCGCGGGTCTTCCTACGCTACCTGCCCGAGGTGAATGGTTCCAGCTCCGTGGAAGATCAGTAGCACCGCCTTTACAGGAAGGGAGACGTGCATTCTATAGATCAGTCGATGTGACAGCGTGGCGGGACCTCCGGTGTGGCCTCTACGTTTCATCACTGTTGTGTTATTGCATGGTTGAACGGTTGCACCAAAGGGATTCTGGCAACAGTCGTTTATCGTTCGATGACCGGGGGATGGTAGGCCTTAGGAGACATTTATTCGTATGTGCATCGCTGGCTGGAGTTCTGGCTGTTATTAGGGTCTTAAAGGTATAATTACCCAAGTTTGAGATGGCAGCCTAGATGAAGCCGCTGTTATATAGCTTTTTATTGACATTTTGGGAGGGCCGATCGAATTGTCGCGTAGGACGACATCATATACCACATTTGCAACAGGGGTGTGCGTTAAATTTTTACGATAAATTGTTAACGACTATTTTTTAACGAATTTTCTGCGTTAACATCGGTAAATTCGTTAAATGAAATTTACGGGCTGCAGTCAGTTTGATTGTATTTTAGTAGATAAAAAGCCAGGTACTTTGCTTCGCTTTTTTCGACATTACCTACATGGCATTTATATGACTTATGATCTTCACAACGATAACAGTCCATTTTTCATTTATTAACAAAATTGCTATAGAATAAAATCATTAGGATTTCAAGACCAAGCAGTAACAATACGACTTTTAAAATAACAAATTTCTTACTATGTCTAATTCGTATAGCGTCCGAAATGTCCTCCACCTTCTAGAAGGTTCCAAAATGCAGTCCTCCATTGCACGTATGAACGTTTTTCAGCCTTTAGGATGTCCTGACACAACTCTTTACAGAACTTGCACTCTCTAAGTAGCCTAACATTCTTCTGTACTGTAATAGTTGTTTCGGAAACTACAGAATGTTTTATTGAAGAATTTAGGTCTGACGGTCATCACAAAGAAGGGTTTGGTACAGTTTGTCTCTGGAAGAATTTTACGAAGTCCTGTTTTAAAGAATGATCCCTTAGGTCTAAACGTCTTGTATTAGGGGGGGGGCAAAAGTAATGAGACAAATTGAAAAAATATTTATTTTCCATAACTCATTTACAACTCAACGATGCTGAGGAATGTATTTGCCATTAAGGGCAGTGACCTTGCTGCCATCGCTCAGCCAACTTCCTGATCCCATGGTTCCAGAACTGCTTGGGCCTGGTGTTGATCAATTGCTCGATATGGTTGTCAAGGACTGCTTGGGTCCTTGTGTCCCTCCCGACCAGGAAGTCCTGTAGGCTCAATGAGTAGTGGTAGTCGCATGGAGAGATGTTCGGCGAACACGGTGGGTGAGGCATGTGAACGTAGCCCAGCTGGCCAAGCTTATCCGTGGTTACTTGTTCCCGATGGGGTGCGGCGTTGTCGAAGAGGAGAACCTTCTTGAAGCGCTGCGAATGAATAAGAGCGAGTCGTCGGCCCATCTCTTCTATTTCGTTCACCATGGCCTTGGAGTTCATCGCGGTGCTCTTGGGAAACAGCCTCCTGTAAACCGATCCATGGGCGCAGATCCAAAAGGTCCAAAGGTGCTTCTCGCCGTGAACATCTCGCTGAACGAAGGTCGGTAACAGGTCATCAGGCCTCACCCAGACTCGCTGCTTGGCAGGATTAAGGTAGAAGACGTACTTCTCATCTTGCGTGAATATTGAGCCCAGGCTGCTCGGGGTTGGGAATTTGGCGAGATTTGCGCGACACAGGTCGACTCGTCAGACCGGGGTTTCGGCATGAGACAGACTGCGGTTTTGGCATGCTTCTGGAAAGGGCGAAAGTGGTAGCTTCTCAGGTGGCCTTCAGTAAGTAGCATACAAACATACAAATACGATAAGCACGAAAAATAACTCCAGCCACGAGATATATGGACACGGCATGGGGTGTCTCATTACTTTTGCCCCCCCCCCCCCAATACTTCCTGTGGACGACAGCAGAGAAAGAAATAAACAGCCACAGACCGTTGACCAAATTTCAATCGAACCGAAATCTCCTGCAGCGAGTATTTTTGTCTTTGCCAACCAAGCAACGTAGATTTAAATTGTTAACCCTTCCCTCCTTTGTCTTTCAATGGAAATGGATAAGGAAGGCTTTCGTTTGCTTGAGGTTCGAATTTGATTTGGGTTTCTCAATTTCTTAGCATTTTTGTAGAGGGCATTTCGGATTTAAGAAGGGCAGTAAGTTCGCAAATTAGAACAAAAAATCCACAGAAAAAGCTTTTTAAAGCCTTAAATTTCAAAAAAACCTTCATGCAATCAACTGCATTTAAAGTAGCAGTTTTTGGACTTAGCTCATATAACTGACGAAGAGTGGTCATCTTCTTTTCTTTTTAATAAAGCTTGGGTTCACTGTCTCGCTTGTATATTGACTAGGCTTCTCTTGACAAAAACCGTCAACGTTTCTTATATTTGTTTCAACCCCACTTATGTAATAGATACCACAAAAATCTGTGAAAAAATGAATGATTGGGAAATATTAAAAATTAGTTTGTAACAGTCAAGCATGAGAAACGGCCTAGGAAATCTAAAAAAAAAATACGGAACGTGTGCATAGAAAAGTGGGAAAAACGGAAACACGGAAGAAAATGGTCAAGAGCAAGAAAAATGACAACAATTCTTAAAATATTAGGACAAAGGATAAAATGAAAGAAAAAGCACATGCGCGCGCGTGCAAAAGCACATCCAAAAATTCGTTCGAAATGTATTTAACTGAAGAAGAAGTAAAGTTTCAGAAATGGTGCGTAAAATGTCGGTGGCGCAATTTAACAAAATTTTTCGTCGTTAAATTTTGTTAAAAAGTTTTAACGAAAAATGCCGGTGATTCCGGCAAATCGGCAATTCGTTAATTGTTAAACGCACACCCATGATTTGCAACTATATACGAGCATGACATTGAACATTCGACTAATAGAAACGGTAGTGAATTGCTGCAGAATAGCGGATAAACTTTGTCAGACCTAATACGCAGTTTTCCACGACTAGTCCTACATCTTTGGTCAATGCCATATTTTCAGGAAGGTGCGCGACACGACCGCCTGCCTCACAGTTTGAAGTTTCAGTTCACCCAACACACAACGGTGACCCCGTTTTATTGTGGAGTGAACAGCGACCGAACCTCTAAAAACAACTCATACTTTGAGCAGTTGCACGAGATCTCTTATTATCTTAGAAACTAGAAAAATTGAAGCCTAAAGGATGAAGGGGGGGGGGGGTTGTTCGATTCCTTTTGGAATACTTCACGCATTCTTCCTGTTTTGATGGCAACCTATACAATAACTTGCGATGGCCAGCCGATGAAGATGTCGGTAATTACACATCCCAGTCTGGTACCACCTCACCAGTGCCGGAGGGATGAAAGGCCTTGATGGCCTTGTCGAGAAATTCGAACCAGAGCCTAGAATTGGGTGCACATCTTGCGCATCCTTTCACCGAGCTACAACGCCGCATTCAGAAAAAAATTAAGCACCTTATAAAACTATTTGGCTATAAACATTCCTTCATGCCAAAGTATGTTCAAGTTTTTACCAAATGAATAATGTGTCATATAAATAGTTGCATTATATTTGTATTTGTGTTTTTATCTAATAGGATCACACCGCAATGCAGGATTGGACATGATTTTATTAGGAGACACTGTGATTCGTGATGAACAACTGAAGTTGAATATATGATTGTGCAAAGTATAGTAGAAACGAGTGTAAGACGGTAGTGGTAAAGAAATCCAGAAATAGTATGACCTTCTGGTGAACCCTGGCATAAAAAGTGATTCGAAGTAGGGGAGTGCGGTTTGCTTCAAGGAGTTAATTCTTTCACCTCAGAGACTGAGAAGGGTAGTAGCTTTTATGAAAGTGCGTGAACTGTGCAACGGTGATGAGATTCTTAAGTAAATCTGTCAACATTGATGTGAAATACAAATGTTTATGAATACTGAAAGTAAACTCGGCTAGAGAAAAATTGGGTTACATGCAAGTCCTTAAAATTTAATTAAAATTTAATAATCCGATTTATTGGATCAATGGAGCCGTAGGGGGAGACCTGCTCGGATGAAGTGTAGAACGATGGCCTTGGTCCGACGAGAAATGTCAAAAACGCGAAACGCAAAGTGCTGGGGCCCAGCTGTCTTTTGCGAAAAAAGCCTGGACGGCAGCAGATGTCCTCGCCGCCTGAGAGGACTTCTGCCGTCTCTAAATCCGCAGCCGCCGGTTGGGGAAAGCTGCCAACGTTTGCATAATCGAATTCCGGCCGAATTCTACAAAGTGCAAATGCACAAAGAAGTGAATGCTCACCTGCTCTCGCATGAAAACGTGCCGTGAAAAATTTCCGATTCTGGAGCCGTATTCGTCAATGTCAGTGGTAAAGGTAGGTAACCGGACTAGAATGAAATGAAGGGCAAAGCGTAGATTCCTATCCATCAACATGCAGTTTTGATACGTTTGGTTACCAACGGTTAGAGAATTTTGCCGAAATTTCCTCACAAAGCAATAGTTGCACAAGTAGCCGTCGATATGTTTAATATCTAGGTTAAAGACGTTACTGACGTTGATAAGTTTGTTATAAATATCACTGGTGCTACTGTTATGAACAACTATGTAAAGTGTCGTCCACTTAAAGGAATGGAGTGAACAGGAGAGATTATATTAGCAATTGGGATAAATGTACTAGAAATACATGTGGGTTAGATTGGCCAAAAGTGGGCTGTCTTCACTATTCTATGCTATTCCTAGTTTTGAGCAAATAAATGAACCAATTTCCAGAAACTGTTAATAAGAAGTTAATCTACGATATTAAGCATATCGTGTATGACGTAGTATCGGTAATTTTTATTACCAACAGAGTTCGTGTAAAAAACTTTGTTATAACCAATTCAGAAAGCAAACCTTCTTGTTAGCATTTAAAAAAATGTTGGAAAAAGAAGGGAGGTCAAGAAACACGCCTTCGTTAATATGGTTGCCAAGACTATGGTATACAGAACGATAATGATGAGCGATCCCGGCCTGTGACTCGTAGACGGCCGAATAATAGGTTTATTGACAGAATCAATAAAGATATTTAGAGAACTGGTTCAACCCCCAGCGATGCAAGCGGTCGAGCAAGGTGGGGAAGACGCAGCAAAAAGGTTGATTCTGCGTCATCAATAACGTCAAGGGCAATGAAGAGAAATCTATAGAACGATTTCAAAATCATCTGTGACCAGTTCGTGAAGTCTACAACTGCAAAATTTTGTTGGAGGTTCATAGTTTTATAATAATATCATTGTTATGGCGCGACAATATTTACTCTCACAGGTGGTCAGAATATCATTTAACTCAGTATCTAACCTCTTGAAATTGAATGACTGAAATAACAGACATTTTCCGACGACCCCCACGAAGCCAAAGAGTAACTTTGAAAAAGGCCAGAACGAAGATCTCCTCTCCTAGAAGTTGAACTGTAAGCGCTTGTAGGGATCAGTAACCTACTGCGGACTTTAATTTGAGCCGATGGAACAGAAGCAATAAAATATGATATCAGCGAAGTGATATCAGAAGGTTCTCTCCGATAAGCGAGAAACGCGGCAAACTAAAAACTCTGGTCTAAACCCGGCCTAAGCAATTGATCATAGCGACACGGTTTAGCGGATTTCAGTAGCCACTCCCACTTCTGTGGATTTTTGATGCAGAACAAATCCGATTTGCACTGTGCCACTTGCCATATGAATGCCTACCCGAGTATTCAAAAATCGCTCCAAAAAACTCTTCACAATTCAACGGGTTACCACCTGAATAATTTTGCAGCGAGCACCCTGTCACATCGCACGTTTTGAATAGAGACGACAGGAGCATAGAGCATTTTCATATGAGTTCAACTTGGATAGGATAAAAGCAGTTCAATAGCTTCAGCTTTATTACAGGGTGCATAAAATGTATTGAAGCACCAAACGTAAACGTTAGAAGTAACAACACATTATAAAGTTTAATAAGTTTATATACAAAGTGTCAACAATGATCTAGCGAACAGAATATCATCACTTGTATCTTATATGGGCTCCTTTGTTGTGAATGCAGGGGCGAAGACGACGAGGAAAGGCATCGACGGTGCGCCGCAAGTGGTCCACGTCGATTTTGTTCTACCTCAGTGACACCTTCAATGATTTGATACTTTTGTGCATTCAACTTGAAAAAGTGCTACATGCTCTTCAAGGACCTCCGAAGTGCTAATTATAGCGGAATACTGGCTGCAAGGGAGGCACATTCTGCCAGTATCATGGTTTGTGCATTCATCACAGACGGCACTCGTTTTAGTGGATAGAGGAGTGAAGATAAATCAGTATCTGTATTGATGTCCTAAAGAAGCAACTGGTTCATTGGCTCGAATCCCACCTTGAGAGTAGGCCGTACATCTTTCATCAGGATTAGACCCCTGCGCAAAGTCGAGGATTGTTCAGGACTGGTGCCGCTCCAACTTAGAGGACTTCATTCCGGCAGAGGAATGCCCTCTGTGTAGATCGGATTTGAATCCGCTGAATTCCTCTAAATGAGAAGTTCTGGAGAACAAGGGTTGCGCTACTTCCCACAAAAGTACAAAGTAAGAGAAGGATGATCTGGTCAAAACAGAACGAAATCGAGGTGGACTACTTTCTGCGCACTGTCGATGTCTTTCCTCGTTCGAATTTTTAGTTTTATCGAATATTCGAAGCTTCGAATATCAAATATTCGATTATTCGAGTATTCGAATATTTTTTATCAATCTCTTAGCAAGCTAATTGGGCTCCTGATCGAAATCCTGTGAAGCGTTATGTTAAAAAACTATATTTGAGTTTCAAGCGTTTAAAGCGCGGCAAATTGTGTGTACGCAGTCTGAGTCGTCGCATGACTCAGCGTATTAATAGACAGCCATTTGTTCTCTTTAATTGAAGACAAGTAAATGTTAATCCTTCCACGGATCCCCCTCGGTAAAGAGCCTTCGGGATCTCTTATTAAGAGGGTTTTCGAGCAGTTTGTCCCGTGCCACGTGTCGCGTTTCCGGGTGGTGGATAGGGGAATGAAGCGACCGTGTACTACCCAGAGATGTAGGTGGGTTGCAGGGAATGGACCCCTTGTTCCTGCTGTGTAGGGTCACCGCGTTAATTGTGCGTGGGAGCGGCATGTTCATGCACAGTGTGCTCGCGCCTGTGGTGTGCGTGGATGTGTTCGCACCTGTGCGGATTGTAACTGTGTCAGCCCGGCCAAAAGCTTGCACTCGGTAGACTGGGAGTACATCGTAAGGCGATTCGAGGCCGCCTCAAAAGTCTCGCCCCGTCCCTTTGAGCAGTCTGGCTGGCTGCCCGGAGTTCCTCGTCCTCACGACAGGGCCTGCCTATCTAGCTACCCGTGTACTCCAGTGAGTTACAGCAGCACTAAAACCCCATCCTCCTGACCAGGGGTGCACATTTAACGGTAAACGATTTAACGAATTAACGGCATTTTTCGGTAAAATCTGGCTTAACGACTTAACTGAAATTTTTAGGAATTTAACGGAATTTTTAACGGACTTTTTTCTCAGTGAGTTTATCACATTTACCCTCAGTATTCTCTAATGTTGCAGTCTCTTCCTCCTGATTAGGACTGTTACTGGAAAACTATCGAAATCAGCAAGAATATTTTGATGTTTTTATCAATTCAATTCGTTTTGAATTTTTAGAAACAATACATTTTGGGGCCACGTGTAGCGCAGTTGGAGGAGGTGCTGGCTGTCGAGTGCACCCTATACCAGGTCGCTGGTCCTTCTTCGGGATTTCTTGCCTAGGCCAACCAAGCCTTCGATCCCTCTGGGGTCGGTGAATTGGTACCGAACTTGCCTGGGAAGGACAGAGCGCTGATTTCTTCATCGGCTGGCCACCGCAAGCCGTTGTCTCCAGGGTATCCCGTTGAAGTAGAATGAGCGGCGTATCCCAAAGGGATTGAGTATCGCCATCCTTTATCCTTACCCTTTAATGTACTTTGGAGCTAGAAATTTCTTCGCCGAGTCCCCAAGCAGGTCAACCAATTCACAAAGATACTGGTCTAACCGCGTAAGATATGCCTATTCTCACCTCAAACTACTTTTGCCCACCTGAAGCAGTCGAGACGGAGCGAATGTTTTCGGCCGCTGGACGTATTCGACGTATTTTAAGCTATTTTACAAAAACGCTAACAACAAAAACTTGGAAAGCTGCCTTTCCTGAACGTTAACACGAAGACAGCGTGTCACACCTTCTCGGCAGTGTGGGACCGTGTGACATGATGTCGTATCACTGTCCCGACGTTGCAAAAATACGATAGGTCCCACGCACAGGCAATCAAAGATTGTGCCTTCGTCAACGTGTTAACATTCCACTGAAGCGGTTTTTACTGTATTTTTATTAATTCTTTCTGTACTTAATGAGCTGGTGCCTGCACGGGGATTGCACATGTTCGTAAAACAGTCTAACAAAAGATTAGGAAAGAGTGGAACTCCGGGTACCTGCCTGATCGCACATTTCAGGATGCCTTACCGATGATCATCTTGCCTTGAATGGTAATTCCATAGTTGTTGTTCTATGCCCTGTACACAATTTGTTGCTGAAGACTTGTTTATTTTTCTGTGTTTGTTGATGATGATTTGTTTATTTTACATTGCAGTGTTACACTCCATTCCTTGAACGTTAGTTGTTAATCACCTGAAGTTGAAACGTAAAAGGTTTTCCTTTTTTTTCAGTTGAAATAATGGTTTACAGCTAAATGTATTTTTTAACGAAATTTAACGATTTACCAGAAATTTAACGAAAATTTTCCGTTACAAAATTTCGTTAAGAAAATTTAATCCCCAGAATTTCGTGTACACCCCTGCTCCTGACCTAGGAAGAGCCTGCGGCGATGGGAAGGGCGAGTACGTATAGGCTGCTAAAATCTCAAGGTTAACCAGGCAGCGCAAATTGAGAGGGACTATGATAGCGATCTGTACTTAAATATAAATAAACCTCCTTTCAAACGTCGGGTTCTGCCAATGCACTAAAGACGTGATGCGCGCATATGTGTGCTTCGTGCAACATATTCACTAACAGAACACGATACTTCTGTTCTTTTTTGCTTTATATTGAACAAGCACCAAAGAATGACCCATCTAAGTGTTGTTTAATAAGCTGCCAGTTGAGGTCAATCAATGAGACTCTACCCTTTTAATAACGGAACCGTTGTACGGAGTCATTCAGCAGCACACGATGTGGTGTCTTAGCTTTCTACTAGCGGTGTGATCAGCATGAGACACCTCTAAGTGTTTCGTGTTAATCGCCCTACCTATACAGTTATCTGTGATAGAATTTCAGGGGCAGCCATGATTCGAACAACGTGTTTAAAGCAACCGTTTCTAAGAGATGTATTGAGATAGCGCTGCATGAGTCCTTTCAAGTCATAACGTTTTGCGACAAATTCCCCATAAGCCTACAATTAAGCAACTTTTGCAACCTTTTGCAAGTGGATCAAATAATCAGTGATGGAATATTCAAGAAACTTATACGAAATTAGAGTGAATCGCAGAATTCAAATAGGTTTTTCACATATTGTTTCATACATGCTTTTACATTTTCCTTAAAATCCCTCCCAAACGTTGCCATTCACCATGTGGGTGCAGCTGGCATCGACCAGAGCTCGTCAAGGTGTAGCAAACGATTAATGCGTTTTGAAAGTGGGAAACCAAGCCACTTGAGAAGTGACTGAGGAAAGCATTCCTTACGTGTTATGTTCCTCAATTGTGTTATGTCGAGTGGCTTTTATATTATTGTTTCAGTCAAACATCATTGCCATCACTGACATGGATAAAGAATCCGTCTGATCAAAATTTAATTACGTGCGTTTTTGAGCTTTGTTTGGAAAATTGTCAGACGAAACTGTCCTGATTTAATCCTAAGCATGCGCAGCAAAAGGCAAATGTAATACACCACCCCATGCTAACACCGAAAGCATCCGTCGAGGACCTGATGATGCGAGCTACGACATTATCGAACTGACCGAGACGAGAAGACAGCGCTCCCCACATGCTGCCTTCGACTCCAGAGAAGAACTGTTCCCCGGAACACACGACAGCAGGGGAGCAGGCGGCGTTGGTGTCCTCGTCAACACGCACATGGCCATGAACGTCGACTCGTACAAGTCTCTGACAAGCCGAACCGGACGGCTGCGACAGAAGCGATGTGGCTCCGTGCCATTTGTCTGTGTTCGTCGCGTATGCCCCAGCATCCGATGCATCCGATCCGAGCATCCGACGACGAAGAGATCGAAGCCTTCTACATGGAGCTGAAGAAGTTCTATAAGGAACTAACCCTCTATAAGGTGATCGTCAACGACAACAACGCCATGACCGGACGTAGCTCGACGGAACAACACACGGTTAGGACTGAAAGGTGAAAGGCTGCCTGGGTTGGCCATGTTGACCAAGACCCTCCGTGGAATTCACACTTCAAGAAGCCTCCTTCCGTACAATGGGCCCGGGAATCCCCGGTGGCCAGTTCCACAACGACTTCGACCACATCATCTTCAACCGCAGGTATTGCATGACCGACGTCTCCGTTGTCCCCCAGTTCTACACGGGACCGGACCACCGCCTCCTTCGCGCGAGGTTTCGCTTTTCGCGTCAGGGAGAGAAGGCCGCGAGGTTCAAGAAGAGCAATCCCAGAAGGATCATCATTTGGGACATTTACACCTCTCTTGCCGGCCTTTGGGAAGATGTCATGTGCAAAGGAACTGAAGAGTAATACGACCGCTTCGTGACCTTCTCAGTGCTAAGGGAGCCGAGAGCTTGAAGACCACCAAGAGACGTTTGTCTCCAGAAACTCTCGCGCTAATCGCAAAATTAACACTTGAAAGCTTATAGATCGCGATTTCTGATACAGATATTGCTCCATCATGTGGAAAAATATGCCGTATTCATGAGATCCTCGAAGAATTTGAGAAGATGAATTTTTTCTGATTAATTCAAAACGGTAGTCAATTCTGTGTCTTAACTAAACAAATTATTAAATGAAAAAATCGAAACAGATAAGACGCAAAACAGTCGCAAAACAGAACGGAGACAAGGGGATTGTAGCAAATCCGCAGCGAAACATGGAAGTGTCGTATATTTTTGTGAAAAATCAAGCAGCACGCTTGATCCTGGCCGTGATAGTTTCAATATGTATTTGGTTAAATTCAACAAACAAACTTGTAAAAATATCAATATAAATATCACAACAATAACCGGAAGACAGCTTCCTTCGCATTTTTTCAGGTTTTCAAGCGATTGTTTAAAACGATAAAGGTACTGAGACATGCAACATAATATCATTTCTTTATATACGTGTGGTAGAAGTAACACGCAAATGATGTAACACAACTATATACTGCTCCCTAATGTTTCGCACTAAAATATCAAATTTCGATTGGTTTCAAAAAACATATAGGAGTAGTATTCCTCCCATGACTGAAAACACTTTCGCCTTCTCTCGTCGTTAGGTGCAAGTCGAACCCATTTGAACAAGGCTTTCCCTGTATCTGTTATGCTAACATTTGCTGCTTCTGTTAGTACTCCGGTTATAAAAACGTCGTCGATCTGAAAAGTCGTAGTCTGAAAAAAGTACATATGGGAAATTAAAGTAACAAAGGAAAAGCAAATGTTGTGAAATCGGTTGGCCATAATTACCAGCAACGTGAAAGATCTCAATGCTTAATGTTCGTTCTTTAATATTGTGTTTAATGATCAATGTTTAATGTATTTGAGGCACAACCTAAAATTCCGACTGCATGTGGTCTCTTCAACCCATTGACGACAGCGCGGGCCGATTTCGGCCGCGGTTATAAAACTGTTCGCTACGGCCCAATTCTCGATTTTTATAATTTAATCGATACATTGGATCCTAGCAATACTACTGCACTGTGGTCCGGCAGTCATTTACTTCTAAGCACTGATAAAAACAAATAGTCAACACTACACACTATTCAAGCTGCACAAAGATCGGCACCATTCACAAACAGCTACTCACATCTTGTAAAAATAATCATGCAGAAAAATAGCTAGTCAAATTTCTTGTAAAATTTTTGAAAACAATCTAGACAAAAATATGTCAAACACTTGCTACATCATGTATTATCATTATTTGCACGCAAACGTGCGCCCTTTTTCTTTGCAGACCTTCTTACAGCAGCAAATACATCTTCATTGTTTTGCTTCGAACCAGTTCCTGCCTTCTCCAATATGTGGCTAACCCTTGGGGAGTGAGTTTAATTTGGAATATCGTAAAGTAGTGTTTCCACGAGATTCCAGCGTCCGGTCGCTGCGGTCGCAGCGCAAGACACGCGATTTGCCGCGTGGTCGTCAATCGGTTGGTTAACCATCCATCTCTGTGAATCCACCTAAGGCCCTTGAAGAAGGCGATTTTGCTAAAACGTCGGCCAATGAAAGGATTTACCGATCTCACATGGCTAAATCAATCTCAACAAATAACAAACACCAATGTCGGGTTTCAACGATGGTCGCCCCTGGAAATAATGCTCCTCCATTTTCCTTTAACACGTTGACGACCGCGCGACCTGATGTCAGGCACCACCCTTACGGCCGCGTGGGACCGTGTGACATGATGTCAGGCTACAGCCTTATAATTTATTTTTCTAGTTTTATTCAGATTTTTCCAAGGAACGTTTTTTGTGTTATGTGCATTTCATCTTCAGACATTGCTGTAAAAAGCGTGGTCCCCAAAATGAATTTTCGGTTACTGATTTATTGAGCTTCTCGTCATGTAATGGCTTCAATTAACAATTCGTCATTGAAAAATAATCGATAATAATCGATCGGCCTAACGCAGTCAAACACATCATCATAAAAGCCGGACTCCGCCGCAAAGTTCCACCAAGTAGGGGCTTCAAATTCGCTCTTCCAAACTTCCTCATCTTCATTTTCTGCTTCGGATTCTATTTCTTCACTTTCTGAGCTATCATCATCGTCAGCTGGTAGTGCAAGGATTTCGGCCTCATCAACGTCGTCCTGGACCACCTCGTCACGCTCATCATCGCCTTCGAGCAAGAGACGAATTTAGCGGTCGCGTTAGGCCTCTGTTATACTCCCGCGGGAGCATCCGCGGAACGTCCGCGGACCAATGGTGCACGGCGGAGACGGGCGTGGCGAGGCGCGGCGATTGGCCAGGTGAGGAGTCTCGGCGCGATTCCCGCCCTTCCGCGGATGCTCCCGCGGTAGTATAACAGAGGCCTTAGACCGTGCGACATGATGCCATGCCACGCTGTTCGCGTTGCAAAAAATCGATTCGTCTCACGCGCCAGACACGCGAAAAACGCGCGGTCGTCAACGTGTTAAGGACGTTGTGTTTATATTCGCAAAGCTCCGTGCTGCCCAGACAAAGCTTATCGGATAACCTAAAGTCATGTTAAACTGTATTCGAACCACCATGGTAAATGTTTCTCTACCCGTGGGTTTAGCATTCAGTGTTGTCTACTGCCTCTCTCCCCTAACCCCACCCCCACCCACCTCCAAACGTTTCCGACCCCCGATGCCCTCGAGTCCATTCCATTGTCAGTTTGATGTTTTCACTTCTGCCGCATTTTCGTTGTGTAACAGCAGGTTACGCGAAAATGAGCTGCACTGTTGTAACTTTACGACACCATAGGTCGAGGGGAGGTCGAAATTTTTTATATTCAAACCTCGCTCAGGGGTTGCTTAGGTTGCTGATCACGGACATAACATATTTTTTAAATTTCGACCTACTACGGTATGTTACCGTTAGTACGGGCGGCCAAAGCTGTCGAGCTCATAATCACCAATCTCGCTCAAGCTTCGAACAGGGAGTTATCTTTGTGCTTATCACGAACCCGATAATCGTTTTTGCCTTGCACTAGAGTACGGTTGGTTTTGGAGGTACAGGTGATAAGGGTCATTGTAGCCGATTTCGCCCAAACTTCGTTTAAAGATGTTATCTGGGTGTTAATCACAAATCATCCGCCTTTGTTATTACGCTGGAGTGCAATAGCTAGGTACGGGTAAGGCTTTAGAATGGATTCAAAGAGGTACATTCAATAATTAAACGCCGAGTAGCATCTCCATTCAGATGCTACAAAGAGTCATGGAATAGAATGGAGAATGGAGTCATTACAACTAGGGCATAGAAATTTTGTCTCTGCGCGAAGTTAGGCTAAATCGGTGGTTGTGACCTCGACCTCAACAGCCTTAGTCATCCTTACTTACCGTAACCTACCGTAATCTATCGAATTCTCATGAACGGGTGTCAGATTCGTGATCAGCTCTCCTATACGAGATATGGCGATTTCTTTCCTCGTTCCTTCTCTTCTCGACCTCATGAGTCGTGAAAGTACAACAGTTTCAAATGGGTTTCTACTAGAAAGAATTTTTTAAAGAAATTAATGAAGACGACATGGGGGCTCCACACTCTTAGCTAAGTGCTCGGAGCGCCCTCACACACCGGACAACCGTTTATTATCACTTGTCATGGCATTATATTTTGGCGCTTATGAGAGGCGTTGTGCGGCGGTGATAATTCTGAAACTCCTAGCGGTCAACTGGTATGAATGCAGATGACGATATAAGATAGATCCCTACATAAGGGCCGCTTCTTGAAAAATGAAAAAAACCTTTAAAAAACCAATTTGCAACAGGTACCCAAAAAAAGGTTTGCAGATGAACAACGCTCAGCATTCGTTTCACAGATGCAACTGGGACAAAGTAGGCCATTCCGAGGCAGTGTGGCGGATACATGGTTTTATTCCATTCACCTTTAGATACAGTCCTGAAATTAAAAAATCTTTTTCTCCAAAATTGAGAATTTTATAAAATTTTCAAACAATTTGTTCACCTATTGGGTGGGTAGGTAAATTAAAACTTATTCATACCTTTTCTGGAGAGTCGCAACTATAATATGGAAAAAGCTCGTTTTGATTTGTAAGATTTTCAGTTCAATTTCTAAAGTGTTATCCAATTTGATTTGAAAAGTGTCGAGTGTAAAGTGAAAATATATGTAAATTGGAAGACGGTCCTATAATATAGTGTATACCAGACGCTCAGTGGCCTAGCGGCCGCCAAACGTATGGATGGAGGCTTCGCTCCGAAACCCCGAGAATAGAACAAACCCAATCCTCCACCTTTCTTCTTTAGGCCTTATTTTTACTAAGTAAAGAACTGGCTTTACTAAACAGATTAGTGAAGCGGAATATGGTAGGGCAGAATCTTCACTGCTCCTATGTAACCCATCCGCCCTCTGTCGCTCCGCTATGTGGCGAGAAGCAGATCATGAAAGTTCCAATCCGAATGCTTAATATACAGAAACCTCATTAAAATTAATTGGTATTGGACGACAGGTCGACACCGTTTGCTGTAAAACGGCAATAATACTCCTCCTAATACCATAGTCACTTTCCCTACCTCTGCTCCCCCTCGCCGCTTATACTTCCACCCTAAACCCTTTACCCCTTCCTTAGCTATGTGCTGGTAATGAAACGAAGTAAGAGTCAAGCATTAGCATGACCTTGCTCTCTCACAGCATGAAAATCTCCGAGTGAATTGTAGATGGACGCATTCGCGATATCGTCCAAGTTTCCACCAATCAATGTGGCTTCGTAGCGGGCAGTGGCACCATCGATGCCATACATGCTGCTCGTCTTCTGGTAGAGAGACATCACGAAAAGCAGAAACCGCTGCACCTAGCTTTTCTCGACTTAGAGAAAGCATTTGGTGCTTGCCACTGAAGACAAGGCCGAGCTTGAGCGACAAGTGCAAGCTTGGTGGGACCGCTTTGCGGCGTTCGGGCTCAAGCTAAACGTCAAAAAAATCTGAGTACTACTACAGTACGTTTACGACAGACGTAGACGAGACTGGGCCCATCGAGATCAATGGCACTGCGCTAGTACGAGCGACAAACTTCAAGTACCTTTGATCTGCAATTGCGTCTGATGGTAGTCTGACGTTCGAGGCGAACTCGCGCTTGAGCGCAGCGTGGTCCAAATGGCGACATGCGTTTTATGCGACAGGAAGACACCGGAACGCCTTAAATCGAAGGTTTATAGAACCATCGTCCCACCAGTAGCGATGTATGGAGCTGAGTGCTGGCCTGCAACCAAGCAGGTTGAGACTCGCCTCAGCGTAATGGAAGCGAAAATGCTGCGCTGGTCGGCTGGTGTTACGCGTCTGGACCGTATTCGCAACGACGAGGTTTACGCCAGAGGTTTGGTGTCGCTCCAATTGCTAACAATTTACGTGAAGCTCGCCTTCGGCGGTATGGCCACGTTCTTCGAGCTAGTGGCGACACTGTTAGGAAGATTGGCCTTAATATAGATGTGCACGGAAAACGGCCTAAAGGGCGGCCGAAGCAGCGTTGGCTTGATACGTTGCATGTGGACCTAAAGGTTGCTGGTATCCATCCCGATCAAGCATTTGATCGCGTGAAGAGGCATCACTACACCAGAATAGCGGTTCCCGCCTTGAAGCGAGACAAACGCTGAAGAAGAAGAAGAGAAAGATGTGCTAGTTTTTCAACAATGCCTATGTGCACCATCGCCATATCATACCATCCCACTATGTATTAGGTTGTCCCATAAGTCCCCGCCGTTTTTTTCAACGATTCACTGCAGATTTCGCCGGCGGTCTCTTGCACAGCGCTGCATAGCTTTCGAAAGAGAATGATTTGCTATATCAGAAAATGTTTTGCATTTCTTTTTTCATCGTGAATTTTGTCAATTTTTAGGTCGTTGAAGTGGAAGGTGAAAAAGTGAAAAAGTAGCCATTTGCGCACTTGTTCTCTTCGCTTAGGTTTGTAATTTTTTACACAGTTTTTTCATAGCATTTCGAAGAGAATGTTCTGTTCTACAAGAATATGTGGTATTTCTATTTGCTCATTTGTCCTTTATTGATGTTTAGGTCATCAAATTGGGAACTCCGACTTTTCTACCCGAATTTTTTACCAAAACTCCGTTTCTGTGGTTGAACTTTTTTGCATGGTGTTATATGTCGTTTTGAAGAAGATGTCTTGCTCAGTAAGGATTTGTGTCGCGTTTATTGGCTCCCGCTGATTTCTGTCGAATATCAACAACTGAAGAAGGAGAAGGAGTTGTTGGTGAAGACGATTTTTCTCTTTTTGGCATTTTGTTGATATTCAATAGAAGTCAATAAACGCGACACAAATTCTTTTAGAGAAAGACATTTTCTTGCGAATGACATATATCACCCACCCAAAAAGTCCAACCACAGAGCAGGAGCTGTCGGCAAAAACAACTATCCTCCTTCGGACGTCCCAATTTGATGGCCTAAAAATCAATAAAGGACTGGTGAGAAAATAGGACCAACACATATTCTTGTAGTACAGAACATTGTCTTCTAAACGCTATAAAAAACTGCGCAAAAAATTACAAACTTAAGCGGAGAGAACAAGTGCGCAAATGTCTACTTTTTCACTTTTTCACTTTTCACTTCAACGACCTAAAAATTGACAAAACTCAGGACAAAGAAAGAAATGCAATACATGCTGTGATAGAGCAATTCATTTTCTTTCGAAAGCTATGCAGGGCTATGCAAGAGACCGCCGGCGAAATCTGCAGTGAATCGTTGAAGAAAACGGCGGGGACTTATGGGACAACCTAATATAAAGGAGGAAGGCATTAGTCACTGTCTGAAGCGCTTCGCTACTGTCTGAATCGGTTCACCTTGAACCCATGTCTAAACGTTCGTCGTGTCGCCACCGTCCTCCATAAGCACCACGACATGGCAGCGTGGCAGGCAGCGGTTTCGAGCCGGTTTTGACTGCGACGACGCTTGCACGTCCGAACGGCCGGCGGTGTTGACTGCGACGATGCTCGCACTTCCGGAAGACCGTCAGTGTTGATCACCAACGAACCTCCCATGATGAAGTTTCCACACTATGAGGTCTTGGACAATTGCCAACTGTGAACACTCCCATGATGAGGTTTCTACACTATGAGGTCTTGGACCTAGCGGCTCGAAGCACGATGACTGGACAGAAATGCGAGACATTTCTTTAGGCTTCACGAGCTGCGATAGGCTGTGAACACAACATCAGACGAAGAAGGAGTGCTGAGGACATTCTTCTGCGTGCTATACTGAGATGTGAGTGGTACCAAGCTAGGAATCAATCTGGAGTAGACACAAGTTTCAACGTGCTCGACGCTACGGATGCTTCAATACCCAGCGTTGGTTGCCGGCGAAGCCGGCTAGCCTAGCGTGGCTCGCACACTCCAGCGTCAGCGTCGGCGAAGCCGGCGACCGACGCTGGTATCATCAACAATACCGTAAATGCACACAAATACGCGTACCTTACGGTTGAATAATATGAACCTGGCCATATCGGTAATAAGTGTGCTAAAAATGTCGTAACGTGAAAGTGTTGTCCTACGACTGCTTTCCACTTTCACAGCGGATCTCACTTCTCCGACAAGGAGAGATTACGGTTACAGATGCCATAAAATAACTCCTCCTGGACGCCATATATGGAGAAATCGACTGTCAGGAAGAAAAGGCAGTTCAGGTTTAAGGAAGTAAAATGAAAATTGGACCATTCTACAATAGTTGTGCTCTCCCAAAAATTTCGAATAACCGAATATATTTGAATAGTGACGATCTTTGAATATTCGAAAATGGCGTACACTCGAAAATCGCGTTTTTGAGCATTCGAATTGGAACACATTCGAAATTCGCGTTTTCGAACATTCGAATACGAATATTTGATTTCGAGTAGAATTATTCGAATTCGAATGTTAGAGTATTCATTCGGGAACAACAATATACGTATAATTAAGTTCGTTTAATAGGTGCGTTTCGATGAAGAGGTGCATACGGGACATCTGGCGATGACTGTGAGGAGGAAGACAACAGTTAACAATTATCGTTAGAGAAATCAGTCCTCTTTGACGGCAAGCACGTTTCGGAAAAAAATTCTTGTGAAAGGGCATCTTCTTATAATTTCTCGCAGCACTGATTGTAGAATGGTTATCGTTCGTGCAGCTGCAGCAGGGCCTTATGTTCTATCGTGTGGCAGGGGAAGGATGTCGCTCTCTTTCGCTCCGATGTTTCTACCGTGTCTGCTATACGCTTGGGTGGCAGCTGGATACGTCAATGTTCATCCAGGACCCTTCAGTACACCCACAGATTACGCGTTCAACGAAGAAGAAGTGGTCGTTCCTTGTCAGTCTGGGAGAAGCAGGGAGAAGATTGTTCCCCACTGGCGTGAGGTGTCTTAGGAGTTGATGATAGTTGCGCGCACGTTTCAGGAGTTCTTTTCAGGTCTTAAAAAAGCGATCAGCAAAAACAAACTGTGGTTCTGGACTCCGCTTACAGGGCCCTACATCCTATCAAAATAGCATCGCAAAAGCTCACTTTGAGTTGGGAATCTTTCCTTTTCAGATTATTGCAAGTTTTTAATGTTACTATAATAGGTAGCAATTCTCGTAGGAATGTACTGTTTTGATTAATTTTACCTGCCGGCCGGCCAATCGGAGCGGGGAAGCGTGACGTCTCCCGCCTGGCGGCCGTAAAAGGCGAGCGCTCGGAGAAAACAGCATTCTTGAGTCTTGTGCTCGGTACTGTGCGGCTGCTCTGCCAGATGTGACAGTAATGGTTTGAGGACCGCGATATCCACGGGGAGACTGTCAGTAGGTATAAAGTAGGTCACGCACTTTGCCTAAGAGGGGCATGCGATCTTCCTCTCATCCCCTTTGCTCACACACCCCCAACCCCCTAGGCTTCACCGAGAGTCTAACGGCTGCCCTACGAAACCTTCGAGACGCGAAACCAAATTTCTCGACCCGCAAAAAACAGCGGCTGTACCTCCTGACGCCGCGCCTCCCAGCAGGAGTCGGATAGACCTTCTGTAGCGCTGCCGTATCCAGGCTGATGAAAGAAATCATTATTACTACTTACTACTTACTCACTTATTACTCCTTACTATACTTGTACTCGAATAATCGAATTCGAATAATTAATCGAATAATTTATTCGAATTCGATTATTTGATTATTCGAGTTTCGCAAATTCGAATAATTATTCAAATTCGGTTACTCGAGATTCGAAAATTCGAACAATATTCGAATTTCGAATACGTGGTTGTTCCGAATGTGGCATAATGACTTTTGTAAGCGACGTTCGTTCCTGTGACGATTGTTTTCGATAGCACACTGTTACGAAAACGAGGAGCTCACAGTTACGAAAACGCATTCAATATCTTACTATACATAGAAGGGTAGTGTGAGTGCGCGCGCGTGCGTGTTTCCATCACAACTGGTATAGGGGCATGGCGTGTTCGCGATACTGACCGCAGTTGATGGCGATCGACTGCAGTCCGAAACTTCAACCCTTGGGGTAGTCGAACTCGCTGAACACAAATCTGAAGTCCGTTTTTGAAATTATCGGTTGAAGTTGATCGAGCTATTGATTTTCTATGAGTAATTCGTTGAAGCGAATCAATTGTACGACCAGTCTTGGTCGATATTTTCGAGATCTAACTTCACGTTTGCATTCTCTGCAACTACGACCATCACCAATGTCATACACTTGAATCCTCTTCGAATTTTGCACAAAAACACAAATTTCAACGAAAGATAAAAAAATGAATTTTAGATTCGTGTTCAGTGACCTCGATTACCTCAGACCTGAAGTTTCGAGCTTGTTAAGTGATTTTCACGAAAAATCGATAACTTGATTAATATCTCTTGATGGTAATTGTTACTGCAAAAACTAACTTAAGATTCGTGTAAGCGACAACGGTTACTCAGGGGCTGAAGCTCACAGTTTGCATACATAACATGGTTATGTACCACAAGCGTCGATTGCGGGATAGCCGACTTCGCCGGCAACCGTAAGGAAGCAACACTAGCGTCGATAGCAAAAAAGGTGTAGAAAGGAGTAACCGGCTGTCATTCTGCACAATGGAAAGAGATTCGGTTTCTGAGGCCAGATGCATCAAGAGTTTACGGCCGGTAACGTGAAAAGTATCGCCAAACTCCTTGATGAGATTCGTTAGCATTAAGTTTGGTAAACTTTTCACCGTTACCGGCCGGTAAGCGGTTGATGATTCTGGCCCTAGAGTCGTAGCTTCCCTAGTATGGTAGTGGTCAGGGTAGGGCGGTAGATATAGAGGAAAATTGAATGTAAGAAATGCCATCTGCAAAAACAGCAAAAAAGTGAAAAAAGAGCAGCCGGTTGTCATACTGCGCTGTGAAAAAGCTTCAATATCTGGAGTCGTAGCTTCCCAGGGAGTAGGGTAGTGGTAAAAGTAGGCAGCAAGCATAGAGGCAAATCAAACTCAACAAACGGCATATTTGAGGCAAAACAGCAAAAGAGCTGCAGAAGGGAGGAACCGGTTGCCATACTGCGCAGTGGAGAAGGATTTAACTTCTTCAGTGGTAGCTTCCCTGGTAGTGGGGTAGTGGTAAAAGTATGGTGGTAAAAATAGTGAAAAGTTGAACCACACAGTAGAGCTGGGAAGGAACACTGAGGTATGACCACTAGACACGTACTGCGAAGCCTCGTTATATGGTGGGTGTTCTGGTGTGTGTGTATAGCCAATAGAGACCTATTTCGAAATCACCCTACGTCTGGCAGTCGATGGCAGTCGATGGTGAACCACAGTCTCGGACAACTCTCAAGCGTTTTGGTATTGGACAACTGGCAACCGAATCCCAATCTGGACGATTAAGCCGACGAGGCTAGCAGTATACGAAACACGGGTGGCTAACATCGGACAAAAAAAACCCTTCCTTTTTTATATATAGGGGATTTTCTGTTGAGATTCAAAGTTGTTTAAATGAAATGCAACGTTGTTACATGGGGAATTCCAGAAGAACGTTAAAATTTATTTCAAAAACGTTGAATTTCGACTGAAAATGGTATATAACTCCACGATTTGATTGGCTAACGATTCCTGCGAGATAGTGAACAAGTAGAGTAAACGTTTTCTTTCGCAAAAGCTTTGCACTTGCGCGTAGATGTTTTGCACATGTATTTCTGTAGGAATTCTTTTTGCAGGAAAGAAGTTCTCTTGTCTTGACATCGAGTATTGCAACGAGTATTGTAAACGGTCCTTAGAAGATATTGAGCATCTCTATTATTCGAATTTTCAAAATAATTCTATTCTTTTATTTTGTCTCTGGCGACAGTTGTCGTTGCTTACTTTACTACACTTACTTGAACCTAAACGCGCTTTTAAGGCGAATAAACGATATCAAACGAGACAACACAAACACAAAACCAACGGCTAACACAAAAATCTCATCGTCCTTATTAATACACGTCGGTGCAATATTATAGGCTAACTCCCGATCCGTTCATTAGTACTCGAAGACTCCGTTGCCTAGGGCTCAGTGACGTATTCTTCACTATCGAAAACCTCTATAGAAGAGTTCTCAGCAGTTTATCTTATCACTGCACGATACCACGAACTTTAACCAAAAATTTAACAAATGGAGGCCGGTGATAAATATAAGCTTGATAGAAAACCTGATTAATCACAAAAGTTCCTACAGACAAAGCGAGATTAGTAGTTCGTCACACCACCTCTGTTGTTAACAATATCGAAACTTCTATTTGGCATACTGCTAATTAGATTATCAATAACAGTTTGCTCAACATTGGTCCAAGCATGAAGTATGACATTCTTCAGATCAGAAACCGAAGTGGAAGTGGTTGCATTTTTGCACACTTTGTGTACAAAAATGAAAGTTCTCTACCGGGCTGAGATGTAAACTCCAAAAGTTGAATTCTATTGGAGTTAAGCCAAGCTGTAGTTGACTGCCATTCAGGTATGGATACATTGTCTTGCTGGAAAATAAAGTTGTGCCTTCAAAATCTTCTGAAATATGGCAAAAAGTGATCTCCGAGCAATTTGTGGTAGTCCTCTGGTAGTATGCCAAATAGAAGTTTCGATATTGTTAACAACAGAAGTGGTGTGACGAACTACTAATCTCGCTTTGTCTGTAGGTACTTTTGTCATTAATCAGGTTTTCTATGAAGCTTATATTTATCACCGGCCTCCATTTGTTAAATTTTTGGTTAAAGTTCTTGGTATCATGCAGTGATAAGATGAACTGCTTAGAATTTTTCTATGAAAGTTTTCGATTGTAAGGAATACGATGGTAACTTTACTGAGTCTCGACAGCGGGTTTTTCGGGTCCTAATGGACAAATCGGGGAGGGGGAGGTGAACCTATAATTTTGCACCGAGGTGTATTAAGTTATTATGTATTATAAGTTTTTTCGATTATTCGATTTATTCGAATATTTGATTATTTGGAAATTCGAATAACCCAAAAATGGAGTTATTCGATTAATCGAAAATTTTAATAGCCGAGAATTGACGTTATTCAATTATTCGAAAATTCGAATAACTGAAAAATGGTGTTACTCGATTATTCGCTCCTTCGAATTTTCGAAAAGTGAGATTATTCAATTATTCGTTCATGCGAAAAATTTTGGAAAAGCACAAGTATACTGTTTACATGCGTATTCTTTGTTATCAATACTATTCAGTAGTAGACAATTATAAATAGATAAATGAAATAAATAAATAAACTCATACAACTTTTTATCAGAGCAAAATGCAATCTAACCATTTGTATCCAGAAGTCTAAATCGGTGTGTGGTTTACACCAGGGGTGTGCGTTTAACGATTAACGATTTACCGATTTACCGGATTTACCGGCATTTTTCGTTAAAACTTTTTAACGAAATTTAACGACGAAAAATTCCGTTAAATAGCATTAACGACATTTTATGCTCCATTTTGGAAAATGCACTTCATCCTTGTATAAATGCATTTTGGAGAGTTTTTTGGATGAGCTTTCGCAATATCGATACCGGGGAAATCTTCTACTTACTCGAATCAGTGTCGGCAATCGATATTGTCTCTAGAACTGATGGCAGTTTTCTTGCTGCTTTACCAATTGATCCGAGTGTGCAGTTTTTTCATATTTTTTGGACTTCCTAGGTCATTTCTCGCGTTTGACTCTACATACTAGTTCTCCATACTTACCAGCCAAACAGTGTCTACAGTTTTTGTGATATTTGCATCATAAGTGGGATTGCAAAGGCACAGAAGACGCGAAGAAAACGCTACGAAACGCAAATAATGCGAGGAAACAAGGACGCGAAACGGAACAGGGGAAGAGAACATATGTACACGAAGACAATAAAATTATATAGAAAAGAGAAGAAGCCTGTGATCACTTTTCGTCAGTTATTTTACATGAGATTACTATAAAAACTGTACCTTACATGCACTCTATTATATGAAGACTTTTTTTAAGTTCTCCGGAAAAATTAAATCTTTGAAGGAACCCCTGGCTTTAGCAGGAGATTTCCTTCATATTTTTGGGTTTGTTCGTCTAATTTTCAAATTTACTATAATACCGTTCTTCAATTTGAAATGTGCTCCAAAAAAATAGGAAGAAATTGAGAAGCCCAAAACTTTACATTCGAACGGCAAGCAAATATGGTCCACAGTACAAGAGCAAGTGCTTCACGAAGGAAACCAGAGCTGTCATTTGCTGAAAATTGTAAAAAAGAGTTACAGGCTGTGGTTGCATGGAGGAATTAGGAGGGATAAAGGCAAAATGGACTACTTTTAATATGGGACGAGAAACGCACTTTTAAATACACGTGTCCCTCATGCATTTTCTTGAAATACAGAGGAGAAAGAGCTTAACAATTGAGATCTACGCTACTTGGGTGGCAAAGACGAAAATATCAGTGCAAAAAATTCGATTCGGTTAAAATCTGGTGAAAAGTCTGTGGTTGCTTATTTGATTCTCTGTTGTCGTCTGTAGGCAGTAAGAACAAAACCTTTTGAGACAAAAGGAACCACTCTTAAAACTGGTAGATCTATGGACTCTGTAAATATACATCTTTCAAAGAAGGACTGTACCAAGAGATTCACTGTGGTTGCTGTCTGACATGAATTCTTCAGTAAACATTTTGTAGTTTTCCGAAACAATTAAGCAGTAAAGAAGGATGTTAGGTTGAGTCGTTCTATGGTGCTCTTTTGATCTTCCTGGAAGCTGGATGACTCCCACCAACTATGCATAGTAAAGAATTTCTTATTTTAGAAGTCTTGTTGGTACTGTTTGGTTTCAGAATCTTAATGACTTTTCCCGGTTAGCAGTTTCGTTAATGATAGATGGACTGTTGCCATTTGTTGTGAAGATGAAGACGCAGTCATATAAATGATATATAGGTGAAGACGAGAAAATTAATAAAGAAAAAACATTGGCTTGTTACATACTAAAATACAGCCAAACTGACTGCAACTAAGGGAAAATTTATTTAACGATTTTACCGAATTTTACCGATTTTAACGCAAAAATTTTTCGTTAAAAAATGGTCGTTAAAAATTTACCGAAAAATATTTAACGCACACCCCTGACACGCCTGAAATGCTGATAATAGAGCACTGTGAATGATGTAGCATTTTATGAAACAAAAACTAAGAGTAAATACTAGCTCAAAGATTGAGGTAAAAAATATATTGAATACAAAGGTATTTTTTAAATTAAGGCTGTGTGTTTAATGTTTCCGTTGTTCACCTGGCTATGCCTTCACAACATCGTATGTTAGCTAATTTGAAACAGTTTCATTTTTGAAAAGTTCTCTCAAAAATGGAATGCGAAGGAAATTGCATTAAATTCTGGTTCTGAGATAGCTACAAAATGAAGAAACGTACTTTGAGCAGTGTATGCCACTGTCAATTGGTCTGGTTCCAACGACCTCTGATATTTCATGAATATTCCACAGAACGTCGTCATCCATTTTCACAATCTTCACATTTTCAGCGCAGGCAAACGATAAGAACCGCAGCTCAGAAAGGTGCTGGAAAGTTTGGCTTAATTTCAAATGTAGTATTGTGGACGCTTCCGCGTCTGCATGGACTATCACTCAAGAGTCTGTGGGAATTGGGCGTTTTTCTGCGGAGAAGAAATACTACATTATTGTAGCTGGTTTCTCAAATAATGTCATAGAAACATCGCAACTAACAACTCTACCAAAAGAAAAATCTACCTTCTAGTTAAACTTGCCTTCAGGGTTATGTTCCTATATGTGTCTAGAAAATCTGCTTGCAAGATATCCTTATGCAACGAAGCCTCATTTTGAAGCTTCTTTTGCCCCGAGGTATCGTTCATCTGGCCAGCGGAAAACAAAAGGCGATATCTGAACTAAACTCAGCCATAAAAACCGTCTAGTGAATTTCAGTCAGTGTTACGCACTTTATTTTTCAATCGATTTATTCCGTACGTTTCACGCCATCTTTGTCGTGCTGCCAGATCTGCGGCTCTTATATGGACAAGCACAACATAATCTATATTTTCACATATATTGCTGGAGGGCAGGATTGTGAAGTTCAGCACCTTCAATCACTGAAACAACGTGAGACATCCAAGCATAGACCAATTTGTGCGATTAATAAGATAGGCACATTGCCTAAAGTCTCATTCCACGACACTATGACCCCGACATGGATTTCACCGTAATTTGCAACAGTTAGCGTTAAGCATACATGAGAAAATGAATATACGACCAGTTTACACCCGAAGCTGTGACCATGCACTCGATCCGAACCATGCATTTGATACGCTTTGAAGGAGTCGTAATGACCTTCGTAGGGTCCCAAATGCCGAGAATAGTGCTCGACTTCCTTTTATTTGTCCTATTTTCGTCCGAAAAAAATAGTCCATGAGACACCTACGCCGATTTCTATGGTCCGAAACAGAGTCTTGCAGCACCGCATGGCGATCTCGTTCATTTCGCTTCTATCGTCGGGGAACCCATGTCTGTGAGCTGTACCGCGGACGAGTCGTCTCGATGCCGCAAAACGAGTGCAGCCGTAGTTCTCGACGGCACCGCTCCGCAGAGGGTAGTGGTCCACTTCAGGGCGTTCCTTCTGCGGGGTAGGACTAGGAGATTGAATTTCTTTTCAATTTGATGAACTTTTAGGGCGCTCTCTGTCGCTAGGGCGCGTGGAGCGCAGTCGGAGGAGGCGTCGACTGTCGCCTGCACCCGATACCAGGTTCCTGTTTCGGATTTCCCGCCCAGGCCAACCAAGCCTTCTATCCCTCCGGGGTCGGTAAATTGGTACCAAACTAGTCTGGAAAGGATAAAGCACTGACTTGTACATCGGTTGGCCACCGCAAGTCATTGTTTGGCCAAATACGCATTCAACACGCCTCCACGACATCCCGTAGAAGTAGAATGCGTGGCGCATCCCAAAAAAAGGATTGAATAACGCCGTTCTTTATCCTTATCCTTTATCCCTGTCGCTGACGAAAAGGCGAACGACGATGATTACATTGCACCTTATGGAGTGGTCCCTTTAAACAGCGCCAAAGTACGCAGTATTGCGTGCAGTGATCCCCTTGCAGCATCTCGCCCCGGCAAAAGTCGCCAGGTAGGGCGGGATGCTGCAAAACTCTGCTTCCGGTTTTTAACTCACCTGGTATACACCATCACACGGCACGATGGCGCATATCACCTCGTCATCCTTCGGCGTACGCCACGTTGGCTACGGTGGCCCCTCAACCTGCTATCACAACAACTCGCTCAGAATCAGGAGGCGAAATTGGTTAAAAACATTGGCCAATGCCATGGTGGTGCGAGGTGCTGATTCTCGAATTTTTCCTCATTTTGTAGCGGGGACACTCATGCTTTGCGCGGTATTATAGCAAGGTCCTAGAGCTCCTGAAAAACCCATTTGTACTTTTTTTTGAGTATGTTTAACTGCGCTCTTCCGCACTACTAGTTTCGCTGAGTTTCGCTATCATATACGTTTCATTTTGTTTTCTACCACCAAAACGAAAAACTTACTGGATCGGCAACTTTTTTTCTGCCATATAACTGTTTCATGAGGGAATTTGTCCAGTGAATGTGTTCACGTCTGCTTTTCTGTGAAAAATGACCATTGTTTTTTTTTGGCGTCGTCACATTCCTAAAGAAATTTAGGTGCAAGAAAAATGTTTAGTCTTTATAATGTGCTGTTGCAGTGTGTTAATGCATAAGTGACACTAATCGTTATAATAACTATATTGGTAGAAAACCTTTCAGATTAAGTAAGCAATTCCACCACTCCACATGGGACGAAGAGGAAGATAAATTTTACAGTAGGGTTCATCTATGACTCCGTTCCCCTTCGTGCTGACACTTGTGTATATAATGAATCACCTTGCGGAAGGCACTCTCAAGACCATTCAGCCGAAAACCAGGAGCTCGAGAAGAAAGTGCAGCTATGGTAAGGAACTCTCACAGACATCCGCCTGCAGCTGAACGTGAAGAAGAATTTCATCAGCTCTAAGAAGTGGACTGGATCGATCCTAGACTGTCAAGAGGAGGCAATCGAGAAGGTGGAAGAATTCCGCCTTGGAAGTGACCTACCCAAGGAAGAACTTGGAAGTGACCTGCCCAAGAAAGCAGGTGTAAAGCAGGTGGTCAGAAGGCGGATAAATGCAGCCTGGTTCACGTGGAGAGCCTGGTTCACGTCCGCAGTAACCCTCTGCGACCGAAGGTGCTCTAGGATGCTCAAAGGCTCTGTAGAACAGGGGTGAGGCTCCCTTCTACGCCAGTGAGTGCTGGATCCTGGGTAAGGCGCAGGGGCGGCAACCACACGTTACGGAATTGAGGATGTTCAGGTGGGCATGTGGATGAACATGACCCGTCGGGACAGGGTAAGGATGTCAGGGCAGTGATGAAGACCGAACGATCCAGCTGAAGATGAGGGAGCAGCACTTGAGGTAGTATGGACACATCGTAGGTCAGGAGACCAAAAAATCACCATTCAAGGTTGGTCCTATATTTCGACGCATACGAACAGCGTCTGAGAGGAGCCCCAAGGAAAAGGTAGAAGGACTTCATCGAAAGAAATCCTTAACGTTGTCGATTTACCATTTTTCGTCACACTTCAGAATACGTTCCAAAACAGGATCGCTTTTGTTACGCAGTTCTATCAACTCTTGCCGCACCCACCTACTGAGTTTTCTATCTTTCCAAATTTCTTCAAATGCCTTGCTTCAGTCTCGCAGTCAAGGTTTAGCTCTTCAGTGATTTCTCCTGCAGACGTTCTTGCATTGGCATCAGCCATTGCCTTCAACTCATTGTTGTCAACCTCCGATAGCCGAACGCGTCCCTCCGACTCTCGAGGCTGAAGTCTCCAGCCTGTGCTTTGGTCGGACTTGAAAGCCCTGAGCGAACGCTAGGACGTTTGCGTATTTCCGAGGAAGTGGATGCTTTGGAGCACTCCAACGCGCGGCAGGGAGAAATGGAGATGCTGCTGGCACCCGCTCAAGCAACTCGATGATCAACGGAACGACAGGTGATACAGGTGATAGAGGTGAACTATGTGCAGGGTGATCCATAAGACCTGCAACAAAATTAGGCGGCAACTGCATAGAACCACATGCAAAATGTTATGTAGCATATAAGTAATGCTATAGTCCTTGCCAATATCATGATTGTAGTTACTCATTTCATTAGAAAGTAGTGGGCTCCGACGTGAAACTATCGAAGACTTTTCTCTGGCCCGCGGTGGGCCGCTCCAATTCCGAAGTGGCTAAACATTACAGCATTCGTTTAAGATTTTGTGTAACTATCAATGCTCCATCATTGCAAGTGGCCGCTGTTTTCACCAGCCTTGTAATACACGCCATAATGCATTCTGTGGGCTCAATTGAAAAAGTACACAAGCTGCTTACCTTTCTCGTTTGGTCCTCATAGCTAGCCCTTAATAACAAGATAATCGTTGTCACCACGACAATCCCAACGATTAGGACGGGAATGTTTCGCTGCGCTGTTCTTCTCATGTGTGCTTTCTGAAATGTATTGTTTATACCATTTTATAAGTGCATGTACCCTAAAGTATTGAAAGCGTTTGGTTTTAAATATGAAGGTGGCTTTATTACGGGGCGCACTAGGCACCGCAAGAGATTGTAGTTCAAAAGCAAAGTTTTTACACGATATTTGTCGAAGTACTACACTGCAGTCCTCGGTGTTGATGTCCGTTCCTCTGGAGTGCAACTGTAAGTTGCTCGCCTTTAAGAGCTGAGTTGAAGAAGTGCATTCGATTTCAGACTAGGACAGGCCTAAAAGGGGGGGAAAGGCCGACCTATGAACATCCAGTGCCACATTGTATGGTTACTGACGCTTCAAAACTCTCAGGTAAAGCTCCCACTAGCCCAGCGATTGTGAGAAGTATGCGAGGGTCCCATCGAGAAGCGCTCTCCCTAGACCGTGGGCCATAGAAATTTCTTTTTCAGAAACATGGTTTTCATGAGATACAGACACAGTGCTCCCACACACACAATCTAAACCGTTCCTACTGTCGAATGTCTTCTTCAGCTCGTTTCTCGTTTAGCACAGCGGCAGTATGTGCTCTCGCGATACTTCGATGGGCTTCGTAATGGTGTGTATGTGGTCGATCGTGCTGAATACTCTCAGAATTCCTGCTTGTTCGCATGGCTGTCCTTCCTCCGGCGTTCAGAATAACTCGAGTTAATAGCTTGTAGACTATGGACGGCAGGCAGATCTTGAAATAGTTTCAAATATTGTGCACGTTTCCATTCTCGTACAGCAAGACGGTTCTGCTGGTCTTCCACTGAGATGGAACCTTGCACTCCGACAGGTAACGTGTGAAGAGCCGCGCCAGGGTGTTGATGAGCGTAGGCGGGAGGTTCTTCAGGTGTTCGGGTCTGATCCTGTCAGGACCGGGTGCTGTACGCTTCTTCATCGACGGATGGCGTGTCGGATCTCGGAAGGGAGAACAGAGGGGACGACGCATTCGGAGTAGAAGTCGTGAATGACCTTCTCCATTGTCCTTCTGGAAGAGGCGACGAGTTCGTCAGGACACCAGGGAGTGTTCATCCTACTCTTGATCTGGCAAAGCTCTGGTGTACGTTGAAGATGCCCATGCACGCCTCCGCAGCCTCAGCCAATAGCTGAGTTTTTCTTGAGATCGTCATTCATCGCCTCTCTGAATACCTTTGCAAGCTCGGACGTCGATAGACGTAGTTGTCTGACTGTTTTGTTGTTCCACACCGGTGTACGAGCTCGAGAGTTTCGGAGACAGACGTCTCTTGGTGGTATTCAAGCTCTGGGCTTCCTTAGCAGTGTCACTGGGAAGGGACAATAAGGGTCAGGGTGACGTTTATAACGATATCTTCTCAAAGCTGGCAAGCAAGATGTGAAGGTCCCAGCTTATGATCCTTCTCAATTCTTGTCTTTCTCCTCCTCTTACTGATTTCGCGGCCTTTGTTCCTTGAAGGACACGAAAAACAAAACCTTGGATGAAGGTGGCGGTTTGATCCCGTGTAGAAGTTTGGAACAACGAGGACGTCGAACCTGCAATATTGCGGTTGAAGATCATGTGCCATATATGGGGATCCCTAGGTCCTTTGTGGGATGGCAGGCTTATGAATCCTCGTGTTTCCATGAATAATTTTTCTCGACATGATAAACTCAGAGGATCTTTCACCTTTCTTGCTCCACTCCAAGCCGTGGGTCCAGATGGGCAGGTCTTTAGGTGACCTTCGTTGTTCGATCTTGGCGCTGATGTCGTAGCCGATCCGATCACCTTCTCAGAAATACTGAACAAGTTCCTAGCACCTTATGGATTCGAAAATAAGTTTCCTGAAATTAAGGTTTCGCGGTTAAATAACTTGAAAGTTGCGTGCAAGTATATAAAGGGTATATGCGACTAACTGCTGGGCAGGGGCTCGCGCACGTTCTTTGACGTGAGGCGCGTCTACTTCACCATTTTCGAATCCTCGCCGGCCTTGTATAAGCCAGACTGATTTTATATCTTTCAACACTGATTATTCACATTCATGGCCTCATGCCATCTTTTGTTCTTTACATATGCTTGGCCATTATTTTCAGTCGAACATTTTCACCCTCGGCTACATTTTTTTGCCTACATGAATGCTTCTACCATTTTTCTGTCTGCACATAAATATTGCATACAGTAGGCTCAAGGGTTTCTTAGTATTAAATGGCGCCTTTTTATTGTCTAATAAAGCAGCATTAGCTCTTCATGATTTATCAAGAAATCGTCGCATTTCAATTATCATCATAAACTGTTTTGGCGGTGTACATATGTCGCGAAGACGGGCAGCATTGGGAGATGGGAACGTATAATATTATGTAGTTGGTTCAACATAAATGAAAGTTTTGCTTTATTGAATTCAGCACATAATAAAAATAAACTAAGGCCTTTAACACAAGGTATTATACATTTTAAAAAGCTTACAATCTGCGCTTTCCAACTACGTGTATGGCATTTCACTAAATTCGCTCCATTAAAAAATAATTTTGGTTTTTATTTTTAGATGTCCAAACGCAATTTTCCTCTAATTTTCTTGCTTTGGGTGATGTCGGTGAACTTTTTTTGCTTCAGACACTAAGCAGACGTCACTTCTCATCATAATGTATTCATTTCTCATCACAAGTCACAACCCATTCATGAAACGGATCGTTGGCACTGCGCAAAAAATGGGCCGGCGATATCTAATGACGACCATTTTCTGACTTTCGGCCAATTCAGCTTCTTGGTCTTCCCAGTTTACGTGAGATAGCGAACAACTGTAGTGCGATCGAAGTCGAGATCCTCGGCAATATCTCGCGTGGTTTTACACCGATCAGCTGCGACTGACGCCTTCAACGGATCATCATCATCGGCTGCCATGTGGTTCGCCCTCGAGGCTGGTGTTGCCGGCACAAAACTTTTAGAACCAACGTTGTACTGTGCATTCGCTGACACTTCCTTCGCCGAATACTTAGTTGACGTTTCGAACGGCTTGAGCGGAAGTACAGCCCGATTTCAATTTGTAGAAGTAAATTTGACAAAAATCGCGTTTGGACATCTGAAAATAAAAACCAAAATATTTTTTAAATAAGCTATTTGAATTAAATTCCATATACATATTTAGATTAATTTATTAATTTATTAATTTAATTATTTATATTTCCTTACGTTCATCGACCTGAAGAAGGCATTCGACCCCGTCGAGACTGAAGCGGTCCTCGAAGCCCTGCTCACTCAGGGCGTTCCTACTCAGTACATCAGAGTCCTTCGAGAGCTGTACAGTGGATTCACGACCAAGATCTCACCATTCTACAACGACGTCGTCATCGAAGTAAAGAGAGGGGTTTGGCAGGGGATACCATACCCCGAAGCTCTTCAGCACTACCCTCGAAAACGTCATGCGCGAACTATGTAGAATGGGAAGGCATGGGAGTGAAGGTCGACGGCCGGCAACTACATCATCTTCGCTTCGCTGACGACATCGTGCTCATAACACCGAGCATCAACCAGGCGGAGCGAATGCTGGCCGACTTCGATCGTGTATGTGGGAATGTTGGACTGCAGCTGAGTCTTACGAAGACGATGTTCATGAGAAACGGACAATTTTCTGATGCCCCATTCTCGCTCAACGGAACGATCATCTCCGAATGCTCCAGCTACGTCTATCTGGGCCAACGACCTAGCGCCAGAGCTAAGCAGGAGGAAACGAGCGGCTTGGGGAGCTTTCAAGAGCGTCGAAAAAGTCGTGAAGAAGACAAAGAACGTCCGACTCCGTGCCCACCTATTCGCCTCTACCATTCTTCCTGCCCTAACATACGCCTCAGAGACCTGGGCTATACGAAAGCAGGATGAACACGCGATCAGCGTCGCGCAGCGTGGAATCGAGAGGACGTTGCTCGGAGTGGCACGATTCACGCAGGTGACAGAAGTCCTCCGGAGCTCCGAGCTTTGTCGAAAATTAGGTGGACCGGCCACGTAATGCGATTCGCAGACACCCGCTGGACGAGAGCTATCACCAACTCTATTCCGCGGGATGTCAAGAGAACACCGGGACGCCCACCAACGCGTTGGTCGGACTTCTTTGTGAAAGCCCTGAACGACCGATATGACGCTCTTCGTGTCCCTCGAGCGAGGAGGATGACGAATGGAGACGCTGCTGGCGCCCGCTCGAGCAAGTCGATGATCAACGGGACGACAGGTGATACAGGTGAATTATTTATTTATTTATTTATTTATTTTTTGTTATGTTATAGAATAAGGCTTCCAAAGACGTATAATACCTTGTGTTGAAAGTCTTAGCATTAGTTTATCTAAACGAAAGTGTTGGAAGCAATGAATTTTTTGCAACAACCTAGTTAGTTCACTGGGTGAGTAGCTCTGGGGTAATCAGGGATGTCAGCCCCACTTGGAATATTATAGTGTATGAAATTAATGTGGCCTTGAATTTGCTATTCTTCAAAGCGAATCTTATTTATGCTTTTGTAGCGTTCCTGTATTCCATGACCATAGAAAGCTTGAACAGCCCTAATCAAAGAAACAAATTTGTAAAACTTAAGAAATTTTTAATAATGCGGGAAGCGGTACACTTCATACTGGGAAGTGATAAGACTTCCCTTTTCAACAATTTTGGGAAAAGGTTAACAGATTGAAGGACCAAAATCGATCACCAGCGACTTTTTGCCGTTCATTCCGTCGTGTGGGATATGAGACCAAGATCAAGTACTTCTATAGCTTAACATCACTGTAGATTTTTACTTAGTAGGTCCCATCTGCTTTATGACAGTCCTATAACTGGGCTTTCACTCAGTGCTGATGGAACAACAGTTAGTTCGGTTTGCTTCAGTTGGATTCACCTTGACACTCTTAAAAAACGGCAACCGCGGAAGTACTTAAAAATAAGAGGTGGACCACTTCGTATTCATCGATGACACAATTATGTTTTGATTCTTTTCCATGTTCGGCTGTCATGAAACCTGGGCATGTCTGAATTGTTTCAATACTTCTGTGCGACGCAGGTTTGATATGACGGAACGTTAACTTGGGCCTGACGTTTCGACAATTTCGTCGTTTCCAAAGGCCTGAAAGAAGTTCGGAGCCTAACATCAGCCCTCATCTCGGAAAAGACTTAGGTTTCCAACTCAGCCAGTTTGAACGAATTCCTGAGAGTGCCAAGGTGAATCCTACTGAAGCAAACCGAACCCATCGTTGTTCCACCAGCACTGTGTGAAAGCTCAGTTATAGGACTACCATAGAGCAAATGAGACCTACCAAGTAAAAATCTATAGTGATGTTAAGTTATAGAAGTACCCGGTCTTGGTCTCATATCCCACACGACGGAATGAACGGCAAAAATCACTGGTGATCGATTTTGGTCCTTCAATCTGTTAATCTTTTCCCACAATTGCTGTAATAAGAAGTCTTATCACCTCTTAGTCTAAAGTGTATTGCTTCCCGTATTATTAAAAATTTCCTAAGTTTTACATAATTGTTTCCTTGATTAGGCTGTTTAAACTTTCTAAAGTGTTGCCCATAGGTCCTGCAACAAAAACATAGGCGTATTAAAAGGCTAAGAATGCACCAAATTTGGTACACTTTTAAACAATGTTTGCACATGAATAGTAGATTGTGGTGAATAGATATTATTTATAAGGGACCACTCATGGATTGATAAGAGCCTTCAGATCGTGTCGGTTGCTTTGCAGCTCGCGTCGTAGCACCTCGTACGAGTTTTATTTCTTATTCGTTCCAAAGAAGATAATGAACAACAGTTCTTCTCGGTTTTATATAGCAGGACATTTACTTAAAAATGGTCAATAAAGAAAGATTGAAAATCTAAAGATTCAGAAATCTCACAGCTAGTCTTTCGCAGGTGCAATATTTTGCAGATGGAATGAGAACCGCTACCACGTCCTTTTCTTTTTCTGTTAGAACAGTCGCTTTATCAAAATGTGCATTTTGCCTTTAAACAGCGCGATTGAGTTTCAATATATGGTGTTATGTTTTTGTTGCCATCAAACGAATATTTTTATCGATTTTCACCCTTTTTACACGAAAACCTAGGGTGTGAGGGAAAACATTTTGGAAAGTCGTGTATGACAGGAAACTGATATGCGTGGCCGTTGTGTTCATATCATCAGGTTCCCGAAAAGGTAGTATTAAACGCACTATTATTTTGACCTTTCTGAGATCGCTCAACTTTGGGAAATTTTTCATCAAATGAGGCAGAGGCTGAATACCCATTCCGAACGACGCGCTCTAACTGTGCTTACAAATTTTTCCTTCTCTCTCTTCTCCTCATAGCTGAGTCTTCGTCTCACTTGTGGGCTTTTAGAGCTTTCCTTGTAGTTTTTTAAAACTACATATTGCTTAGAAATATTTACCCACATGGCTAAATATTGCGTTTGTTCCAGCTGGTTGCTGCATCGTGTATGATCAGAAAATTAATAGCGTTCTTCTATTGTAGCTCAGATCCGTTCATCTAATAATTACTCTTGAGAAGCCTCTGAACTGCCTTATACAATACCACTATATCGCATGTCCATCAACCAGTCTTTCAAAATTTAGTCACATCGGAATGGGAGCGCTCCACCACGGGGGAGGGAAGAATATACGGTTTTACGTGAGAGCGCATTACGTTGTAATAAGAGCTGCTACAACCAGGATACTTTCCAAAAGTATAGCACTAAGTATATGCTACATAACTGTTAGTATTCGGTCTTTTGCAATTGGAAAAAGACAACCGATAAGGTCGCCTAATTTTGTTGTAGGACTTATGGGCCACCATGTATGGACATGAAATACAGGAACGCTACAAAAGCCTAACTAAGATTACTTCGCTTTGGAGAATATCAAATTCAAAGCTACATTAATTTCATACACTATATTAAGCCAAATAGGGCTGACATCCTTGATTACTTCAGAGCCGCTCACACAAGTTCAAAAAAATGCATCATTGGTTCCAACACTTTTTTAAAAATAAACTAATGCTAAGATTCTTAACATAAGATATTATACATTGTTGGAAGGCTTATTCTATAACATGACAGAAAAATAAATAAATAAATAAATAAATAAATAAATAAATCTAAATATGGATATGCAATTTAATTCAAATAGTTTATTTAAAAATAGTTTGGTTTTTATTTTCAGATGTCCTAACGCGATTTTCGCCAAATTTATTTCTACAAATTGAAATCGGACTGTACTTCCACTCAAACCGTTCGAAACATCAACGAAGTACGCGGCGAAGGAAGTGTCAGCGAATGCACAGTACTACGTTGGTTCCATAAGTTTTAAGAGAACCAGCACAGCTGTTTGTCAAGTCCTGGTTTCTCCAAAGAGAACACGCAAAGAAAGCTAATAAAATCCGTCTGCTCCCCTCAGAACAGATCTAGCGCAGACCTTTGCATGGGTTCTCACGGCTGATGGTCTAGTTTGGTTGTTCATCAACAGATGTGTCTTTAACCAATTGCAATAATTGATATTACTTTATAACTAGCGAGCACAACACCAGTACCTCATAACACCAGGTCATATAGACAATATGCAGAGGCGGAGTTAGAAATATCTCCGATAGTAGCCGATGGGTCAACTACCTCTGCTCTTGAAAGGGACATCGCGATTAGTGTGGGCTACTTGACCGCAATCTCTATTACCTACTTGCGGTACCCCTAGGTTATGCCTATGGATGTTACTCTATGATACTTATCTTAAGATGTTCACCTAAGTAGGTTAAGGCTTATCTTATTCATTCCTATTTGCTCTGCAGTATACTAATATGCATTCATAGATGTAGACCTTAGTTGGGTATTCACAACAGATGAATAGATATAATAGCTTTAAAAGTGAGTATTAAAAACAGCGAAATTTTCAGCGAAAGCGGTCATTTCGACATAGACTTATACTTTCGATTTGTAAGTAAGCTCGTCATAGATGTGCTGCTTGCCAGCATTTCCAAAGAACAAAACCATGCACACTATATCTGGAAAATGGAAGACGACAGCTCAAGACAATGCATGCACAAGGTTCTGTACAGGTTTTTTGTTACAGCTAGGATTTCAATTACCAGATAATGGAACAAAGGAGAAACATGCTAAAGCTTCAGTAAGAAACTTTTGTGACACTGCTATCTGCGATCGTTAAGATTTTGATAACCTAGATCTGTCATATACTGGAAAATGTCAATCTGTCTTTTATCTGTTCCTGTCAATTCAGTTTCTTAAAAAGTGACAATAACAGCAACTAAGAAACCAAGACCCCCACTGTTCTCAGTTGCATTGATTTGGATTGATGGAGATTGCCACGATCTGTGACACTGTTAACATAAAAAATAAAATTAGTGTTGAGAATACCCAATTAGGGTCTACATTTATGAATGTATATGTATAGTAGTATAATATTGGCCAAATAGGAAGGAATGATATGCCTCGGTATACTTAGGCGAGCACTCTAAAATAAGTATCACTGAGTAACATCCACAGGCACAACTTAGGGGTATCGAGAGTAGGTAATGGAGATTGTGCTCAAGTAGTACATTCTAGGCGCGGTGCCCCTTTCAAAAGCAGAATTAGCCCATAGGCTACTATCGCAGATATTTTTAGTGCACCCCTTCATATTGTCTATATAACCGGCTGTGATATGATATTCGTGTTGTGCTCTGCAGGTAACCAACGTAATAAAACCATTATTACAAGCTTTGCCGCAGACTCATCCATTGGTGCCTACCAAAATTAGAGATTTGAACTAATATATGTTAGAGTCAAAACTGATAAGGAGTGGAATCGTGGTTGTTAAGTCCTCACCTTATCTCTCAGCACTTCGAAGTTCACTCAAATAAATTGCCATCAGGGGTCACGCGTGGTCTTACAAGAGATTAGAATGCATAGTGCAGGTATCCCGGAAAATGTTATTACTATTTGCACGACCATAGAACAAAAGGGCGTTCAATTACGTCAAAAACCTATATTGTTTCGCTTACCATTAAGAACTGACTTCCATAAAAAAGTCGGTCAAGAATACATAAATGGTTACACCTAAGCAAGCTTTTATTGGAATCATTTATTAGTTTTGACTATCTGCACTAATGTACCTTCAGCAGTGGCTAGTATGTAATTTCTCATCTCCTTGGATAAATCGGTAAAAAACAAACAGTTTCTGGCCGCGTGTTGCTTGATGCCGGTTGGGATGTTGTGAAGCAATTTGAAGACGTTGTCCATTGTTGGCTTCAATCAGTTCGTGGAGCACCAGGGCCCACAATTTTTGAGCAAATCGCATCGTTTGGTAAGAAGAAGAACTGTCTTGGTTTGTCGGCTAATTCACGAATTGCTCGGTGACATTTCTCTTCTAAGAGTGCGTTGAGATGCTCTTCATTGAATTCCGAAAGGCTGTCTTCGCGATCAAAATCGCCGTCCTTGAATTCGCAGGGCATTTCTGTACTGTACACTTGCATATGGCAACTTCTTCGTACACTTCGCAAATATTCCGCGCTTCTTTGGTTGCTTCTTCGTCACGAAGAAATGCGAAAAGATCACCTGTCGAAAATGCTGATTTTTCCTCCTGGAACTTTCACTTCTAATCGTTCTAATCGCAAAAATTAGCTGAAAACCACATTAATCTAAAAATATTAGGTTGTCCCATAAGTCCCCCCCCCCGTTTTTTCAATGATTCACTGCGGATTTCGCCGACGTTCTCTTGAACAGCGCTGTAAAGGATAAAAGGATAAAGGACGGCGTTGTTCAATCCCTTTGAAACGCGCCACACATTCTGCCTCTACGAGATGTCGTGGAGGCGAGCTGAATGCGTATTTGGCCATACAATGACTTGCGGTGGCCAGCCGATGAGCAAGTCAGCGCTTCATCCTTCCCAGACACTTCTGGTACCAATTCGTCGATCCCGGAGGGATGCAGGGCTTGGTTGGCCTGGGCGGGAAATCCGAACCAGGAACCTGGTATCGGTGCAGGCAACAGCCGGCGCCTCCTCCGACTGCGCTACACGCGCCCTTCTTTTGAACGCTTTATAACGTCCACGGCGCTGTAAAGCGTTCGAAAGAAAATGATTTGTGCTATCCAAGTGCGTATTGCGTTTCTTTTTTCATCCTGATTTTTGTCAATTTTTAGGTGGTCAAAGTGAAAAGTGGCCACCTGCGGCACTTGATCTCTTCGCTTAGGTTTGGAATTTGTTGCGCAGTTTTTCATAGCATTTGGAAAACAATGTTCTGTACTACAAGAATACGTGTTGGTCCTATTTGCTCATTTGTCCAAATTCCAAAAAGAGAAAAATCATCTTCACCAACAACTCCTCCCTCTTCAGTTGTCGATACTCGACAGAAATCAGCATGGGCCAATAAACGTGATACAAATTTTTATTGAGCAAGACATCCTCTTCCGAACGACATATAGTTCTAAGCAAAAAAAGTCCAACCACAGAGCAGGACTGTCGGTAAAAACAAATATTTTCCTTCGGACGTCCCAATTTGATGACCCAAAAATCAATAAACCACAAATGAGCAAATAGGACCAACGCGGATTATTGTAGTACAGAACATTGTCTTCCAACTGCTATAAAAAGCTGCGCAAAAAATTCCAAACCTAAGCGGAGAGAAGCACTGCGCAGGTGGCCATTTTTTAACTTTTTAACTTTTCACTTTAACGCCTAAAGATTGACAAAATTGAGGATGAAAAAAGAAATGCAATGTACGTTCTGATAGAGCAAATTATTTTCTTAAGGCTGTATAGCGCTATGCAAGAGAGCACCGGCGAAATCCGCCATGAATCGTTGAGAAAACGGCGGGGACTTATGGGACAACCTAATAGTTAACGAAGGTTTGTAGAGCAGAAACATTACTGTTTAATAAATTCAATCAGTTTGTTAAACAGAAAGGAAATCGTTTAAATAAAATGCTATCGACTTATTCCTTATTCTAATTTTAGGTTGCCCGGAGTGTTTACACAAAAGCACGGTGAGATTCAATACCATAAATATCTGCCGCCGAAGGTTTGAGCGAATAGGACTTATAATATGTGTTCCATGTCTTTTTTCCCTCCCCTTTTTTCTTTCAGCGGCATAAAGGACATATCTCCATCAGTGGTGCCTTCGTAACTGGCGAGAATATGAAAGGCTTGCACTGCTTCACTTCTAAGATATCTTATGGCCCTAGGTAAGCAGTGTGATCATTTTGCAGGGCGTTATGTGTTTTTTCGTAATTATCGTTAGCATCTCAATTTATATAAAGATTTCACCTATATGCAAATATAACATTGCTCAATCTCTCTTCTGAATACGATAAAATTTTCTACCAATGAAGATGGAATAAAAGCGGCTTTGCAAGCATATTTAGAACAACCGAGCTGGATGCACATCTGTTTTCGCTACTTTCCTCGAAAATGCTACCCTAAGCATAAAATGGACCACAGCGAAATTAAGCCGCACTCTGATTAGGATATTTCTATTAGGATGGCCGGAAGGTTCTGGCGGTTTCTGCTTCAATCGCTTTTCATTCGTTTAATACTGAATCAACATTCGACCTAGCATTTTTGTATAACATCTAATACGAAATATTTTGCTCTATCTAACGAAATAATTTGTTTGCTTTTCTATGCTTAATGATTGTCTTTCTACAAAAAATTATTGAACTGTGTCGAATAGGCGAGTGCTGGGTAAAGGACCGGGTAAAGGACCGCAACTCGAAGCGGCGGAGCTACAGCAGTATAGAACGATGATTGGAAGGCCTCCGTGGAAGATGATACATCGTAACAGTCTGTGAGATTGCGAAAGGTCCGCAAGTCAGTAAAACGGTTGTTACAGGATGTTCGAAACGCTTCGGAAAGGTGAAAGGCTCGAGAAGTGGGTCCCCACGGTTCGACTGAATGTCGCGTTTCGATATATGTGCTTCTTTGTTTCTCCGGTATCAAAACGACCTATTTTTGGCTCGAGTCGTCACATTTGATGAAAAGTGGTTTTGTGGGAGAACCGAAGACGATCATAACGTGGGTTGAGTTGACTAACCTTCAAGGCGCTTCCCAAAGTCAAAATCCCACCAGAAGAAGACGAGGGTAGCTATGTGATGGTCGACGGATTCAATTCAATTTATTACGCTGTATAAGACAGACGTGGTATCAATTAGCAAACATACATTCCAAATTCGTTTTGTTATGAATTACAATTCAGAATGCCACTAATATGATAAGAAAGCTTTAGATGCCATACGTTTGAAAGACCGAAACTTAGTTGGCAGTGGATCAAGCTCGGTCCTCAGATTAACGTAGGCAGAGCCAGCGCGTACCGTGAAGGTGTGAGATCTAATGGATGGCGTGATTCACTACAACCTTCTGGAACCAGACCGTAGAGTCCTATTGTGACCAAACCGGCGAGGTGTACCGAAAGTTGCGTGAGCTGCAGCCGGCACTGGTCAACAGAAGAAGTCCCACTCCTCTGCACGACGAGGCCCGGCCAGCCATCTCACAAATCATCATGCGAAAATCAAACGAACCTGGAGTTGAAGTTGTGCCTTCCCCGCCATACTCTCAAGACCTTGATCCAACCGACAGCCACCTTTTCAAGCACCTGCATAACTACCTCGCCGGCAGGACCATCGAAAATCCGAACCACGTAAAAACAACTTTTCTAGAATTTAGAACATCTTGACCAACAGTTGTTTCGCCGATAGATTTAGTCAAACAATCGCACTGGAAAAAGTGTGCTGACTCAAACTGATCCTTATTTCTACTGAATCCAGTGGGAATGGAGAAGGTTATTATCGTTTGAAGAGGAAGTGGCCCAACCATAAAAGAACCGCCTGAGCTTTCCTGCCAACTTAATAGTAATCCCGTTTACAAACACAGAATGGAACCAGTTACCTAATTCGTTAAGAACACGAAGCGAAGAGAGTGGGCACAAGCCCAAGAGAGAGCATCGTTACACCGTAGCGTATGAGAGTTATACATACGTCCACAAAGCTTTTTAAGAATTTCTTCTGTCTTGAGCTCATTATAGAGAATGTCTTCTCTGTTTTGAGGTCAGTTAGTTCTATGTAGTGACTCAGTTATTGTTTTAGTAAAAAATTTCTTAATACTGTAGACGTTGCAAATGCTGTTAAATGCTGTGAATGCTTAGCCTTGCGATGTCAAGAGATAGTTGGTTCGACGGATGGAATCTTTTGTAAAATGCTTTTCTCACAAAGATGTTTCTCCTTATACGAGCACATATAAAAGGAACTATCTGTATAACCACAGCGTTCCGGCTCTGTACGCCCTTTTTTCTTTCTGTGGATCTCTTTCTGGGAGATTTTCTTTCTGTCGCTTCAACCACTTCAAGCTCCTATTTTTATTGTAAAATCTTTAGAATAAACTTTTAATTACCCAAGTGTGAGGAGACGGTAACGTCCAGAGTGGTTATCTCAAGCTCTTCTACACCCATTGCTCCTTCTTGCATTAGTACTAAAAATATGTAGAGGCTTCCAAATGTTGCGCACCCTTATTGTATGTTCTCATAAATGCGATGCTATCCGAAGGTGTTGCAGTATCTCCCCTACCGAATAACTATCAAAACATTTAAAAATAGGCAGTGGTAACATGAGAATGAAGCTGGCGACCTCAAGGCGGTACTTCAATCTGTCTAAAGCCTTCGACAAATCATTGACAGGAAGCTTTTAGTAAATTAAATAATGTTGTTGTTAGAGGGGAGCTATTACGTTGGTTCTTTTTCTTACGTATCGGACAGGTCTATGGGTGTCAAAATCGGGAACTCGATTTCTAGGAGGTATCCCTGCTTCAGTAGTGTCCCTCAGGGTGGAGACCTGTCCTGATTACCCTTTCCCATCTACACATTTGATCTGCCACAAAGACTTAAAACACATTCGGCCGTAAAAGTGTAGATTTTTGCCGATGACATCAAGATATACGGGCATGCAACCACGAAAAGAGATCTGCCAGGCTCTTTCTCAACCTATTATAAATGTGATGGAATGAGCTGCAGCCCGGCATCTTTCGATAAATATCTCAGAGTCATGTGTTCTACATCTCGTCGATACCAGTTGCACAGTGTAGAGTGATACTAATGATACGGAACTGAGTTTTGATACACAGTATGTTTTGTGTTTGTTCACGCTTAGTGAATCAGTGAATCCTGCTTCGATTTCATGACTAAAGTTAAAGATTATTCAGAACTTAATTACAGAGGAACCCACCATGGATTTTTTGTTTATATTTTTTTATATATTATATACACATATTTAGTGCGTAGAGTCATGTTTTACATTGAGACAATTTTCGTCTACAAGTTTGGTTTGACTACCTCAGTTTCTCTGGAAGCAGCATCGAATGGAAGCGTAATGAACGCTTAGGTATGACCGGACTAACCAGGGAAGGGTCTCAGGCCTAGGTCTGAACGGGGGAAATGGATAGTACTGCGAGAATCTCCACCCTTCATATAGTAGAAGAACGTGTTTCGTTTTTGGTGAGTACTTGTACCCAAATGAGCTTCGGGGCTCCGAAGACGGGAGTACAGCAGCTTACCGTCAGCACGTGTCCGCGCGCATGCGTGTGCGCGCGAGCTGTTGTATGGGACGCCGGGAAATCCTTGCGGTAAGCGAGTTGCTGGCTCAGCAGGGTGCGGGGCTGCTTTCAAAAATAACTGTAAGTTAATTTACAAACGAATCAGCTATATTTTGATAAAGTACCTTTTTCCAGTGAGTCAACTGCTAGTTTTCTTGAAAAACAAAACACTTTTTGCAGTACTAATGGAAGAAATCCTTTCCTGCAAATCGTCAAAAGAAATCTTGCAGCAATATTTTGTGATCAAATAATTTTGTATCTCTTTTGGTACGATAACTGCTCTTCACCTTCGCTGGTGATTGAAGAGCCAACTTTTGCAGTGTTTTTTTGTGTTCAACTTGTTTTGCACGGCTTTTGGCTCAATAAATGTTCTCTTCTGTTCTGCTTTACAGGTGCTAGGCCAGATGTTCGACTCTCGTTCTCTGCAGTGTTTTTGCGTTTTTTCATGATTGTCACTTTCTTTACCAACTTGCTTGCTACACACCTCCTACATATTTATTAGGTTGAGTCATAAATTTTGCAACATTTCTGTTTTTTTCTGGAACTCAAAGCAAACCCGTTGAAGTTTTATATTTTGTTTGAAATCTTGTTTTCTAGCAATTATTTTGAGCTATGAATCGTTAATTTCCTTGCGTTGTTGAAAAGTTCTATTCTCTAGAACTATGACCACTCAAAGTGAAATTATGTGTGGTTTTGTTTTCAATTAGTTCAAGCATGGCAGCAATCCGGCGGTGGGAGTCAAGTACAATCAGGAAGTCACCGGCAAGTTCACTTTTAATCGAATAAACTACTGGGAGATGGCACCAGAGGTTCCTTTTCTCCCATTAGAGCAACAAGGAAACCACTCCCTGGAAGACCAACCGCTATAAGCAAAGGGCGGCTGCGCAACTCCATCAAGTCAAATTCTTCTCAAACTATACTAAAACTTACCGCTGATCTCCACTAATTCCAGTGAACCACCGCTCGTCTTCTACAGAGGAATATAAGGTCGTCAAAATCGCTTTCATCAGTGCCTCATGCGTTGACGGAGACCAATGTAAAGCGCTGTGCTTCTGGCTGCCGATAGCTCCAGCACCAGTTCAAGCGAGAGGGCCCGGATCGAATCCCTACCAGCAGTGAAAGGCGGATGCTTCACTGCAACTGCAGAGCCGGAAAGCAATAGCTGGAACGCAACGAGCTGTGGGTTCTGACGTAAAAACGATGCATAGGTGTCCTGTGCACCATGAGCTGCGTGAGCTGCTCTTTGTAGTCAAACCATTCTAAACGCTCGCTTTTGCCAACAACTTGTCTAGTACCAGCAAATATTAGTGGAGAAAGAAGTCGAGCCAATTTACTTCCGCAAGAGCAAGGGCCGACTGCTTACGGCACTTCAGGCGCTGGAAAAAATCTAGTGACTGAGTCGGACCAAAATCAAGCAGCCACCATACACCCCGGGCATTGCGCCGTCTGACTTTCATCTGCCTCGGTTGATGGGTCACTTCCTCCATGGTAGGCGCTTCGCCGAATTCGACGAGGTGACGGCGGCGGCACACAACATCTTCAGGTGGAAACCGACAAAATTCTACAGAGATGTAGTTCACTCAGTGCATGAAAAACAGAAGAAACTCATTAAGAATAACGGCAATTACTACGTTTAAGTCAATCGTTTTTTCTTTGTGGTATAATCTTATTTTTGCTGGAAGACAAATTTTGTTTCAAAATTTGTGACTCAACCCAATATTTCACTCTAAATTGTCAACTAAGGACAGATTCGTGGTCAACGCGGAGTTTGAGCTAAAACGGTAACCATGACCTTACCATTAATCACCTTTATCTAGAGTAATTTTCCAGCGTAATAGGGAACGATAGGTACGAGTGACTAGGGCCGTCGAAATCACAATAACCGATTTCGCCCAAATCTCGCCCAGGGGCATCATCTCTGGTGCTGATCACGAATCTGACACCCGTTTTTCAAATTTCGGTTAATTACGGAAGGCTGTCGTAGGTGCGGGTGACGGTGCAATGCTGTACCCCATTTTCGAGTGCCCGTAAGTCTTTGGGTTCATGGACTCAGAAAAGAAGCATGTTTTTCCACCATATGAAGGTGAGATTCTCGCAGTACTATACATTTTTCCCACTCAGACCTACGCCTGAGACGACTCCCTGGTAAGGTCAAACTCCAAGGTGCTTTCGTTTGACTAAGCTGTTCAAAGCTGATTTTCCACTACATCGGAATCACTTTATGGCTATACTGAGCGCAGCCAAGTCAACTTCTGCAACAATATCATAGTGAAATTATCAGCGGTCTTTTTCATTCCTAATAATTCAAAATTGACATTTTGACATTTTATTTTTAATCTCCTTAGATTTTGGTTCGTTACTACAGCCTTCTTCTATTTTGGTTTCTGAATTGCTGCGAAACACTACACTTTATCAATTGCAGCGCATATTGATATTATATCCTTTTTTGTTTCACCAGTGTCGAGTTTATTGTGTTGAGCTTGTTGGATGTGTGCAAAATTTTTGTGTTCTGTTTCTGTTTTGGCGCACTTATGGTGCATCTACAAAATAAATAAATAAATATTTGCATATTTATTACGTCCTTTCAGTCAGCACTGGTACAAAACTATGAAACAAGTGAAACACAAGCGCTTGTCGCACCAGCAGCATATTACAAGAGCCTGTGAGGAACAATATTTTCCCCGGCAAGGGATAGCCACTTCTTCGTTAAACGCGTAATCCATGGGTGTACAGAAGGGTCCTGAGTGAACATCGACGTAACCAACAGCTGCTCACGCGTATGACAAACACGGCCAAAACACAGGAGTGCAGACCTGTCGGTGGGCCTGGCTTATAATCTGCAAATTACTTCCACCTCCTCATCGAAACGCACCTATGAAACCGTCTAGGTAATACATGTAGAAAGGTCTCATTTTCATTATACTACCTCTAACCTGTATCGCCTCTGCTTCTCGACAGTTCCTTTCAGTCTCCATGAATGGCGTCCAGGAGGAGTCCTTTTATGGTAACCGCAATCTCTCTCCTTGCCGGAGAAGTGAAATCTTGTGTAAAGGTGGAAAGTAGTCGGCCGACAACACGTTTAGGTCCGAACGACATTTTTAGTGCACTTACGTACCGATATGTCCCGGGTTCCTTATTATATTCAACCCTAAGATAGGAGTATTTGTGTGCAATGACGTTATCATTGTGATACGGTATGATATGGTGGTGGTACAGATATGAATATTTGAAAAGCTAGCGCATATGAGGGCGCAAAGTGAGCGGCTTCGTGTGTTTAAGCAATTATGGTCTAAGATTGACTCCTGTGATCATGAAGAAGCGTAATAACAACAAACTAATATGTGCAAAAATATTGGCAGTATTCGAACTCAAAAGCCCACAGGTGTGCTCCTACGAAGCGACACTCCCAACGATTGCGCCACCGATGCACATCTTGTGGGGTGTCGTAGCGGTTGATGAGTGTTGCGCTCACGACTTCACACCTCTTTTTCATGTCTTTAAAAAAAAGCGTTCAGCAAAAACTGACTGTGGCACTAGACTCAGCTCACAGCTCCTACATCCTGTCAAAATAGCCTCGCAAAAGCTCACCTTGAGTTGAGAACCTTCCCTTGTAAGTATTAAGTAAGCAAAATGTTAATTGGAGACATTGAAATGTAATAAACAGCATGAATCCGAAATTTAGAATTGTCCCCATCCACGTGTATGTCGAGGGGTTTGTGACGAGGTTATTAAGAGAAAGACAACCTAATTTCAGATTTTCCATTGCTGATGTTTAAATGTTTAGTTACCTAAGGTGGTTGTAGACTTCTTTCAGTTGACCCGTTTCAAATTACGGCTAATGAGCAAACTATCCAATATTAAGGGGAAAATATTAAATCTTAGAGGTATCCAGTCTTCTGGGAAGGTGCGCCATGCATTCTACTTCTACTGATGTCGAGGAAGCAATTTGATTGTGTATTTGGTCTAAAAATTGACTTGCGCGGCCATTCGTTGAGCAACACGTGTTTTGTCCTTTTCAAACAGGTTTAGTACCGATTCACCTATCCCGGAGCGATAGAAAAGTTGGTTGGCCTTAGAGGAAATCCTTTTCAAGAGCCTGGAATCAGGTTCATGAACCCATAGTCTCCCAGTGCTTCTCCAATGTAGTCTGGGCGTTGCGCTCAATAAAACAAAACATAAAACGTTTTGACGACTCTTCGAGGCATACAAAAATTAAAACTGTTAAGTAAAATTTTAAAACCTACAAACGCATTTATGGAAATGTTTCTAATATTTTATCAGTATTTGATTACGGATGGATAGCCTACGTTGGGTGACTCCAGCGCAACACGCGCACACAAACAACCAGTCGCTGAGACTTATGTTCGCATTCCTTTTCCTCAAGTTGGTCCGCTCCTTGTCACTATCTCCGCTGCTAACTCTCTTACTCGGATTTACCCTTCGACGAACATGGCTGTTTGTACCTTTCATCTTCTATTAGGGTGGGCCAAAAGTAATGAGACTCTCCATGCCGTGTCCATATATCTCGTGTCTGGAGTCTGGTTTCGCGCTCATCATATTTATATGTTTGCTTGCTACCTACTGAAAGCCACCTGAGAAGTTACCACTTTCGCACTTTCCAGAAGCATGCCAAAACCGCAGTATGTCTCATGCCGAAACCTCAGTCTAAAGAATCAGCCTGTGCCTCGCAAATCTCGCCCAATTCGCAACTCCGAGCAGCCTGGACTCAATAGTCACGTAAAATAAGAAGTACGTTTTCTACCTTAACGCTGCCAAGCAGCGAGTCTGGGTGAGGCCTGGTGACCCGTTACCGACCTTCGTTCGGCGAGATGTTCATGGCGAGAAGCACCTTCAGAGTTTTTAGGTCTACGCCCATGGACCGGTATACTGGAAGGTGTTTACCAAAAGCACGGCTATAGACGCAAGACCGTGGTAAACGAAATGGAAGATATGGACCTGCGACTCGAACTTATTCAGTCGCAGCGCTTCAAGAACGTCCTCCTCTTCGACAACGCCGCAACCCGTCTGGCAAAAGTGACCACGGATAGGCTTGCTCAGCTGGGCTACGTTCACACGGTTTACCCACCGTATACCTCGGACATCTCTCCATGCGACTACCACTACTTCTTGAATCTACAGGGCTTCATGGTCGGAAGGGACAGAAGGACCCAAGCAGACCTCGACAACCATAACGAGCAGTGGATCAGCACCAGGCCCAAGCAGTTCTGGATGGATGGGATCAGGAAGTTAGTTGATCGACGGCAGCAAGGTCGTAGACCTTAATGGCGAATACATTCCTCAGCACCGCTGAGTTATAATTGAGTTATAAAGGGATAAAGAAATTTGTTGAATTTGTCTCACTACTTTTGACCTCGCTCCTGAAATCGCTCGCAGGAGACGCGCAGCATTGGCAGCCTTCAGTCCGATTCGCGAAGTCGCCGATCAGGTCAAGGATGCCGGCCTCAAGGCCTCGATATTCAACGCCTCTGTACTGCCTGCAATGTATTACGCAACGGAAACCTGGCCCGACAACAAGACAATCGTCAGAGCAATGTAAATACGCATTGTGCACTGGAGAGATGTTTTCTGAGGACAACCTTTCGTCAGCATTGGCAAGAAGGCCTACGAAGCTCGGAGCTACAGGAGAAGTCGCAATTAGCAGACCCGCTGCAGTACATGAAGAAGTCCAAATATCGCTGGGCCGGACACCTGCTTCAACGCGATGGGCAGACTCATTCTCAAAATCTTTCAGAGAGCAGTGTCTGCCTCACTGGATATAAGCAGCCAGTGATCGAGCGGTCTAGAAGAGTTGTAGTGTCCGCTGAGAAGACCTCCAGCCGACAAAAAGACCATCAAAGTATCAAAATAAGTAAGTAGTACTTTTGGCTCACTCTAATAGTGGACGCGTTTTCAGAAGGCTTTTCCCAGATTTTTCACAACATTTGCGGCGTGTTCTACGGCGTCGCTAGAAAGTAGGTCTTCATTTTTCTGGGAGCAATTTCTTAGAATAACGTGGCTATAACTGGAATGTTACACGACCACTTCAGACGTGAATTCGTGTACAACTTGCATATCGACATATGCTCAACAAGAAATGTGCCCAACTTCTAATTGAGCCACCATCGCGTACCTCGTAAGCGAAGGACTTCGACCAGCGAGGATTGCAAGAAGGCTCCATATCGATGAAAGGACTCGCATGTTATACGGCGTCGTAGATAGAGTGGTCTTCAGTTTTCTGGGAATGCTTTCTTAAAATAACGTAGCGATTTATGAAAATGTTGTTTATACGCGTTTAAAAGAGGACTTTAGACGTGAGTTTGTGCACTCCTTGCATATCGGCCGTATCAGCCAATGTCAACAAGTTATGTGCCCAACTTGAAAAAAAACTTGAGCCACCGTCTCGTACCTCGTGGATAGAGGACTTCGACCAGCGAAGATTGAAAGGGGGATCTACGAACGAAAGGACTGTAAGGAGGACTACGGCGAGATACATGCGACGAAGACACCTCCATCCGCTTAGAAAACCGACCGCCTCAGACCATCAACATACCTGTCATCTGCAAGACAATCAAAAAGAGAATAGAGAAGAACGACGAATCTAGTTTGAACAAAGATGCTTCCGGCTTACATAGCTCACGGCGAAGTGTTCGAAACATTGCGAAACAAGATCTACTGCATCGCAGTTAGTTCTGCTATTTTGTGGACATAGGCTAACTGAAACTGCAAAGAAGAACGGACTTGAAAATGCAAAAGACTCCTCAACTTCGTAAGTGCTACTTATCGGGCGTCCCACTTTTGCACTGCACAGGAAATTTGCACTGTTTAGGCTTCTCACAACAGTCAAGGTCATCGACAACATATGCCATCGATTGAAAAAATTCCAAAACGTCGTTACGATCAAGAACACTGTTTACGAAGTCTGTGATGGCTTCTGGAGTAACATCTAAGGGCAAGAAATCCATTGTTGTCGTTGAAAAAAATGTCAAAGTCTACTCCGATGTTTATCGGAATATTATTCTAAAAGATAAATGTGATTTTAATTCCATTGGCTGAATAACATTTTCCAGGAGAAAGATTTGTTCTTAAGCGGGGTTGATTGAAGTCGACAATTGCATTCTGCGAGGAGAATTGTGGTACGATCTGAGTCAAAAATATGAAGCTGTAAAACTCGCTGGACCTCAACTCTATAGACTACTCGTTCTGGAGACATTTACACTTATAGACAATGAATAGTCTGAATGCAGCTCTATATGGAAAATGGCAAGCGATTGGTGTCGACTATGTGCGGCCCACGTAGAAGACATAGAAGCGGTAAGCAAGCTGAACCAGGTCTGCATTTAAGTGAAATGGGATCAATGTAAACAACGAAATCATTTTAAACAATATTTCAACTGACTATGACACTAATGTTTTATTACCGCAATGTACTACAAAAATAACATTTGGTTTTTCACGAAAAACGAGTACAAATGGGACTCTTCGAGCGTGGGAAAGCACTTCCTTCTTGCCTTGTCTTTTACGTCATGTTGGGCCCATTTGAACAGCACGTTTCCAATATCAGTAATGCTCACATTCGCTGACTCAGTAAGAACTCCAGTAATGAAAACGTCGTCAATCTAAAACAGTACATATTACAATATATTCAGTCTAAAAAATTAGCTACTGCTTTAATCCAATAATCGTAGAATATAATAAGGTAACACAAAGCATGCTTAAGCGACGACGGGTGACCAACAGTATCAGAAATATTTGATCATAGATCGCCGGTTTTTTTCACTCTCTACCTTTATAAAAAGATACCTTATGTGCATAGTTATGGGTTTTTGCTGCTTTTAAAAATATGTATGAGTTTTACATGCCTGTAAATCAATAAATAATAAACAACAAATTAGACGATACCCAGAAAAAACTTTGCAGATGAGCAACGCTGAGCATTCGTCTTACTGCTTCAATGGACACAAAGTATACCATTCCAAGACAGTGTGGCGGATAAAACGTCGCATTCCATTCACCTTTGTTTAGCGTCCTGAAATAGTCTATATTAACTTTTTGACCGATATTATTAAAAGTGCCATCATTAATTAGTTGTGGTTGCTCCGAATCTTGAACTTAATATGAGGGAATTCTTTGAGTGTGAATTATTTGTCTGACTGTAAGAGTGCTTTCTTTAAATAAACATGGAAAAGAATTGCAGTCCTGTTGGCACCGTTCGAAACAAAGGCTAAAATCAACGCTAGGCCTAAGGTGTACAATGTCTGCAGCACGTCCGCGGGCGAGTAGTGTGGCGAGGAAGATCGTCGTCGATCCGGGACGGTAGTGGCCAACACCGGTCGTTTGCATCTGGAGCGCGTTTTTAGCGCGGAACATGAATCGCCCTCTGGAGATTCAAAATTTATAGCTAAGCTCATGTGTACTCTGCAATTGTTTCTGCTTTATCGCTGATAGCGCCTGCTAGACGAAGTGTCGGCTGTTGCGCCCCCGCCCCCCCCCCCCCCCCTACCGAGTCCTTGGTTCGGCGCCCGCCCAGGCTAACCAAACATTCCACTCCTACAGAATTGGTGAAATGGTATCGGATTTGTCTGAGAAGGGTCTGAGACTGTATTGTTCGAGTGATTAGCAGGTGATTATGTTGATTTAATACGTATTCAAATTCCCTATGGTGAAGGCATCGCTCTCTTCAATTTCGACGTTAGTCTCGCGAAACCTACTGAACCACATAAACACGGTCGATCGTTGGACAGCTTCATGTTCTACAGCTGCACATATCTTTTGTCTGGCATCAGTTGCAGAGTGGTCGAGGTGGTACTTATGAAGAAGGCGTTCGCGAATAGTGACTCTGTGCCCTTTTATTTCAGGCTGAAGATATTCCCACTAAATCGAAATGGCGGGACATCAAAGACAGTTTCGAGGAGTGGAGACCGATTGGTTTCAAGGAGTGGAAAGAGCAAAAGAATTGATGCGCAAATGGACTGATAAACTCTGCTAGAAGAAGTGACTACGAATGAATCCACGAATTTAGTTGCCAGCCTAATATAATAAATATAAATCTGTAAACAAACCATTTGTATCCTCGTTCCCAAATCGGTGTGTGGTTGACGCGCCTGAAAGATTAGTGTATGTCATATTTAAGGCTGAAAAAAGTTTTAAATCCTCCACCCCAATGTTATCCCTTGACAGATAATAAATATAATAACTGTCTATAGCCCTGCATCGACTCAGGAGCCCATAGGAATGCATTCGAACATAAGCAGAACTACAGGTTTAGTCAGCCAGTTGCAAAACTCCGTGTAAGTGTCGCATGGTTTTATCAGTCAAAGAGGTGTCGCAGTACGCTAGAAAAGCGATATCTATGAATAGTAAGCTAGAAGATTTCTAAAACTTTGCTCTTTTCTTCGAACTGAGGACGAATGTCAATGCTGTTTTTCATTTTATCGCCTTTCCATTCAGTATGGAGGACTTCGGAAAAAAAACGTTGCCGTTCCTTGTAATTTAAATTGAAAAATAAAGTTTAAATCTAAAGACCTACTTGGAACAGTATATTCCACTGTTTTTTGGCCTGGTAGTGGCAAACGTAGATAAGTTCTGGATATCCCACACTACATCGTCATCCATTCTGACAATTTCTACTCCCTCATTGCAGACTGTCGATACGTATCGTAGTTCGGCCAAGTGCTGAAAATTAAATTATTCGGAAAAATTTGTTTTGCTTAATGCGGTGGCACAACATAATGTAACAGCGATGAAGGAATCTACAATATTTTTTTATAACTTATAAAACTGCAACTGTAATGCATATGCAAATTGATTAGTTTTTGTAGTTTGCTCTGAGACGGTTGCTATAAACGGCATAGTATTTAATGCGGTCTACAGCAAAGGAGCTGTCCATCCAATGCTAAGAAAGACTTCAACATTATCAGCTCGAGTTTCAACGAGTCTATAAGTTTCGACTGTTAGTTGCCTATAATTTTAACCAAGACGAGGGATTTGAAAATTTTCTCATGTTTGATGTGACCACCTTTGCTTTTTTTGCATTTTTCTTAATTTTATAAACCTGCCTTCAGAGTAATATTCCTATATGTATCCAAAAAATTGGCCTGCAAAATGTCTCCGTACTCCACTGCTTCCTTTTGAAGGTCGTAATGTTTAGCTGTTTTATCCTCTTTGCCCATGGAGAACAGGATACTGTATCTGAACTAAAGCATAACTTTGAAAACGAATACGTAGAGCATCAAATGGTGTTCCCACTTTATCTTTTAGTTGCATGCTCCCGTACGTTTTTCGCCACATTTGCCTTCTGGTTAGATCTGCAACCCTTACGTGGACAACCACTATGAAATCCACGTTTTCACACATAGTGCTGTCCGGTAAAATTGTGTAGTTTAAGACATCCAACCTCTAAAAATTCGAAATTCGAAAGTTAACATAGTTAACGATGACCAATCGAAAAAACTACAAACGGCTTTTACGATAGATTCTACCGCTACTTTAATACTAAAAGCCTAACAACTCACAGTATCTTTAAGTGGCTTTCCTCCATACAACTGCCTTACGCGATAATTTACCCAGGCAAGTTTATTCTGCTGGAGTTTCTGCAAATACGTTTTTTCAAGCTTCCGTTTCATGTAAACTTTTCAGCCCAATGGATTAGTACAAACTTGGTTTGGGCCTATAAACGTTTTCCATTCCTAAAATTACTGTCCATATTAAGTCCATAATAGTAAAGGAGTAGATAGCGTAAAATAGTATCGGAATCCAACTTCTAAGAACATCCTGATTCACGCAAGATCAGCACACCCCACATCAGCTGTTATCAGCAACATGTTCCAAGTGGCAGATGGTATGTGTACTGGCTCCAATGAGCATTAAGTTAAGCGTTACTTTACAATTTTCTACGATTTTCTTTAGATATTGTCATGTTAAACAGCTATACGGTAGTCGTAATAGGAGATCTCACGCTAACTCTCATGATAGATCTCGCGCGGACAAGATGCCTCTCGTTCTACAGTACATCTCCGACAGAGTTACTGCTGAACTTCAAAGAGCTATTGTAAAGGCACTACTGCAGGAAGACCTTATCTTAATGAACATTCCTAACGACAACATCAGCTGGCGGTTAGTCGCAATAGGCTTTACAATCAGAAGTCTATTTTGGAAAACTGTGTTATTTCTCCAAGTGGAAGAATACGCGATTGCACAAAGGTTGGAGCAATTTACCAGATCGAGTGCTGTAACGCCAAGCACATCGGAGAAAGGCTCTTGCAGTGCGCGTAAGGAAGCATCTATCAAGCAAACGACATGGATTGGCAACCAGACCACATGGAAAGCATATGATTGATGCTAATAGTGAGAACGACTTTGAGGTGAAATTCACTATTTTGGAGATATTTCCTACTTTCCTACTAGGACCGTTCGGCAGCAGTCGTGTGCGGTATGCCTCACTTGCCCTTACTGATTATCTAACAGGGAACATCAGCTCATGCGGTGGATCCCATTGTTGAGTTCGCTTCTCCCACTTGGTTCCCTCTGTTGTACTCGTAGCATAGGTCCGAAATGCCAGAGTGGTTAAGGCGCTTGGTGGGGTAGAGCGCAGATAGAACTTATGCACCACGCTCAGGCCTCTGAATACGACGAGAAGTCGAAACGTTAGGCCCTGAAAGGTCTACCTAAAAACCTCGTGTGGAACAAAAGATATAGCTGCTGAATAACAACTTAAAATGCCGAAGCAAGCGAGCATTTTAGCATTTCAACTCAAGAAGCTATTTCGGGAACTTCGGAGACTAAACTAATCTGGATTACACAAACATTTAATCAATACCTGTAGGAGACCGAATGCGAAAGCATGATATTACCTTCAATGTGCTTTATGGGAAGGATATGAAAAAAAAACTTTACCTGCTTACCTGCTTGTACGAATTATAGATACTGACGTTTGGCAGAAGAACTATGGTTGTTACAACCACGAATAAAACGAGCGTGAAATAAAACTCTCGAAATGCTCTTGTTATTGTCATATTTGGTTCTGAAATGATTCTTTGCGTAGTAAATTCAAAGCTTAAAGGGTTAAAGTGCTTAAAGAGAAGGATAGCGACTAAGCCAAAAGCTGGATCTGCTCTCTATCTGAATATTGTAGTGATATGAAATTGTGCAAAATGTTGCAACCCAGTAGATCGCGACATGGCACCAGGAAAGCCGAGCCCGCCACGAAGCTGGGACAAATGTTTAAGAAGAAGAAGATTGCAACCTAGTTGATTGAGTTCTGCGCAAGATTTGCTGGATTTCAACGTTCTCGTGGAAACTTTCAGTACCACCTCCCCTTGGACAGGAGCTGACATCGTTTTTGTAAAATAGGAACAAAGACTTGTTTTAAAAACAGAGAAGTGTAAAATTAACATCAAACGGTACCCATTTCACTGGGAGGTTTAAACCGTTATAAGAGGAATTGACCAAACACAGGTTTGAAGGGCTACATATGTAGACCAAAGGAGTTTTAAATTTGGAGAGGTCTTAGTCTCTTGCAATGCCAGGAGAAAGGAGGATGAGAGTAGTTAGCAGACCACAGTACAAAATGACAAACCGCAGTGTTGAGTACATACGCACATGCGGAGAGCACATACGGAGCGATGATCTAAAATCAACCCCTTTTATGAGATGGAATATTAGCCGTACTTCATTGTTGTCCTACTGTAAAATGCACAAAAACTCTGTTAACCTTTCGTAACTAGTTAATTGTTTAGCTCACATCCTCTACGTAAACATGTTGGGCAACGGTGGGAGGCCTGTCCTATCGCTAGTTTTATAAGTGGTTATATTACGGTAATACTTATTCTTTCATACATTGATTTTTGGCGCCAAATTTTCCATACCTAAACTTTTCATAATGTATGCATTCTCCGCTACACAGGCATTGTTATAGCTTGTCATTCAATACACGCTTCTTGGATAAGACCTGGTCTTAGATAGTTGAATGATGGGAACACGCGGACCAGACGAAGAGATGTTTTTCCCTTCCGCACGAGGGAAATTTGTGCGGTGGTGTATCCTCTGGATCCAACTGCTACTGATAAATTAAACGTATTTTGTGTTTAACTTTAGCTGTTTTCTTGATAGTCATTACTTGTAATCTTTCTTTTAGAGCTTGTTTGACTCCTCAATACTGTACCTCCAGCTTTGGCGTCCTTCAGCAATTAAGGACAATTTTTTTCTTCTCTTTTGCCCTCAGTAAAATTTAAAGCTAAATATTTTATATTCAAACCATAAAATATTCATGCATTTATGTTGCGTTCAAAGATGATCTAAATTGGTGATGTCATCTTCTTCATTTGGAGGCACTGAGGAATTCTCGCTTTAATGGGATGGTCTGAGCATAGCCCTTGAGCGCAGATCCGTTGTGGCAGGACGACTTTTGAAGATTTTATTTCGCTCCCACTTCATTTCTCGTAATGTCCATGTTTCTCGAGGTAGAGCCACGTCTACCTTGGTGGCCTACTCCAGCTCTCAGAGACGAACGGATGTGAGAATACGTCATTCCTCGATTAAGGCAGCATCGAAGGGTAGCTGAGCAAGTAAGAAAAGTCAAAAAAGTGAAAAGTAAGCCAGACCCACAAATCAACGCTTCATGTGGTAGCGTTGATGGGCCACTTTTGCACGTCACTTGCCGAATTGCAGCGAAAAAGTTTTCATTTCTTTGCAGTGCATGAAGACAGGCGGTTCCAAGACAAATCACATTTCCTTCAGGACCGTTCATTGATGAAATCAAAGAAACACTAGTAGTGTCGGTGTGATCGTTTCCGGACGTCTTGGTGATCCTATTGTAAACGTTGAATGCGTTGACGAGCGACTAATAAAGATTGTTGTTGGTACTCAACAGCGACTCCATCGTTTAATCTTTGCGTATGGTACGAAAAATGTTGTGATCGAGCCGGGAATAGGTTTAGAGACAGATCCTGGTGAATATCTTGGAAGTGACGTCTAGGAATGTCATCATTATTACATATGACTTCAATAGTCACATTGGGACAGCGAAATATGATTAAGGCTGTGCTGGAGTTTTAATTTTAAGTCGCGATCAGCCGATGGTGAGCGAACCAATCACGTTGGGTAGCGGGGGGGGGACGGTCAGGAGGTACCCCGCCCCCCCCCCTTTTGGGAGGCGTGCGATCCTCCTCTCATCTCCCTTGCTTACCCAACTCCAACCGCCTAGGCTTCACAAAGAGTTTAACAGCTCGGGTGTACTACCTATCGCGCTGCCGGTAGCGCACTGCCTCAAGGTAATGTGAACAACATTCCGGAAGAGTGATCCATGCGTCGTCTCGGATTACGGTCGGAATGCTGGTCACGGCCGAAAAATCGTGCCGTTTAAGACGGCTGTGACGAGCACTTGTGTTGAGACTTGACCCCGAAAGTGCTTTTAAAATGCACATTCAAGTTTTTCACTTTCATTTTCAAAAAGCTTCCTGCACTTACCGAAAACAGGTAGTTTTATGAAGACACTGATGAGACGTCAACAGTGGAGCTAACCCTTCGGTACAGGTTGCAGATTAAAAACTGCTTTATTTTGCTGTAGATCACGAATGTGAATGAGATTTACACAACACCCCATGTTCTATTGTTTCGCAGCAGTTTGGTCGCAGCGTTTTTCTACTGACTCCTTTCTTTCAACGTCTTCTCACCACTCTTGTCTTCCTTTTTCACTCTCATGATCCACCTGCACTCACTTTTGACTCATGCTTACTTTTTTAAGGAAATAAACAGAACTAAGGTAGAAAGGTTCCTCAAAAAACCGACGCCAGACTACGTCTGCGCTTTCTAGAAGGAGCCGCAATCCACATTTCGCTCATGCAAAGTTGCCACTGTTCATTAATCCCCCATGTGTTACGCTGCCACCCTGGAAATCACTGCAATAACACATTATGCTTTCCTTACATAAAAGATCGAAATGATCACGAGTTAACACTACGACTCATAAAATCTTCAATAACTTTATTGTAAACGTAGGCTAAGACATCCATGGTTCATTCCGTTTGCACTTTAGATATTCGAATTTTTCTGCAAATGTGCACTCATTTCGCTGTACAAACACTTGATATGTTCATCTGCATCATTAATTCGCAAGTATGCTACCAAAGTTGACTGGGCAGGTTTGTTGTCTAACAGGTCACATTCACGGGATATTGGTATCATGCATACATTTGAGTGTTTAAAATTCGTAGAAAACAGAATTCCACTGTATCCTACGCATATGTGAAAAAATTTGCAGTCTATGATGTAGTCCTCCTTTTAGACTCCCAAACGTGTGGATTAACTGCCCAGTATCGATGGTTTTCATCGAGTTTAGGCACTTATGAAGCACCGGTCCCGTAGTGCCGTGGTGGCGCCGTGCTTGCGATGAGCATGGGGCGGGGAGTGTCCAGCCAAAGACAGCCGAGCATCGATCAGCGAACGTAGGTCACGTGGGCCGTGGCATTGGTCGGTGACGCACCCATTCTCCGCACTTCGCCACCGCGGCACCACGGGACCGGTGCATCATAAGTACCTGATTTTCTTCCAATGACCCTTGACAGCGACAGGTGCGACTGAGACGTGTTTGACGGCTGTATAAGGAACTGCTCCCAAAGTGGTAAATTCTATCAATAGTTCATTGCTACTTCCTAGAGAATGTGAGTTTTTTCCGCAGCGAAGGATTTGAGAGTGAAGAACTGGCCCTCCCCAATCCCTTCACTGACCTTAAATCCAGCAGTGACTAACGTCAGCATCGACCGTATTGAGCACGACAATGCCGCCGTGAAGGTACAAGCGACATATCCTTGAGTCCTCAAAAGCGCCCTCAGGCTCCACAAACCGTCTAAGGCTACTGTTTGGGTTAAACCAGAAGCCAACCACTTTTTCGTTCAAAACGTCTGACGCTAAACGAAGCACTACCAGCATTGGAAAAGAAACTCACCGGCTCGAAATTGTGACGATCATTGGAGGGCGACACTTCTTTACTTCTTTCACCCTTCATATCGAAGTGGACGATCAATCGAAGGAATTGTTGTAAACTTTTCCAAGGCCTGCATTATAAAACGGGCTACCTTTCGGCTTTTCTAATCTTCTAGCAAATCGTACACAGTACATTACCACATTGCCTGCAAGGTTATTCGTATCTTTGACTATATAAGTATCGTCGTGGAATGCGCCAGAGTGACATCGCTCGTTTGCTCGGTGTCGCTCGAAAGACTGTTTTCAAAGCAACAATTGGGAACAAGGAGCTAGGCCATGAAGATGGCCGTCCAGGCCAAGGACGTACACCGTCAACACTTCCCGAATACGGAAATCATCAAGAGCCGAGTTGACCAAAATCCGAAAAATTCGATCAGGAAAATCGCCCGAGACATCGGTGTCAGCTCCTTTTTAGTGCGTCGTATAGTCAAAGATGAACTAGGCTTGAAGCCCCACAGAACCCAAAAGTACAGCTTGGCCGGACAAGAACAGGCGCGAACGGCTCTTTCGATGTCGCCCACTAAGGGTGCCGGGCGCAGGTTAAGGAAGGGAACGGATACTTTTCATGTTACCTTACCCGTTACCAGAAGCTATTTACCGAGCAGCAGATGCACAATCGCCAAAATGATAAGATCTGGTTTACAAGGGCTTCAGACATCTACTTCATTGTTGGACACTGTCAAAATAGACAATCGGTCATGGTATGAGGTCGAATTTGCGTCAGCGGCAAAACACCGTTGTACTTTGCAGACCTTGGAGTGAAAATTGACCAAGATGTATACCGTCAAAACATTCTTGAGGCTGTGATCGTTCCTTGGGTTCAACAGCGCTTCGGCAACACGTATTGGACGTTTAAATAGGACTGCGCCAGCGCATAGAGAAAAGAACACGCAGAAGTGGTGCAAGGTCAACATCCTCGAATTTTGTAACATCTGAGGAATTGCCCCATACTCTCCAGACTCGAACCCGATGAGCTACCGCGTGTGGTCAATTTTAGAGTACAGGGCTGTGCGGAACGTCATCACAGTGAGAGGTCCTTGAAGCAATCCCTGCGCCGAGAGTGGGACCGTTTGTCTCCTGATAACCTGCGGCCCATACTAGAAAACTTCGCGGAGAAGGGAGACCACTTCAAAACCGATCGGATATGATATTGCTGTATGTTGTTGTTATTGATTGATTGATCATCAAAATTGTCAACCGTTTTTTATTTATGATAACCCGCTATATTGGCGCACTCTGTACATATGGTACCGCGCAAGTCCTTTGGTTAATTGCCGCTTTGGAGCATTTCATAGCTGCTTTTTTACTTTCTTTAAATTCAAGTACTCGAAGAAAAGAAAATAAACATACAGAGTGCGTCAAAGGTTCTTGGACACATGTAATTGACCTCACAAACGGCTGTTTTAAAGCAAGTGAGATGATATTCATAAAATTTATTACTGTTGACAAGGCACATATAAGGATGCGGTCAAATTTCCAAATGGCCTCCTTTAGCACGAATACACGCCTTCAATCGCTCGGAAAACGCATACACGGCGGCATGCAGGGGTCTTCATCAATCCCTCCCTAGGCTTTCTTCAGAACTCTTTGAAGTGAAGTGGTCGTGTGGACTGTTGCGTAGGCCTTACTGTTCAATGTGGACCAGATTGTGTAATCCATCGAATTGAGGTCCGGGCTGAGCGGAGGCCAATCTTCTTCTGAGACGAAATCCGGAAAGTTGTTCAGCGCAAAACTTCTGTACCACTTTAGCCTTATGAGCGGGCGCAGAGTCTTTTTGATAAGCCTTGTCGCTTTTTGTTTAAGGCATAAATTTCTAAAAAAGAATGTCTTTCTTCAGGATGCCCTCTAGATAGTTTTATAATTAGTTTTTTCATCGAGATGCAGTTTCTCCATTATAGTGCGCAAACCATTTGCATCAGCCATCTTGAACAAAGGAACATTCAGGCACGAAAAATTGGTCAATGAGATGGTAGGAGTAAGGTAACAATACCACATAAAAGTTTGGTTGAGGGAAGCGCATCATCCCATATAATGAGCCTGAAACAAAAGAGTCCAAGAACATTTGACGCGCTCTGTATATTTGACCTCAGCAGCTTGACCTCTATCTTTTCACATATATATCGCAGTAGAAATAAACAATGCATATAGGCTCAACAGAGTCATATATACCTGACCATATACCTGACCTTAAACTGATCTGCTTGCCTACGCATTCGTAGGCTGTTAGCTCGCGGCGTCTTGCTGTAGTGGTCGACCAAAATCGGAAAAATCGTGTCACAAAAGCCTCACCCGCATACTCCTACCGCTGTAGCTTAGTATATTCATGAGCTATACAATTGTGCTTGAGAGTGCGTTAGGAATATGCAAAACCCTCAAGCTGCAGCCGGAAAGATTCGCCCTTGACAGAGTTATGGCGCTCCGAACACATCTGGGCATGTAATTTGCGAGCTGTGCGCCCATTCGGTTGATAGGAATTTTTCTGTAAAAAGCGGAAGACGAAACGCGGAAACGGAAACAGACATTTCGCCATTTTTTCAAAAGTGTATCTTAGATTGCGTCAGGGGCAGCTTCTATTGCACTTTCTTTGCTGAGATCTTCGCGAGCAGCAGAATATTTCACAGATTAATCCTCATCGTCATCATAACACAACATAGCAGAGCATGGATTCATAAGATTGTTATGATAATCTGTTAGCTATGGCTAGAGCAATAAACGAAAACAGATTCATGGTCCTGTCTCACCATTTCTCATTATTTCAGCATGCAGTCTCTCCGCTGTTTGCATATCTAGTTCTTACGACGGGTTTGTTGCTGTAATTTTTTTTGAACAGTAGATTTAACCGACTTAGCCACTTTGGGTTGCTTACGGACCAGCATTCAAAAAGTCACTCGCGTGAAGTCTGAAACTGGAGCATCACCGAGATCATTTTCCTACCAGGAAAGGCATTCCTCTCAACATTTTTGAAGCCTGTGGCATCATGGAGGACGTAATGACAGCACAGGTATCTGCATACTGAAGATGTGCAGTTATATTCTAATCACAAAAACTACAATATATTCAGAATTCACTCTGGGGTGTAAGATGATAACTGTATAACTGATCAGCCATAGTATGAGTCCACACTTTCGTAGGAATATTTAGTCTGTTCCAGCCTAGAAGCTTCCTGATATAAAGGTGACACAGCTGGACAGTTCCCAGATGGTTCTCGAAGAAATAGATTTGTTTCATAAATCAATAAGTCAGTCAAATTAATAGCTCTTGGTGGATATTCGTGACGCTTCATTGAGCATGTGATGCGTAACTCTGTATGGATGAATACCTCACCTAATAAAATTGAAAATTGAAATGCACACCTTCGATCAGGAGCATTCATATAATCTTGGAGCAGACAAGCGCATGGTACAACCTTCACCGAACCCTTTGCTTCATGATACTGCACTATATGCTTAGAAAGTTTTTGTAGCTGTTTGTAACTAATCCATCAAAAATTTAATGATCATTCAAATACTGAGTGCCTTTTCTTAGCATGCAATGCATTCATTGCCTTTGCTGGCACATTAATTTTGAACGTTGCCATTTTTGAGTACTTTCTTTTGGTAATCTAACCAATTTCAAGAATATTAATACTATAGTTGACAAACAATATTTTTCTCAAAATTATATGAAGGAAAACTCTTTGTACGTTATAAGCTAATTGTGTTTCATAGAAAACTAATGTGGAACAGTGCCCATTTCCGTTTCCGCCTTCCGGTCCAAAAACAGCCGGAACACGGAACGGAACGGAAGAGCTCAAAATGGCCGGAAACCAGAATTCAGAACACGGAAACGAAAATTTCCCACATCCCTGGTTAAAGTGCGATGAAGAGCCCACGCTCCCCAGCTGTCTAACCTGCCTTAGTCCCAGCAGTCGTTTTAGAGCGACGGAGGGCAGCGGTGAAGTTTCTCCCGTCCACGTTTGAACTTTCGACAATCGCAATAACACCATTCTGTTCAGCACTGAAAACTTAATCGAATGGTATCAATCTCGACCAATTCAGGAAATATCGATTTCTTAACACTTTCTATCGAGGACGCAGTCACCCTTGGCCGAGACTGGGCAGACGATGACGTCATCGATATTTTCGACATTCGCCTAATTTTCCCGTCCAATTCATCTAGGGCGTTATTTAGTGCGCTGATTACGAATCCGACGTCAGATTTTAAACATTCCGCCGATTTTGCAGGGCAAAAATCGATGCACAAGGCGTTCAGCTGGGTACCGCAAACATCGCGGCAATTCCGCCCCCGCTCTTCCCTAGTTCGTTTCTCTGTGCGCAACAGCGAAACTGGGCGATCGATAAGAAGTTCCGCATATTGGCCACGTCCCTGCTCACAGTTCTGCAGAGAAACATGGCAGGGTGGATAATTCCAAATCTCACAGTTGATCAGTGCAGGGGTCTGAGAGAGATCCGGAACTTGACGGCTTCAGAAGCAATTAAAGTGCGCGTTAGTGATACAGGAGGCGAGTTTGTAGTGCTTCCACAAGAACTTGATAGGAGTAATACCATACTGCACCGGACAGCACCGATTACTGGCAGCCCACTCCTAAAGAATTTAGTAAATAATTTTTAACGTGGGTTGAGGTTGCAAAGTCAGCAAACCTCCCTAGAAGCATTATAGCGCGTCTGAAGGGTAGGCATCCTGTCTGCCCGGTCTTGTATGCTCTTATCAAGACCTATAAGTTGCTAGCAAATGGTGCCCTTAGCGATCCTTCGCTGCATAATGTTAGGCCTATCATAAGTGGCATCGATTCCTGCAGACCGTATATCTTAGCTGCTGAACTTGGTTCTTACGCAGCTACTACGGTTCATTCCAGTTCTTCCTCCTAACACCACCGTCATTCTGGATAAGCTCCGGCAGTCAAAAGTGAAAGACACCTGGGCGATGGAGTCCGTTTCACGTCACGTCGTTGTATACAAATCTCTAAAGGCGACGCCATGCAAGCTGTGCACGATTGTTGAGCATGAGGTCCAGTTGGCTCCTATTTGGACTCGACATTGCCCAAATAATGGTGCTCGTAGACGAGTGCCTTCAGTGCAACATATTCAAATGGTCCAATCAGTAATAAGGCAGGTTAGAGGCCTAGCTATGGGTCAAGGCTTGGCTACGGTGCCAGCTATAGCGTACATGTCAAAAATAGAGAGACCCGTAACGGAACGCAGATTTTGCTGTATTGTCGGTATGTAGATGATTGTTTTATCATATGTCCCACGCAGAACGAAATGAATGCCTGTTTCGGGATGCTGAACCATCAGGCTGAGCATATTGAGCTTACAAGGGAGAAACCGACAAGTCGCTGGCTGCCGTTCCTCAACGTGGAAACTCGTCTTTCTAGGGATACCTTCCAAACTGGGTGGTACCGGAAGCCCAGCAATAAGGACATCATTGTGTACAATCGTTCCGCACACTCATATAGTGCTAAGAAGGCCATTGTCCTGAATATGTCCAATCAGCTGCCCTGGTGTCCTCGAGTAGCGAGTTCCAGTCCTCCTCTAGGAAAATGGCATGTTGCATTGCCTTATCCAACGGATATGTTGCCCACAACATGCCCAAAAGCCGTCAACCACCTTCACCAGCAAGCATACACAGGGTACAATTGCGTGGTCAAATCGGCTTTACGGTACCTTTTATCTCGAACGCTCTCAGCACTCAAGAACGGGAATGCGTTCGTAAAGCTGACCTGGGTGACATCGTTAGGGTAGTTGAGGTGCCTCCGGCTAATCTCAAGTAGCAACTGGTGAGGAACCGTCTCTATGGCTGCGCTTGTGAAGTAGGAACAACAAGCAAGTAGGAACACATTGGTGAGACGGGCAGACTAGTTTGGGTAAGGGTGAAGGAGCATGTGGATGGGCTCATCAAGTGCCCTTAAAGGAGCACGGGCTGCGAAGTCATACTGGCGCAGTGGTTGGAGTGACGGTGACGATCCTGGCTCGCGAGGTCGACATCGCTGCGCACAATGCATTGGAGGCGCTGTGGATTGCGTTCAAGAACCCCGCGATCAATAGCAAGGAGGAACGGATGGCCGTAATCGAGGAGTTGGCTCCATTTGCCGACCTCTGTGGGCTTGACCCCGGAGGGCGCCAGCCAGAAGGTCGCTGAGGGGTTGACCCGAAAAGAAGACCTCATGCACCCACATTTATCTCCATCCGAAGGGTGACTCAAGCGCCTTTCGGCTGTTTACATAAGGTCAGTTGGGCTGTCTTCCTCACGGTTCGTCTCTTTCTCCCTTTAGCTTCTGAGATGGCTGAAATTTGAAATGACTCTTGAACGGGTAATTCCTCCAACTTCCCCTGTCTTTTCCAGGCTCTAAAGAAGGCGGTTACGCCGAAACGTAAGTCGGATAAATATCGATATCAATCTTGGCAGACAGCTCCACGACTACCTGCCATACTGTTCTAAGACATGGCGAGATCCAAGAACGGTCCCACATGAAATATCTTGGGAGGTGTTTCTATTCCTTGAAACCGTACTCTCATTTCCTTTTATTTGATTGGCTATGCTCTTTGTTTAAGCGCACCCTTTGTCGAGTGTGTGAAATAAATAAACAATAAATAAATAAAATAAGCTTTTCTGCAGTAATCATACTGTTTAATAATCCGATAAGAGATGAGTCATAAATTTTTTGTTTTTTCTATCTATCTGCTATGCTTTTAATAATCTGAATTGTTTTTATTGTGTTTTAGCTGTCTTTGTTTTATGTTGTGCTCATCGGTTGGCTGTGATAACGCACGATTACGCACCAGCCAAGAAGGATGCGGAATAAATACAATCTGTCCAAAGGGACAACCGATAAACAACGAAAAATAATAATCCTAAATTATTTTTTGCCAGGATGATCGCAAAACAAACAAATGACAAACAGATGACAAATTGCCATTCATGCCCAAAATCCAGGTTACTGGTTCGAATTTCCTTCTTAGGCCAACCAAGCCTTCCATCTTTCCCGAATCTGTGAGTTGATGACGACAAGTTTGGGAAGAAAAAACACTGATTTGTCAATCAGCTGACCACCGCAAATCATTGTGTAAGCCAAATACGAACTCAAATTAGCTACAGGATACCCTGTAGAGGTAGAATGCGTAGCACATCCGCAAAGCATTCCGATCGAATAACGCCGACCTTTGTCCCTTTATTCGAACAATGAAAATTCCATTAACAAGCGATGTGCCAGTTGGAAGATGAACAGTCGCATTAGAGCATATGCTCGTGCCACTGCATGCGCGACACCATTTTGTGCCTAGACGTTTTGCTTTCGCGGTCGGTCTTTAATTAGGTCCGTTTGTGCACAGGAATTACATGTTTAGGCCAAGGTACGAAAGATTTCGAAAATAAATCTTCCATTTTTTCCCTTAAAATTGCAATGATCAGCGCTTAGATTTTGTTTTACGACAATTTCTACACTGCGTCATGTTCGATATAGGTGGATCTTAATTGCAATCTAAAGCTGGTCTAGTTATAAAATCGCTTTTTAAGAAGTAGGAAAAGTGAAGCATGAAGAGCCTCGATGATTGGTTTTTCCCCGCTTCGCCGCTTTTTCGTCTCCCTACTTCCAGTCACTACAGGGCTATCATTTTCCTAACTGAGAGTCCACCAACAAAACCTACACCCACGACAGCGCCTTAAGTAGGCAGGACAGACATCTCACGCGGAGGAAGGGGCGATAATATAATACGCTAATAATAATAATAATAATAATAATAATAATAATAATAATAATAATAATAATAATAATAATAATAATAATAATAATAATAATAATAATAATAATAATAATAATAATAATAATAATAATAATAATAATAATAATAATAATAATAATAATAATAATAATAATAATAATAATAATGGGTCGTTACGTAAGAAATGGCCGATTTTGTTGACTCAAATTCTTTTTGATTTTTCGTAATTACGAATTTCAGGCATTTTAGTAACACAATTAATATTATTACTAATACATAGTTTCTAAAGGCGCAGAATCACTTTCTTACCATTTATGGCTTCATTAGCATAATTGCTTCTTGCCGAGTTTTAGACGCTTCTTACACACGATATTTAGGTGTTCTACTTACACGGATGAAAAATTGGACACAACGCCGCGGCCGCAGCTCGTAACATCAACGCTGCATTTGGAGAGAATTTCACTAAGGAACGCATAATTCGCATCCGGCTCGAAAGGTTTCGATTCGGGGAGAAAATTTTCGAAAGTGAAGACCGTGGTAGACCGCCATCACTCCTTAACGACACCAACTCAAAGCCATGGTGGAAGAGGATCCGCGTCAAATTGTGAGAGAGCTCGCACAGCATTTTGGCATGGACGACAGCACTATCAGTCGCCACTCAAATGCGATCGGAAAAGTCTCGCACCAACTGACCGACGGGCAGATGCTGAAGCGCCACGACACCTGTGCTTCGTTAAGCCTGGGCAAACCAAGAGAGCCCTTTTTTGGACAGGATCGTGAATGCAACGAAAAGTGGACCCTTTATGATAATCGTAGTTGCTCTGCACAATGCCTGGACAAGAATGAGAGCCCAAGAAGATGCAGAAACCAAGTCTCCGTCTAAAGAACAACATGGTGACCGCATGGTGGACGATGGCTGGTATAGTGCATTACAAGTTCTTGAAGATTGGAGAGACTATCACAGCGAAGAAGTAATGTGCCGAAATTGAAGTGATGCACCAGAAGTTGACTATTCAAAACATTCGGCTTTGCTCAATCGAAGAGGCCCATTCCTTTTGCATGACAACGCGCGTACTCACGTTTCAAAGATTACTGGATGAATTGGAATAAGGAGACTCTGCCACAACCGGCATAGTCACCAGATCTGTTCCCTACCAACATTTTCTCTAGCATTTAGATCGTCTTGTGAAGGATAAAAAAATCAACGACCAAGATGATGTCGAACGTGACTTTTTGTATTTTATTAATTCTCGCAGTTCTGATTTATACAAAGGTGGAACGTCTAAGCTAATCTCGCTCTGGGAAAAGTGTATTAATTATGTTTTAACACAATTGCTTGAGCCTGGAGCGGCTGGAAGAGAGGCTATATGTTCTTACAGGATGTTCTATTGCGATCAAAACTCTTGCGCCACCGGGACTCGAACCCGCATCTTCTTTGTTAATTATAAAGGTGTTTTTTTAGTTTTTTTAAAAATAAAATTGCTTCTAAGGAAACACGATCTGCTAACGTTTTCAGACAAAAATCGGTCATTTCATATGCAACGACCTAATAATAAAGTACCATCTAAAAATAATCACCTCGTGATGGACCTTCTATCCACGGCAAGACAAGACAGGTAGCCAACTGCTTATATCAAAAATCGGCAACGAAAGTCGGTGCTGTCGTTGAACCTACAACATAGAGCCGTGTTCCTCTATGATGTCTTCCAAAAACCCTATATGATGCTGATTCCAATACCCCACGGCACACTCCGGAACATGGGATGCTTTTAAACCGGATCGTATCGAGTAGTGTGACACGCAAGTTCATCTGAGTCAGCGTTTTCTAGCTTCATATGCTCTACTCTTCTCAATTTTATTTATTAATTTATTTATTTCTGTTCGATGCATAAGGCATACGTGATGTAGGGTGTGGTACAATACAAATCACCGATGCAGGAAGAACAACTGTAAATCTAGAGATGCAAAAGCTTGCTTTTAGCCATGTGCCTGAACAACCTGTAATGTGCCGACGATCGAGAAACACAGGAGTTTAGCGATATGAAGCTTGAACCAGCTCTGCACGTGAAACTACATGATCTTTTATTCGGTTTGGGCACACAGTATGATATTTTTTCTGAGCTGCACCTAGTTTTAGATAATATTCAGTGATTCACCTATTTGGTTGAGAACCAAGTTCGTAGCTTTTTATTCGAAGACTTTCATTTTAAAAGATCCGCTTTTTGTTTATGTATAGAAGAAAGTACCTTTTCTGGTCTAAAAAACTTTTTTGTTTTTAGAAATATATAGTTTTTTGTTGTATTTTCATGCTTAGAAATGGAATACCTAGTAGGCGAAAATCAGAATTTTTGACACTTGCTTTCTTCGCCATTAACGAGCATCGATGCTGCTCGGGGTAGTTGTCAAGTACGGCAATTTTGAGCTCGACGAGAGCCTACGTCGTGGAGGACCTACGGAATTCTATGAATATCGTATCAAGGCACTTTTGGAAAAGAAGAATGAACTCGAAATAAGACGACGCGGTCAGCAAAGAGCTTTACTCTGCCCATCTCCACTGCGTTAATGAGGCTGCTCGACGGAAAAATCCATGTCGACAAGGCCGGACCATACACCTTAACGACAACGCCAGGTCGTGACCAAGTCCTCAAAACCACACTTCAAGAGCTCGAATGTGAGGTTGTTCAGCACCTTCTGTACTCCTAGGACATCGCTCTGAACCATTTCCGCCACCGGTCGAATCATGTGAGGGGTCCATCGACAACGAAGATGATCCCAAAAGCTGGCTTGACACTTCTTCGACACCATACCGGCCGTTGTTTGGTGGAACAGCATAAGTAAGTTGGTCAATAGGTGGGAGTAAGGCCTAAATATGAACGGCAAGTACGCATTTGAATAACGTTTTGTTAAAATTATTGTATTTGTTTGAATAATTTTCCAGAAGAAGATGCTACGAACTTATTCTTTGACACAATCCATATTTATTTTGTTTTAGCATGCTGCGCTTTGAAGGCTGACATTTTCAAGCCCAGAAACAGAAAAAGGAAGAAAAGAAAAACTGTAAAACTGTAAAATACTGTGAAAATGTAAATATAAGCAATAAATATAAATTTAAATAAATAGGATTCTGCTCATTCATCCGTTTCTTGTATGCGCATTATTACCAAAGATTGATCGATCTACTTTTCAAAGAGTTAGCATGATTGTGAGACTACGGATGACTAGAATTTGTTAAGCGTGCGCTCACAAACACAGACAAAAAGACGACAAAATTGCTCGCACGATTTCTTATTCTGCGATATATAAGCACTGGAATGCGATACCGTTAGCATTATCGTCGTTCACGTATACACGACGTCAACAGCCTTTTTGTACAAATAGTTTAATTGTTTTATACGTGAAATTGACGCTTTTGTTTCAATTGCGCTTCATCAGAACACAGCCAGTTCACCGAACAATGACCTTTATAATTTATAGATAATAGAGGGTGAACACAACACTCCATGGATGCTTTTCGCCTAGTGCATTATTGGACGTCACTACTGATTCTGAAAGGAGGAACAGAACTCATCAGGGAGCGGTCTCAGGCGTATGTATGAATGGCGAAAACGAATACCGCCACAAGGATATCTTTAAATATTAGGAAGGTAGGTTTCATTTGTGCAAACTCCTTAAACCCTAGGAGTTAGGGGCTCCTGAGAATCCAATATTGAGTTGCACAGTGCACCCAACATGTGTGTCCGCGCTCTACGTGGAGATAAGGGAGGTGGTGAAAGTTACTGGCGCAAGCAGCTCGACGGCTCAGCGGAGAGTGACGGTGGTCCATAGGTGCAGGGTTCGGTGTTCGATTCCAGCGCTTTGTAGAAGTTTTGTATTTTTAATGTTCATTCCTTTTTCAGCATCTATCATCTTCCCAATCATGCATATATTCCAATATAGGGTGTCGAGCACGTGTTCAGTAAGAGATTCCCATTAGTTGTCCTATCTATATGCGACACTTTGATTTTCTGTTGATTTTTGATAGGACCCTTGGCTACATGGGGAATGAACCTTTCCAACTAGACATAAATAAAGCAATTACAAGAGCATATGACTGCATCCGTCCATAAGTCGATGGTGGGTGACCAGTCAATCTCACCTAGTAGGTGCCCCACATGGCCAAAAGAAGAACAGCCGATCATTGCGCAAGTCCAGTTTTACCCTACTTCCCGCCGAAGGTGTACAACAAACACAATAATGATGACGGGCAGGTATGTAGCTACTTCAGTCCCAGAAGGTCTGCAAGTATAGATCACCGTCATATTCTAACGTATCGCTAGACGGCAGCACGTTGGTCTTCAAACTCGTTTGGTAAGCGGACCATTTAAAAAATGTTGAATGTAGAGGGATTTTTTGTTTAAGGTAGGGGGTATATTTCCCAAAAAGTTGATCGCGATGGTTCGCCGTGACATGAGTGTCTGCTTTCCTGACTGCGAGGTTATCATGGGTAAATCTAAAGCCGCACTTTTACGCTTTCGCAACTCCTAGCGCATTGGTCGATGTCCAAAGGGGTAGAAAAACAATTTTCCCAAACTTTACCTAGGGGTTATCTGAGGCCTTGATATGATATCTTTTTATGAAATTTTGGCCGATTGCGGTAGCCTAGCACATGTGCATGCTATCCCATAGTGAACTTTGAGGGTTCCTCGCTCCTTGGAATCAAGGACGTTGCAAAAATGGTGCCCACTTTCCTACTGTGTGAATGGTGGAGACTCCCATAGTAGTGTTTATTTTCGCCGTTCAGACATACGCCTGACACAGTTCCCTGGTCAGTAGTAAAGAACGAAAAGTGCTTGCACCAAGACATAAGACTACTCCTATTCTTCTACCAAATAAAGGCTGAGAAAGTTCGCTTTTCTGGGGACGGATTCAGCAATGACTTACGTAATTTTACCGGAGAATTGTAAGCGACATGGTAAGCGATAAGCCGCGTTATCTGAGCTTTTCGCTTACAATTCTCCGTTAAAGTTACGTAAGTCGTTGATGAATCCGGCACCTGGTTCCGATTAGCTAAACCAATAACAGTCAATGTGCGAAGAATGTGATTAAGATTCAGACTTCTTCATGTTCCTTAAATTCCGTGAGTCGGAATTTTAGCATTATCAAAAGCAGTGTCACTAAGCGCCATCACTCTTGCGAAGTGGTATCTACTTTACACCTTTCCAACCGAAATTTACAGCGTCTCAAGCCACTGCTGCTTTGGCTGCCCTCGTGGTCGCTTTAAGACGCATCAGAGTTTAGATTAATCTTCCTGACCGTTTTTGAGCGGAGGACGTGGACGCACCATCGCAGATGAGGGCGCATCTTCTGAAATATCGAGGTGACACCGAACCTCTGCCGTATGGAGTCGATGCGCACTCGATCTAAACGCGCAACTCCTGCCGTCCACCGCAGCATCTTTGTTTCCATTACGCGAAACAAAACGCCTTTCAACTTCTTCAGTTACAGGCCAGCACTCAGCTCCTTGAATAGCTACCGCTTGGACTACTGCTCCGTAGATCATCGACTTGAGGCGCTCTGGAATCTTCTTGTCGCAGAGCGCTGTCGCAGAACCACCAGAGAGCGCCTTTTGGACCAAGCTACATTCACGCGCGAGTTCACTTCAACGAGTACACTACTATCGGACGCGAATGCTGTTCCCAGTTACTTGAAAGCCGAAGCAAGTGGTAGCTCAATGCCGTTCACCTTAATAGAGCTCACTTTCTTCTGTCTCTTCTACAATGTTTTTAAAGGGGACCGCATATTGGAGGAAAAGAAGGAGTGCCCGGGAGAGCAAATTCTACTGTCGAGACTTCCTCGAAGTAGGTGCGCAATCGATTCAAAACCTTCTTACGCCCTGCAAGTAGACGATCATTCTCATCGTCGATGCAAAAAAAAACTTTTCAACATACTCAGTCTGGCAATTACTGTCCTTGGCGAGTCGATAAAGAAATCGCTCACCATCTTGCGAGGCAAGCTTCCCATTGATATCATCGTAATTAGGGCTCTTGCAACGGCTACCGCCTTCTTAGTGGCTTTCTTGGCTTCCTAATGCAAACGCCATTTGTCGGCTATCCTATCGCATAGGAATGGTGGTATAATCTCTTTTTACTCGGACTTTTTCCTTTATTGGTCCACATCCATGTCTGCTTATCGACCTTACGCCGAGGTCGGAACGCGCAGCACTGAGTTTGCCTCGGTAGCATTTTGCCACGTCTACTCGACGGTCGTGACCGTCGGCAACCGAATGCGCGAAAGCACAGCTACTTCATTCTCCTTCAGCCATTTCCCCACCACTTGATTCTTGATGGACTGCTACTTTCGACCTGCTTAAGAATCGGTGGTGTGATCCTCACAGTGCAGATCAGTAGTCGGTGATGTATGGCGACCGTTTCATACGGCACGACCTTCGCGTCCGTGACAATCCCTTGGTCACAATTTCGCAGAAGGACAAAGTCGATCTGCTTTTTAGTATTTCCGTCCTTTCTATACAAACTATTAGACTCCATAATTATTGCCAGTGTTTGTAAAACAGCATTGCACGGAGCCTGTGGCCATATGTTTCCTGCATGTATCTTCTTGTCACACATAATTTCTTATTTTCATATTTTGTCGTGTATCTCTCTCATATTTGCTCTCCTCATTTAGTTAGCAAACATGCATGACATATACGCAGGATAAAGATTCCCGCGTTCCGAAGCTCCTGCAAGTTCCCTTCTACCGCAACCCATAGAAGAGCATGGCCAGCTGCTGTCAGGCTACTGCTGCTTGCATTATCCTCAACATGTCTTTAGTGAGTACTCAAAAATCAAAGGTGGTACTACTTGTGTTGCTCATTGTGTGATATTTTAAAGAATTGCACGCACTATTAGAAGGAAATGTGTGAAACAAATAATAAACTTGGCCGAATAATAAACTCGACCGAACTACTGTTCTTTCGGTTGTGGCGCCTATGTGAGCAAGACATTTAGGGGTACCAGACAAAATATCGAACTGTATCTGCTTGTAGGCGCATTGGAGCTTTCTGCATTAGTACTAAAGCTATGTGGAGGCATCACAAATTTTTCATCTTTATTGTACGTTCTCATAAAGGAGATGCATGCGATTCAAAGGTGTGACAGTATCTCTCGTGTCAACTAATCTTTCAAAGCATCAAAAACTACAATAGCATCTAATAACGTGAGAATGAAGCTAACAAGCAGCAACGTCTGGAATTACAATAATAAATCACTGTTTGCCTTAAAAAACAAATAGGAATTGTAATCATCCATGTCCTCGAGATATAATTTGTGGCCGGATTTTGTGACTCTGACCCATCTCCTCATGTCGCTGGCAATGTCAACTAACTCAACTTTTGCTGCTTCAAGAAGAACGCCGGTGATAAAAACGTCATCGATCTAAAATCAAACCATTGTTATAAAGATGTTCCACCTCAAATGCACTTTGTTGTGTCACCTGTCACGTAACTCAGCTTTCTTAATTATGTTAATATTTAAATCATTTAATTAATGTTAGCACGTTGACGACGCTCGATTTTCGCGTTCGGTGAACGGAGTCAATCAATTTGTGGTAACGTCTAAAGTTTTTTGTTAATTGAAACCACTTCTTGCCGAGAAGAATGAATAAATCTGCAATTAGAAGTCGATCTCGAAGACCACGCTTTCCACAACAATCTCTAAAGATCAAGGACACACAAAACAAAAAGTTCCTTTAAAAAATTTGAATCCAACTGGAAAAATAAGTTGCAAGACTGTGACACGACATCGTGTCACACTCTCGTCAACATGTTAACATTTGCGCAACGTAAAACTAAATTTTTTAAAGTTATTTACTAAACTAACGAAGGGATAAGTAATTATTAAGTATTTAAGATTACCCAAAAGAACGTTTGCAAGTGGGCAACACTCAGTAATCGTCGCACGTCGGCGACGGAGAGAAAAACTGCGGGGCCGCTGCAGTATGACGGATAGGAGGTTCGATTCCATTCACCCTCTGTGATTGTCCTAAATAATATGTAGGTGAAGGTTTAGTTTAGCTCCTAAGAAAATCAAAAAATATTGCACACGCCGTAAATAACAGGTGGAGCTGAGGTAGCTAGATAAATTTATGTCTTACCAGGAGGCTATCTTCACGGTGGGTTAGAACGGCGCAAACGTTGTACATGGGCAGATTCGCCTCTCCCTAGGAAGTAACAAACTAGTATCTCGACCCCATCACAGCTCTGCGCAGAGTTAGGGACGACGGAAGTTGGGTTTTCGGCGTATTAACTCACGTGCTCTGTAGCTGACGGGCGCGTGCGGTATGAGGGCTCGTATCACGGCTAACCGCAGCGATCAGATGGCGTAGTAGGGAGCGGCGCGGGCTCGCGATCGAGGGCTGAGGTTTTGGATCACGTGGACTGCGTCTGTTTTGCACTTTTGCGAAACACATGCTTTTCATGCATCTGCATAACACATACTTCAAACTGCAGATTAACTAAAATGCTTACTTATAAAGAGTCAAGGCAGTTCTCCTGAGCAATGTCACAAACGAAGTAGATCAATTGCAAAAATATCCAACATGACATAACTATAACTTTGGTTGTGGAGAATGGAGAACTGCCTCGGTTCTTTCGAAGTAAACATTTTAGATAATCTGCAGTTTGAAGCATGTGTTATACCTAAATGCATGGACAATTTACTATAATACAACTGGGTGGATCATATACATGAAAAGCAAGGGTTTTGCGAAGATGCAGAACAAACGCAGACCGCTGGATTCAAACCCCGACCCCTCGCTCGCCAGTCCGTGCCGCCCCCTACTACGCTATCTATCCGCTGCGGTTGGACGTGGTACGAGCCCTCATCCCGAACGCGCACGTCAGCTGCGAAGCACATGAATCAATATGCCGAAAACGACCCAACTTCCGTCGTCCCTAACTCTGCGCAGAATTGTACTGGGGTCGAGATACTTGAAGTTTGTTACTCTCTAGGGAGAGGCATTTTTGCCCATATACAGCTCTTGGGCCATTCCGACCTATCGTTGAGGTAGTCTCCTGGAAGTTCATTATGGGCAATGCCTCGCTAGAACTAACTGAATGCATGCACATGAAATATGTTATCGAATATACAAAGGCATAAAAAATAATTTTAAACAGGAGGCACTAAACCCCAAGCACCGATTTGTTTGTATTTATTCTTGGACGCAGACTAGGCCAACGCTGTAAAAAAGCACAACGAGAACAGCAAAGCCCATACAACATTAGCACAACCGAGACACCGAAGCACAGAAAGAAAAAAGGAATGAAAGTACAAAACCAGGGTAGAGAACAATTTTAAAACTTCAGAACACATCTGACAAAGCAGACTTAATGGCCTTAATCTTGAAAGCGTATAGTGACAAGTGCAGGTCCTTATTAATGATTTTGTTGGGATTTGTGACTACTACGAAGAAATGATTCTGTTTCCTATATGATACAGCTTTTATTTTAATGCTTTGTAATACCTCTAGTGAACAGTCTAAACAAGCTAACTTACCGAACAGTTGCGAGCTTTGTTTAATGCGCATATTACTGTTAAACCCAACGTGTAGATTTTTCATGCCCGAACTAGGTGTCAGCTTGCTTCACTACGAGTCCCATTTTTCGCGTGGCAAAAATATTAATTAGAGACATCGAAATATAAGGGCCACCTAAAACTCGAAACTTCAAGTTGTTTACCGTCCACGCATATGGGTTGCGGATGTGTGACAAAGCATTTAAGATTAAAAGAAGCTTGATTTCAGCTCATCTAACGGCGATTGCTGCTTGGATGTTTTGCTGCCTTCGTTGTTAAACAATCTCTTCAGCTTGAATGAAATTTGAGCATGCATATGTCCTATAAAGTGAATTACGCGGCGGTCGTTAACAACTCAGTGTTTTTTCCAAACAGGTTTGGAACTAATTCTCCGACACTGGAGGGATCGAAGGCGTGGTAGCCTATCCGGGAATCCGATCCAAGTGCGTTGTTCAACCAGGTGAACGCGGCAGTCAGCGACTACTGTGACTGCGCTACAGCGCGCCCCATAAGGAAGGTTCTGCCCTCAACAGTCGTCTTTGTTCCCAATTCATGCTGTTCAACCATTTTATTTCCACTGATGAAACCATTTGGAAGCACATCCTCCAAGGATCATCGAAGCAAGTACAGGATTCGCTATCAAGGCTTAAAGCAAATCGAGGTGGGAGAAAAATCCAGATGGACAATTTTGAAGAACGGTGAGGTAGCAGAAATAGAATTTTATCTCAATTGTATATTGAACGTGGGTGCAGAACGCCACTTTAAAAATGCAACAACTAAAAAAATTCAGGACTGGATAATTACAGTACTTACGCAAGTACTCTTCAGAACTATGCACTCAAATATAATGTGAAGCAGAGTCATACTGAGCCCAAACACCGTTAAAACTAAAAAGATGTGATTTCGACTTATAATTTGCCAAGTATTCAACAATTGTATTCGTCAAAACAAAATCAAAGCTTCTGGGAATCATTACTAGGGAATGACACTAGCAACATTTCAGGAATCCAGTAAATTTCTTTTATAACTAGAAATGCAGAAAGATTTCAATTATGAGTGCTTCTTTTTTTATTGCAACCCACCATTTCACTCCGGGTTTCCAAAACGGTTTGCTGTTCTTGATCCTGAAATGCGTCTGGTAACTATTTAAATGAAGTTGCACAATGTTGAATAATTTTTGGAAAAAGAAATTTTGACATGCTACTGCATTCGAATCGAGTATTAGTTCTTCAAATGACGATCATCGTTAGTCACACAGAAAAGTGAAGTGCAAGGGGTTATACAGCTCTAAATTTCTTCAACGCGCATCTTACATACAGATAATATTGAGAAAGAAATGCTTACAACTGTTTCTTCACTTCGAAAAGTAAATTGCTAAGGCAACATCTTACACTTCGCAGTAGAGTCCACTGCCTGATGCCTTGCTCCTGACAAACGCAGATAGTTTCTGAACATTCCACGTCACATCGTCATCCATTCGAACAATCTCAAATTTCTCAGGACAGACAGAACAGAGATAACGAAATTCGGCCAGGTTCTAAAAAGTACGACTTGCATTTGCTCTATTAAGACGAAACTCTACACCCTATTCCAATACCCAGTTTCTGAAAAACCGATAGAAATTGCAAAGAAATTGAAAGTTTCAGAAACCAAAGTGTTCACTACATGTATGCTACACTCTATATATGCTTGTTGAGTCTAAAAATTGAAGTACTTCGAAATTCAGGCTACTATTTTACACACTAAACTAGAGACTCCTAGACGGTTAGAAAATGTTTTGCTCAAGAAAATTTGGCATGACTTTCTTCGAACTCTTCTCACCTCTCAGTTCTTCGAACTTCAACTCACCTCTCCAGTAAGTGAACACAGTGTTAGAAATTTTATACAATTCTCATTTTTAAGAAAAATAGTAGTTAGAACCTTTTTTTTAAACAGAGGAAATCAACCACTTTTTTATCGCTGAAAGAAGATTGCGCTACAGTACCGGACATGTTCCTCCGTTCATTCGCTGGAAATCCCGGAAAGGTCAACATAGGCCACTTTGGAACGGCTCAAAGCGGCCTTTCTACATAACTTTTTAAAAAATCAGGTACTTGTAAAAAGACATATATTTGAGCTCAACAGCTCAAGCTCTATTTTATGACCTGTAGACCTCAATAAAGTTCAACAATGCATATAGGCTCGACAGAATCAATCGAGTGGGCGCGACAACCCGTAGAGCGATCGAGCGACAGCTTGAAGGGTGAGCCTTTGGGGAGTTTTATCACAAATTAGCAGCTGCTTTACTCAGGAATTGCTCTAAGTCTGTCCAGCGAACTTTTGGAGTGCGCCGTGCACAAGGCATATTGGATCAAGTCTATCAATCAAGGGGGAGGGACCGCTGCAAATTGCACGCGCGGCCGTGTTCGGAGCGCAATAACTCTGCCAATTCCGAATCGTTTCGGCTGCGACTCGAATCTCTTGTAGGCAGTGAAACGTTGTATTAGTATGCTGAAAAGGAACGCTATAGCTTAAGATTAGGTAAAGTTACAGGGGCGCGAATATGCAGGTTAGCTTTGTGTGACACGATTTTTTCGGATTTCAGTACACCTCTGCAGGAAGACGCAGAGACCTAACGGCCTAAAAACGTGTAGGCGAGCGGAGCAATTAATGTGCATTGCGGAGACATGCTCGCAACTCCCTAGCTTCCTGAATTGCCTTAGCCGCATCTGCCTGATTCGGTATAGGTTTTGGATTTTCTTCTGGATAATTGAGGGTGGTCGGGTCAGGATCATCGATTTTGCTCAAAATTCGTGTAGGGTCGGGGACGTATTCGGGACTTCAACACGATGCCGAAACACATTTGGACGATTACGGCAGGAAACCGCTCATACCGATAACTGAGTTTGATCGGTGACCTTGACCCGACCACCCTCAAAGGGGAAGTAAGCTGCTGAAGTCGGCGGAATTTTCAAAAACGAACGACGGATTCGTAATCAGCGCCTCAAATAACCCCTAGACGATTTTGGACGAAGTTTGCACGAGGAAATTTGGCCAATTTCGAAAATATCGGTTTTCGATGACGTCACCATCCCCGCAACTCAGCCTAGGGCGCCCACGTCCTCGATATTGTCAAAAAACCGATGTTTCCAAAACCGACCGAAATTAACACCGTTCGATAGCGCTTTTTACGCTGAACAGAGCAGTTCCATTGCGAGTGTCGAAAACTCAAATCTGGGCGTACAAGAACTTGAGAAACTGTATCCGCTATCTTCCGCCACTCTAAATTGGCAGATGGGGCTAAGGCACTTCAGGAAGCTAGGGAGTTGTGTGCATGTCATCGTAAAGTACATTAATTGTCCTGCTCGCCTACGCGTTGATTCGTTTGGTTCGATCCTATATGCATTGCCCACGGCGCACTCCAAAGGCTCGCTGGCAGTCTTAAGGCCCCCTAGACTTCTGCGGCGTTGCCGCTGCCCTATCCTTCATCATGGGGCAGGGACGCAGAGCTGGCCACCAGGGGCGCCGTCAAGGAGCGCCACTGGCCGGCCGGCGGCGCTGGCGGCGCCGCTGGAGCGGCACCGCCGGAAACGATTTGAATCATACGAGACGGGGCCACTCCAGCGGCGCCGGGAGAGTCTGTCTGCGCTCTGCCCTTTCGCGGCGGGGTCCCGACTAGAAAGACTACAGTACCTCGCCGTAGCCGCTTAGCGGCGCCGCTGGCCTGTGTGACTCATCGATTTCGCCGTTCGTCGTCCGCCGCCGGGTCAGACATAACTCTAACGCCGCGCGTACTCCCCTGGCGTCGCGCACGGTGCGCGACGGAACTGGACGAATTGTCGCGGTCCGATGCTTCCGACAGCTAGAAACGCTTCCTATAGGGACATGCGGCACCCCTTTGCCTTATTTCAACGTTTCATGGAGATGGTATATGAATGTGGTTTCAATACGACGATCAGCGACAGTTTATACAGGAATCCTGGTCATGTGGATGGTTTCTGCGTCAGTATTTGCCATCTATAACTTCACCGTTCAATTTTTACCCGTGATTATGGTTATACTACGGATAAGGTCACTATCACCCATTCTCGGATCAATTGACCTACAGAGACTGTTGCTTGATGGGATCTTAGGTTCCTTGCTAGAAATGTGGTCTGGGAGCTTAAACACTGAGAACATTTCGTGCTCCGCGGCTAACCATGCGTCACCAAGCGTACGCCCGCGTTTCAGCGCCGAGACGTCGCACGCGGCTAGCGCGCGACGTCGCGTTGAAGTTAGGTCCTGGAGCCGTCCGCCGCTGGCCGCATAAGTCTGCGGGGCCTTTAGAGCAACTCTTGAGTAGGGCAGCTGCAAATTTGTGATAAAACTCCCAAAACGCTCATTCTATGTACAAGCTGTCCCCCCTCGATTGATAGGTTTGATTCTATATGCATTGTTCACGGCGCACTCCGAGAGCAAGGTGGAAAATCTTAAAGCAATTCCTGGGAAGAGCGGTTGGGAATTTCCGATAAAACTCCCCAAAATCTCACTCTCTGGCTGTCGCTCGATCGCCCTACAAGTTGTCGCGCCCACTCGATTGATTCTGTGGGGCTTATATGCATTGATCAACTCTACTGAGATCTATAGGTCATAAGATAGAGCTTGAGATGCAAAGGCCACCTCAAGTCATTGTATGGTCAAATACAAATTAGCCTCCACGACATCCGGTAGAAGTAAGATGCGTGGCGCATACTAAAGGGATTGAGTAAAGCCGTCTAGTCCAGTTGTGCAGCGAATAGAAAGGTGCGAGGATGCAAACAAATGGTAGCACTGTAGCCACTTACCCTTTATCCTTATTATATATTATAGAACATATACCAAAATACATATTTAAATAAAAAAAATTACAGAAGTAAACAGCTGAGGACTTTGCGAAAGTCAGAAAGGATTTTCGAAAAACTAGCAGGCAACATTGGTCAATACCCCTTAGAAAGTGCCACGCATCCTACTTTTAAGGAATGTCCTGAAGGCAATTTAAGGGCGTATTGGTCTATTCGATAAAGGAAAAAAGGACGGCGTTACTCAGTTTCTATTTGGATGTGCCGTCCTTTTTTCACGCGGCAGCTGGCACCTCCTCCGATTGCACTTCACATTCACCTATACGAAAAATTATCATTGTTAGAAAAATCTATCGCAACGGCCACAAAGATCTAGAGAAACACATTCCCCAATACAATTTTGTAGCCCACTATGCATGCAGTATCAGTGGGGCTAACCATCTCAGCATTAATCTCTGTTTACCAGTCTGTACTTAACTTCAAGGTTAAGTTTCTGTACGCGTCTACATAATCCGCTTGCAAAATGTCGTTATGTTCCGAGGCCTCCTTCATGAGATCGCTCTGCGCAGACGTTTCGTTTATTGTGCCAACAGAAAATACAATACGGTACCTGAACTAAAAGGTATCGATAAATCTGAGGGTAGTCAATGTGTCAAGAATTTGTCGCCAACTTCATTTCTAAGCCGTTCAGCTCCATATGTTAGCCGCCATCGTTGCCTCCTGTTCATATCGGAAGCCCTAACGTGCACGACGACGAGGAAGTCCACATCTTCACAAACAGTTTTCGGTGGTAAAATTGTAAAATTTACCACATCCATCCTCTGCAATAGAAATTTGAACGGGTATATTGGTATAAATCTTTTAGAAGCTACTCCGCTGTCATATTTAATGAATGAGAGGAAATGTAGGCATTGAAAAGCGTACGCGATCGGAGAATGAATTTCTTCCGAAGGACTCTCTCACATGGCAATTCATCCAGTCGATGTATTCCTCTTTGGATTCCTGAAACACCATGATTTAAGGAATGTTGTCTATAACTTGTTGCCTAGACCATAATAATGAGAACGACATCCGCCTAGTGCGTCTGTATGAGTCATCGTGTTGTGCTTTCTGTATATACATTGTAGGGTTCCTACAGAACAGGAAGGTGGACACTACTGTTATGCTAACTCCAAAGAATGGATTACTGCAGGACTAATATCGCTATAACAACAACTGCAGCAGTTTCCTCGTTGTTCTGAAATGTCGTTGTTCTTGTTCTGCTTTCTGGAAAAGAATGTGGATGCTTTCGGTGAAATAAAGGTTAAGGGATACAGGTCAGAGTTAACCAGTTTGTCTTTGGAATACGCTGTTCCTTTTCTGACGTTCGATGTTCCTATTCTGAGCAATGTCGTGGAGGCAATATCAATCCGTATTTGGCCGTACATGAAAATGTGACGCTGACCTTGAATTTATCAGAAATAGAAAGGAAATGCATTTCAACACAAGAATAATCAAACAACATTTAAGGTTGTTGTCGGTCAATCTACCCTGGGGATGCGTCATGCGTTATTCTTTTAAAGATTACTGTGAATGCAGTCGGAGTGTCCAAACGATCACTTGCAGTGGCCAGCCGACGGGCAAGTCAGTTTTTTGCCCTTTCCAGACGAGTTTGATACCAATTCATCAATCCAAAATGGATGGAAGGCTTGGCTGGTTTGGGTGGGAAATCCGAACCAAGAAACTGGAATCGAATACACGCGATAGCCGGCGCCTCCTCCAACTGCGCTCCACGCGCCCAAGGTGGTGCATTCCACCAACAGCGAAAGCCTTCCCGCTATATATAAACTTACATAGTTTGTCTGTATGTCCGTTTACTTTTCCGTTCCTCTGTCCTCCTTTGTATAGAATTAGTGGCCACGGAGGCCCTTCTAGGTTGTGAACATCATCACCCGACGGATCAATATCGATCGATACAAATTATGGTTTCTGGATGGCTTCCTAAGAATTGAACATCATTGTCCGACTAACAATTTTCGATTAATATTATAAATGTGCTTGAAGTCAGCCGTTTAATTTCGGAACCACGCGAGCATGATGTCGGTCAGACAGGTTTTGTTTTCTTTTAATTTCAATGCTTACAAATACACCGTTGACGTAAAAAATGTAAAAAATAATGGTGGCAGCGTAGTCCAAAAGTTGTCTTTCTTAAGGATGGGAAGGAAATGTTTGAACGCTAGCTTTAAACGGCTGAGGAAAATGAAAATTTTTCGACAGGAAGTAACTAGCAGTTCCGCCAAAACGGTAAAGTAGAAATGGAGATTACCACTGAGATGAGAGGCTAAAAGGGCGCTTTTCAAGGGTGAAGTCGGGATTAAAGGAGCAACGTATTCGGTAACAAGAATCGTATGAAATGATTTGATCATGCGTGGGACATGAGGATTTAGGTGTTCAGCCATGTGTCTGTACTGATGAACAATTATAGCTTCAGTCTAAGCTAGGAAGGAAAGGGAATTCAAAGGATTCCTTGAAAAGTTGAACGGCAATTTGCTTGTTTATTTACTGTTCAAAACGAGTTCTCCGACAGATGGAACACCTTCTCGAGTTAAGTGCGTTACTCTAGGAGTAGTTGGATTTAATTAGCTTTGAAAATGAGCTTGATGACCCACCTTTTGCAAACTAACATTGCTGGCTGTTGGCAGAAGAAATATCACTGATGCCACAACGAATACAAATATCAGAATGAGAGTTTTCTGGAGAGCAGTTGCTCTCATCATAGCTAGCTTCTGGAAAATAGCATTGTTCACTTCGATGGAAGTAAATAGTAACGATACCATTGACTGACAATGTGGCTCACTCATAATTCGAGCCTATATATGGAAGAAAATTGGGATAGAGAAAGCATCGGAAGCACCATTTTGCCGCTACAGTGAAGTGGTGCATACTTTAAAAGAAGAACCTTCCACGGTTTGCATGCAGAATCGCTGCAGCGATGAGGGACCGACCGGGGAGGGGGATGTCTAGTGTCATCAGCAGACAAACTGTCAAAGAAAAGGTCCATTTTGAGCTAAAATCAATGACATTGATCATTTTTAGCCACCCCATCGAAAATGTCCAACTAATAACATACATTGGTATCGATCGGGACAATGAAAACTTTCCCCATCTGCGACGACATCCGTCGGCAATCATACCATCGTGATTTTCACCCCGATCGCTTAAATCTGGGAGAAAACCAAAAAATGGCAAAAGCATCGAGAATATCGATCGACATTGATGGCCTCGTCGATCTGTGACACGTTTTCTGATTGATATCTGTGGCAGGCCTTCCCAATCACGACACACGCATTTTTCGGTACTTTCGTCACCAATTTCCACTAAATTCCTGGATTTTAGCTATTTCCGGCGCAAGTATGACTAGTTCCACAATAGCTAGCGATAGTAATGACAGTAGCTCTAGTTATTATTTTTTGATTTTCATAGGTGGTTTTTCTCACAAATACATAGTTGCATTAGCACGTCTTGCTTCACTCCCACTTTAACAATTGAAAGTTACAAAACTATTGGGTCAATGTTCGATTAAGTTCCCATCACCCCTACATGCTTATTTGCGTTCATTAAAAAGCCTATGCCATAGAAACATTCATTATGTAAAGAAAAAAAAATCAATTGATTTTCACCGAGTGGTAGCATTTCAGCCGAAGCAAGTTTAATTTAAAAGTCTTGAAAGTTATTTTTTGAGAAAAAAATAAAAAATAAAAAACTTAGTGTGTAAATGTGTCTTATTAATTTCTCTTTCCCTATTCGGGAACATCATCTGCAACCTATCGAACATTAGGAAGAGGGGTAGAAATGGGAACCTTTCTATTTGCTGAATTTTTTCTGTCGAGGATGACGAGTAAACCAGCGAATGTCACTGTTTCTTTGCCTTTATTGGAATAAAACTGAGCTGCAAAAAAAACTTGGGAAGTGCTTTTAAAACGTTTGGAGAAACACTTTAGGGTGTGAAATTTTACCTCTGAGCTGGACTAAGAGTAGACGTTGCCACTCGACGCTACACTTACAACGATGAAATTTTCACGGACGAGTTGTCCGGGGCGAGTTACAACAACAACAACGTGGTCGAACTCCACCGTATCGATTTTTGATTTCTTTGCCGCGAGAGCGATTCTCGGACAACCCGCGCCGCATACGCCACAGCCTGCAATGCGACGAGGGGTGTTTCGCGGTGCCCGGTTTCGGCCTAGTACTTCGGCGGTTGGGTTGAAACCACAATCTTTGGTCGGTGTGCTCGTGGCATCCGAGCGGGGCAAAGGTTGTGGAGTTGAAGATGAAGGGCGGGGCATTCTTTCCCCACAACCGCGCTCCACGATGAGTGCCGCACCCAAGTCCATCGGCGCGCCCCGGACAACTCGTCCGTGAAAATTTCATCGTTGTAAGTGTAGCGTCGAGTGACGTTGCCAATACATACCTCGGAGCGCGGGGACCTTCAGCGGGGCTGCGAGCACGTGCCGTTCCTCCTACCATAACTGCGGCAGCCATTCAGGCTTAGGTCCCCCTGTTATACTCCCGCGGGAGCATCCGCGAGACGTCCGCGGACAGAAGGTGCACCGCGGACGGTCGTCGTCGTCTCGGTGCGGCTATAGTCGCATTGGAGCGCGTTTTTGGCGCCGAATTCCGCGGGACGACAGCAGTCCGCGCTGCAGTGCACCGCGGATGGGTGTCGTCCCGCTAGCAGAAAGTGTAACAGCCCCTCGTCGTCTGTCGGCAGTGATCCGCGGACGGCGGGTGTGGCGGGCCGCGACGAGTGGCCTGGCGCGGGGTCCCGGCGCGATTTCCGCCCAACCGCGGATGCTCCCGCGGGAGTATAACATAGGCCTTAGCCGCAAAGGCAACTCGTATGATTTGCTGCCGCGATTAGGGTAGGAGCGACGGCGCGTTCCTGTACCCCCGCTCTCATTCCCGTACCCATGTGGTGTGCCTTCGCGACATGTGTACTAAGCATACGAGCAGTCCGCTGCTAAGAAAGGCCACCACTATGTTGTGACACTGTTCCGTGCTTAGTAGAACCCCTATGTCAATAGATAATGTTGCGCGGCATTTCGCGGCAAAATTGTCACTTACCAGGGAATGCCGTCAGCTTTTCATGGAACATCGGATTAAGACCTAAGCGATCTCCCAAGCGAGTTGTGGTCTTACACTGACCTGACGCAGTCGACTGTGCCAGCATCAGTGATTCTAAGGAGACAGCTTGCACAAGGTGGGCAGTTTGTGAAGGGCATGCTTGTTTTACACATTTTTTTTGCGGTGTTCCATCATTGCTGAGAAAGGTTTGAACAGATGTAATAGATTTTTGATATAGAAGTAGTTGATGTAATATGCTTAATTACGTTCATTAAGTTTTCTTATTTTTGATTTTATTTTAATTTTTATTTTGCATTGATTTTAATTTTTGACCTCCTTCAGGTCATGAATATAATATGTTACCTGAAACACGTTTCCAACTTCGAATATCCTAATATATGTAAGTGCAAGTCACCATCAGCCTTTCGCTCAAAAATGTGCTAAAAAATGAGATTATGAGAACTCGTCGAAGGACTCATAATCGCCGTCGCCGCTGCTGTCAGCCCAGCCAACGGAACCACAACACTGCGCCCAACGCTGATTGAGCGCCCTTAACATACGGAAGAGAACGGCCGCAAGTCGCTTAGGAAATTCATTTAATAAATTTGATCTACATATCTGGATCATCGTCTCGAGTTCTTTCATATGATTTAGGCAACAGTCCGAAGTTCCATGGGAAGTTGACGGCATTCCCTGATTCGAAATATTACATTTGATGAGAGGATGATGAGATGATACGGCAGTTACTACCAGATACCAAATAGTGCTGAGAGAGCCAAAATATCTTTACCAAGTCTTCACAGTAGAGGGAAAATATTCGGTCTTCTCATGTTTCTCAAAATATTCCATGTTGGACTGCCATTGAATCTTGACATGATATTGATCATTATGAATACCCAAGTGATGCAGCTGACGAACCAAGATTAGTATAGATCCTTTATTCCGGCTAACGTTTCGACGTAACCGACTTTTTCAGCCTGGAAGAGCCAAGTAGGGTTTGAAAAACCATCCGTCCAAGACCCATTTCAGACCATAGCGGTGAATCATTTTTCAAAATGTTCACGGGCAAAGGTTCTATTAACCCACTCTGCTTTTTTTCTATTAACCCACTCGGCTCGTCTTTGATAAGGAATGAAAAGGGCAGATCAGAAGGAGAGTCTCCAGAGTGGCGGTGAGCTTTTGCGATGCAATTTTAACAGGATGTAGCGTCCCGTGTGGAGAGTCCAAAACCATAGTTACTTTTTTCTGAATGCTCTTCTGTGGTCGAAAAACGACGTGTGGACGCGTGAGCGCAAAGTTCATGACGCCCTTTTGCCACTCAACCCGATGTTGTCGGTTGGCGTAGTAGTAGCGATGTCGCCGTTCGGGGCATAGAGCGAGTTTGATAGTTCGGTACCCGGTGTCGCAAACGTTTTTGCACACATCGAATCGTTATTATTATAGGCTTGCATGATCACAGGAGCCAATTTGTACACGAATAATGTTTTTAGTACTTAAACCCAGCCTTTTTTGGGCTTTCATTTGAGTTACCTCTCAGTGGATCGTATTTGCACTGTGTCATATCAGCAACGATATCGTTGGAATAAGTATGAATTTGGTTTGATACCGGTAAAAACTTAACATCAGCAATAAAATGTACTCCCACCCGGACGTGTCGTCGCTCGACTTCTGTCAGCGTTCGATCCTTATTTCACTACTCCTACAAAGAGAGATTTCAGTTGGAGATGCTCTAAAACGGCTTTTCCAGGAGGCAGTGTATAGCGATACCGAGTGCGTGGAGGAGAATGAAGAAGTGCAGGTTAGAATTTATAAAAAATAGTTGATGGATATGTTGATGATCACCCGGGGCCTTTCTCTACGCCTACCGGTTGTGCCTTCAACGAAGAAGTAGTGATGCCTTATCAGGGAGATGAAGATTGTTATTCCCTAGCGTTTGTAAGATGCCGCTGGTGTGATAAGCGATTATCACCACCTATATATAAAAGAGTCCTCCGTGGAGTGATCTAACCTAAGTGACGTACGCCGCATCATCCACAGCGAAAGCGGTCAAGTGATCTAACCGAAGTGAGATACGCCGCAATATCCACAGCGAGGGCGGTCGATGATCTAACCTGAATGAGGTACGCCTCATCTTCTAAAACGCGGGCAAAATTTGCCATTGAACGTGGGATGTTGCTGCAGCAGAGGAAACGCAGCCCTTTACTGCTTAACACAACAGCACCTATGCGCATCTCTGACCGTCCAGATTCAGGAGCCGACTTCGTGCCATTAGCATGAGAAGACTACTAAAGGGGTAAGGGTAGAAGGAGGAGTTTGAGGGTAGGGAACAGACAGCGATCAGGAGGCTACAACCAGGAGGAGCATCGGGATGGTCGATGCGGGGAACAAGGAAGTAGGCCAGGAGGTGGCACCAAGAAGAGTTCAGGCAATGTGTAGGGATCATTAGGGAGTTACCAATCAGGGGAGGGGGGGGGGGGGCAGTAAGAAGGATCAGCAAGGGGATCCATTACCATTAATAGAGACCTTATTTAGAGGATGTGACACCAATGTCACACAACGGGCGTTCGCTCGCCGTCGTCGTGAAGGAGTATCCCGAGGAGGAGGAGGAGAGGAATTTAACTGGAAGAAGGGACCCTTGATTCTGAATACGTGTCACCGACCGTGCCGTGAGCATGGGAGGACCACAAGGGGGGTGGTAGAGAAGGGCGGTAAGAGGACCCCTATGGTGGATCAGGAGAGCGACCACGAAAGAAAGGAATAACCTCGAGAAGGTGCTGGGACGAGGAAACAGCTAGAAGAGACCAGTAGGTGTCAATAGTGGAAACAAAGAAGTGGGCCAGTAGTTAGGACCAGGTAGGTGGGGACTAAAGAGGGGGAGGAAAGACCTGTAAAGGCGGACCACCAATTAGATCCAGTAAGAAGAATCGAGAGAGGGCAACCTGGATTTGGAAGACATGCCAACGACAGCTCGAAACGCTTGCTGTTGAGCATGAGAACGATTGCGGAGGAACAACCTGAGAGACAGAAGTACTGCGCAGCACAAACCAATGACATTACTGGCCGGTCAGGAAAGAATGTCTATGACGAAGGTACCGAAGTGGTGAAGGGCTTGATGCCGATAACGTACGCACCAAGTTCCTAGATGCTAGCGAATTTTATGTTTTACAAAAACTACTTTCCATATGTCAGTGATGCTACGAAGTCGCGCGAAGCGCGCAAGTGCGAGACACACCGTTAGGCGTGTCGGAGCACTTGTGTTTTATATGTCTCATAGTTCTATATCGTAATTGTTGATTATCATTGTCAGCAATAAATATGGTTACTTCATGTGAGCAAGAAATTTTTTTATGTTAGCGATCCAATAGAACGGTACAGTACGATCCATTGAGAGGTAACTCAAATAAAAGCCCAAGTGGCTAGGTTGAAATACTAGGAGCATTAATCGTGTGCAAATTGACTTCTGTGATCACGTAAGCCCATAATAATGACGATCCGACTTGTGCAAAAACGTTGGCCGCACCGGGGAAACCATCAAACCCGATTGGTGCGCACGAGAGGCGACCCCCTACCACTACGCCAACCCACCACATCGGCTTGGGTGGTAGCAGGGCACATCAACTTCGCGCTCCCGCGTCCACACAGCTTCTTTTCGACCACAGAAGAGCATTCCGAAAAAAGTGACTATGGTTTTGGACGCCCCAAACGGGACCCTATATCCACTAAAATTTCCATCGCAAAAGCTCACCGCCACTCTGAAGGCTCTCCTTGTAAGACTATGTTGCGGTTGTAAATTCGCGAACCAGAACAACTTTCTTCAGCTACAGATGCATAAGGGAATTCAACCTTACTTTGAATGCAAATCAAGATGTTGTGGTGTCTTGGCTCCTTTATTGGAGACTTTACCTTAAGTGGGTGGTACTCTTTGTGCGAGACAGATGCCTTGGGTCTATCTTTGCGTGGTTTAATGATCCAACCGTTACGTTTGCAATGAACCTCGTCGGATGTTGTTTTTGAACTATGTGTTTCCATGTGTGGCTACGACTCATGTCTTGAACAAATAAATAAATGATAAAACTAATATTTTAGAAATATTTTAGAAAATTCAGCCAGCAATTTTGATCAACGTATTTGGAGCGAGCTTCTATAGTAGCTAATTAATTCAAGCTCCATTCGAAATCCAATAAACAGTCGAAATCATTCTCTGGAATACCCTTGCCGTAAAAGGTTTTGTAGGTAAACTGCCACAATGAGGAGTTCCCAGCTAGAAGAAAAATGTCCATTCGGCATGTTTATAAACTGGTAATTCTTCTATGTGGCTCGAAGTAAACAGAAAATAACCTACTACGTTCAACTGTAGCTGCTCCGTTCCGTTATGTTAATGAAATAAATCAAGCCGAATGTAGCCAGGTAAAGTAAGTACGAAAAAATAGACATACCCGTTTTCCTTGTTGAGGAATTAATAGTGTACGGATGGCGTTTGATTCTCAAATGCACAAAAATCCGGCGGTCCGATTTGTGGCCGCTCACTCATTGTTTTGCTCCATCGTATTAAGCAAATTATTGCCTGCCGTGAGCCGATTGCGCACACAGTTTTATATTATAGATATTATTCTATCACGCCATCTCTGCGTCTTCCAAAACTTCCGGAAAAGCACTCGCCACTGGATCTCAGTCGCGCCATTGCTAAACTATGCAACATCACTGAAGGAAGTTCGTTGTAACATTCTCTACCCGCAGTTCGGAATGATAGCTGGGAGAAAGCTGGATGGCTTGTGCCTCTTCTCTATAAAAGTTGTTTTCACCTGTGATCGGATTTTTAATCTGTTAAGAGTGATAAGGGTAAGAATGGAAATGATCAATACGAGCAATCCCTTCGTAGGATGAGCCACGCATTCTACGAAGATAAAATCATTCAGAAACTTCTAAACAGCATGCATAAAAGCATGCATGATGTTGTAAGAAATAATAGTGGTCCGATAAACTTTCCAGTTTAGTGAAAAATTTGATTTTCATAAGTGGATGCATACATTTGAATCACCCAATTTTTTCAAGAAAATCCTGATTTTTCATTCAGACAGAAAAAAATTTGTGAAAGTGAGCGCCTACCTATTCTGGACTGCGACAAATTTAGTGGAACTATTTAGGGCCTGCAGAAATGAAAGCAAAATGAAGTTTGGGCAAATTTGGGGTGGATACATACTTTTCAAAAGCCCTGCACTTGTAACGGAGGCAATCCTCATGCGTGTACGGCCTATACAACGAGCTTCGTTGGTGCACAGTTCAAGCCACTGCTTTTCTTACCAATATAGTCTCATACAAATTCACCCGCGGCGGTGGTTATGGTTAATTCGAATGAAATACGAGCCCAGAATCGATCCAGTATGTACGAGAGAGCTGGCGATTCCTCTTTCAGATTTGCGCGTGCCTTTTTAAATATGGTAACGTAAACATATGATTTCCACCCTATAGTGGACACTTTACTAAACGAACTTGATGCTTCTGAAATGAAATTGAACGTCTTCTAAATCAAAACAGTCTCGTTACAGGTTAGTCTTGCGAAAGTGAATTAAAACTACAAAGAAAGTCATGCCAAACTTTTCCTTGAACAAAAATTTTTCTATCATTTTTAGAGTCTATAGCTTGATGCAAAAAGAATTTTTTAATTTAAAAAATGTTCGGTCTTATTTCAAAAGCGTTAGGCTTGTCTACAAGGGTGTCCAATTGAGGGGAAAATTACGTGTATATATTTACGCCCTTGAATACCTCAAAATGCAGTGGAAATTCGAGAACCCTCCTAGAAGGAAGCTGTGGCTATCGTTCTCGATTCCTTCTTCAAGTTCCACTCCTGCCAGTGACGTTATCTTTTCTCACTCTGCAGGCGACCTTGTGTAGCAAGGTTTGTGTAATCAGTGATTCTTTCCATGGGCATTGTATAACGGACCTGTAGCGATCAGCTCCAAACCAAACTTGTTTACAAGTACGCTGCAGATACCGCCCCTGAAGTCGTTTTAAATGTTAACCTTGTAGCTTCACTTTTCCTGAATTTAGTAGAAAATCCTCCTTAAAGTCTGTTGGATGGACGTTTAGTTGCGATCTCAACGCTTGCGCCAGGCGGGATCGAACCTGTACCTTTTGCTTTCCAGACAGGTTGCTAACCCACTATACCAACAATGCAGTTTAATCGAACGCAGAACGATGCGTCCTCCAAGGAAAGCAGAGGTTCTGGGTTCGAATCTTTCCTGGCGCAACAGTTTCGGTAGCAGTTAAACATCATTTCAACGGCAAAACACCTCCACAACCTTTCAGAGTTAATCAAAAATGTAGACTCTCCTTCTTCTAGGTATGCTTAGTCTCATTATCTTTTAGACCTTCTAGCGACAAGTTTCGTTCATGTTGAATTTTGGAATTTTGCCTTCAGATTTTACTGCCGATTTTTTTCTCGCTGCTGTATAAAGCGTTTTGTCATGGTTTATGTTTTAGCGCGTTTGCCTGCTGAAGAGCCAGGAAAATGTAAGCTTGAATCGGTTTTTTCGCCCACCTGTCTTCATTTTTTTCTGTCCGTCGTCGGAAAGTCTGTCGCAAACAGTCGCACGCTCACAACTCCTTCAGTTTTAAGTTGTTTAAAAAACTATTGGCACGGTTCGATTTATCTTCTCGAGGTCTACACAAACATTTATAAAACTTCACCAGACCACCGCGTTTTCGCGGTGGGTGGCCTAAAAAACAACTACAGCAGGCTTTTGCGATTAGAGCACCTTATTTTCCAGAATGTGCATGTTTTCGTAGTATGTCAAGCATGGCGTGCACTGGCAATGGTCTGTCACGCCTGGAATGCTCCGAGAGTGCACCGTGCACAATGTGTATAGGATCGAAACCATCGATCGAGTGGGAGAAAGCATGTTCACTCTGCTTATATCTTCCCTTAGTGGAAAATGTAAAGCCTTCAAGACTATTTCGAATCGTTTGGTGAATTTTATCAAAAATTTCCAGCCGAATCGAGCCTTTCAATCGAGAGGGCGACCGCTTGCAGATTGCAACCGGGCGTGTCCGGAGCGCAATAACTCTTCCAAGTTCAAATCGTTTCGGCTGCAACTCGTGAGTCTTGTAGGCAGTAAAGCGGTGTAGTAGCACACTAAAGTAAAACGGTGTAACTTAGGAAGAAGCAATGTTACAGGGGTGCGAAAATGCAGGTGAGGGTTGTGTGACGCCTTTTTTCCGATTCGGTGAACCACTACGGGAAGACTCTACGAGCAACACGACCATATAATGTGTTCTCAAATAGAGCGCTCAAGGTGCTTTACCATGTCGTGCTCAGAACTCCTCAGCTCCCTAAACTGCCTTAGCCTTAGCTGCCAGTTTAAAGCGGCATAAGATAGCGGTTAGAGTTTTTGCGCTGTTACTCACCCAGATTTGAGTGTTCGACATTCACCGTTCTGTTCAGCATAAAAAGCGTTTTGAACGATATCAACATCGACAGATTTTGGAAATATCGATTTTTGACAGATTCGCACCGAGGACGAGGCCGCTCGAGGCCGCGATAGACCGATGTTGATGTCATTGAAAATCGATATCTTCTCATTGGGCCATGCTTGATATCATTCGATAAAGCTTTTCGTGCAGAACTTAATGGTGTTATTGAGTGTAAGGAAAACTGTATTCTGGGTGAGTAAGAGCGAGGGAACATCGACTGCTGTTGTGCTAAATTATACGGCGGGCGTGTTCTGGGCACGATAACTCTGTCATGTGTGAACCTTTCCGGATGCAGGTTGTGGCTTTTGTAGGCAGCAAAATGTTAAAGTACTGCGCTGGAACGCAGCGATGTAGCTTATGACTGGACAATGTTACAGCAATTTTTCCAATCTCAGTCGACCTGTGCGAGAAGACGCAGAGAGCTAATGACCTACAAATGCGCAGGCGGAAGAACGCTTAAGGTTCTTTACGCACCCATGTAACACTGCCTTTATCTAAGCTACACTGCTCTACTTTAGCGTATCACTAGACCATTTTACTGCCTACAAGGTCTAGGAGTTGCAGCCGAAACGATTTGAATTTGGAAGAGTTATTGCGCTCCGGACACGCCCGGTTGCAGTCTGCAAGCGGTCGCCCCTGAAAGGCTCGATTCTATATGCATCGTTTACCGCGCACTCCAAACGCTAACTGGACATCCTCAGAGCAATTCCTTGGTAGGGCGGCTAGAAATTTATGATAGATCTCTCTAAACGCTCACTCTACCAGTTGTCGAACCCGCTCGATTGATAGGTTCATCTCTATGCGCATTGCACACGGCGCACACTTAGGCCTCGTCGGGGCAGATTGGAGCAATTCCTCAGTAGGGCGGCCGGAAATTTCCGATAAAATTCACCAAACGGTTCGAAATAGTCTTGAAGGCTTTACATTTCCCAGTAAGGGACGATATTAGCAGAGTGAACATGCTTTCTGCAAGTCGATTGATGGGTTCAATCCTATATACATTGTGTGCGGTGCACTCTCGGAGCATTCCAGGCGTGACGACCATTGTCAGTCCACGCCATGGTTGACATACTCCGAAAACATGCACATTCTGGAAAATAAGGTGCTCTAATCGCAAAAGCCTGCTGTAGTTGTTTTTTAGGCCACCCGCCGCGAAAACGCGGTTGTGTGGTGAAATTTTATACATGTTTGTGTAGATCTCGAAAAGACAAATCGAACCATGCCAACAGTTTTTTTAACAACTTAAAGCTAAAGGAGTTGTGAACATGCGACGGTTTGCAAAGGATTTTTCCGTTGTAAACCGTCTTTTTGACCGCGCGACGCGGGCGGTGTTGTAATGCTGTATGGTGGAACCTTTCACCCGCATATCGTGAAGAGGCAGCCAGTGAAACCAGTTAAGCTGAAACTCTCCAAAGAAGCGATTCACGCCATTTTTCTTAAGACTCAGGTGGCTGTAACTGGAGTTCTAGGTTGTTATCACTATCAAACGGTGCCGTTGAAAGTGGTGGAAAAGTGCAGCATTCTGCCAGATGAGAAGGGGGTGCGGGTTTGAGTACCGTCTGGCGCTAGAGTTTCGATCGCAAAAATATTATTATAACAGCTTTCAAAAAACCAACTAGGAGCTCAGTTGTTAATACGCATTACTGTTCCGTATGAAGTTCATGTACGGCCTCGAGAACCTTGTTGGCTTTGTTTTTCCTGAATTTATAAAAGTCTAACTAAAAAATTGCTCACCTTCCAATAATTCTATAAACTTCCCACGACGATCGTCGAGTGCTCGTCGTCGTGGTGGCGGAAATAATGCTGGCGACGGAAAAAGGAAATAGTGGTGGCGACGTCGCCTGCGAACTCGCTAGAGTCGCGAAGCAGGTAAACTACATACCTGCCTAGGTGCTCCAAAAGTTTTGGGAATTTTAGATGCATTCAACTATAATAACATAACTTCTCAGAGGCTTCGCATTATAACATTCTACTATGCTGAAATGTAAACAACAACAACAACAAGATTTAAGCCAGAATCAATACGACGCTACGTCCTTAGATTCCAAAATCCCATCTGTCTTATCGTATCCAACCGAACTGACTACCGCATCACTTCGTTTTCGCTGCTTACGCTCTGGCTTCATCACAAACAAAGTCCGCAAGGAGGTTGTGCCGATAACCCTTATGCACTATTCTCACCTGCTATCGTCCATCGCTTGCCGCGACTTTCTCCACGACTCCTCAAAAGAAGCAGACTCTACGCCTTGCGGGTCCCGCCGCTCAACAACGGACTCACGAAATCGATACTCTGCGAGCGACTATGAAGGCGGACGCGCGCGGGATTCAGTCCTTTGCCTACCTTTCGGCCGGACGTCTGTTTCCGTCCTCTCCGTCGGCCGTCTGCACTATCGTTGTCAAATGGAGCGGCCTCTTGGTTTCGATGGAGTTGTTCGTCGTTTAGCCAGGCCAGGAACAAGGACGCGCAGTACGAAGCTGAGTGTAGCATCGTTCCCGGTATGGACACTGGACTGAGGTAACCGCATGCACCCGTCGAGGAGCACCGCCTCGTGGGCACTCCGGGCAAAACCTCGTCCATGCTTGGCGGGTTACTGCAGTGGTCCCTCTGGTGACAAAGAGGTTGGGTTGCTTGACTCGAAGGCTTATGTATCGTTTAGCAGTAGTGTTTATTTAAAAATAGTAAATAAAAAATATGTACAGAAGTTCGTGAAGAATGGTTGAAGATATATTCCCTTTATTGTCTGTTATACTATGGAAAGGTAGAGAAGAGAGGGCACAGAGACGTTCGGCTAAGAGGCGATTGGATGTGAACCTGTCAGTGACCTAATTGGGATTGCAGCACGTCCCATATGGCTTGGTAGGGGCAGCTGGGCGCAACATAGGAGATGCATGGCAAGAAAGTAGGAGCATAAGCGTGCAGTGAGGCTTCTTCGAATACGCCACCAAACGGCCCTCTAGATTGGGCTACAGGTAGGTTCAAGCCCTGGGCACGATACCGCTAGTTCAGTCAATTCACAAAGCGAGATCTCTTCCTCGGTAAATCTAGTCGATCCGGACGCACACAATCGACCAATACAGCGGTTTTCCTCTCGCCTGTTTGGGCTGACCCGATTAAGCCAGTGTGAGATATGGAGAGGGAGACAGGAACTCATAATTCCTACAGTGCCCTGATCTTGTTATTTTTTCAAATAAAATTACAAAAAATTTAAATTCGCAGTTTTCTAAAAACTTTGGGACACATCATTAGTGCCGCATCAGTGTGAGTCCTCCTCATTCAAGCTTCAAAATTTTACGTTAAGGTAATCTGTAGCACGCTCCACGGCGCTGGGGTGACCATACGTAAACAAAATTGTCCGGTTTACAATGGAAGGCATCTAGTTTAAAGTGAAAATGATGTAAGCTCGGAATGCCACAATCCAGCTGATTTATACCTAGAGCTAAGCTTACGTAGGACTCAATTCTTCGTAATAGGAATACTCAGCTTAGATAGAGTTTTCCAAAAATTGGGCTTCACCGAGCTCACTGAGCCTTGAATGGATGGTTAATAAACTTCTCGCGATATGTGAACCTGACGCATCTTCCCGTTGAAATTAGGCTACATTCTCGACTCCCGTGCTTTCCTCTTGTAGCCTTTACCTTATAATGTTTTTTTACCTCTCTTTCTCTTGCGTTTGACATTATTAGGATACACGTACTTTTCATGTAACAAATAAGTAAAAAATGAATTTGAAATAGAAAATCCGTAATGATCAACCATCAGGCTCAAATATGCAGTCGAAATAGCAGCTAGTATGCAGACAAGGTATTAATTCGCAATCTCAAAAACGCGTCTTCCTTATTAGAAAACAAGAGAATCTGGGACAAAACCGCCTCTAAAAATCTTTTTCTAAAGCCCGACCTCAAGTTGCTAACCGAACACTATATCCACAGTGAGGCACTTTACCGACTGAGTACCGCTCTGGATTTTGAGGTCGAGATGCGTCTTGTAGGTCATCCGCTGCTATTTTGAAAACCCTTGCAGATTTTAATTTTCCATGATATAATCCTATATGATACAACAGGAGGTCATTTTTTATTGAATTTTGAGCATTTCCAGGTCGTTGGTCTCATCGATCCGCTAGGACCAACAACGGCAGCTTGTGAACTGCAATCAAGAGCTGTGGCTCATATTTGGGCACATGGTATTAATTTGCCCAGTGATAAAGAGATGTTAGATGAGATCAGATGTACATGTAATTGCTGTTTTATTCTCAGCCACAGCTGGTGCTAAATTGGTCTTCGGTTTTTTTTACAGTGGAAAGGACAAACCGAAGCGCATGAGCAGTAAAAATGTATCGCCCAGCTTTCTTCAGAGCGGATTACAATCAAGTGCCTTCTAGTCTGCTTTTAGTTCACAGCTAGTTCAGCTCTGCATCGTGAGCGATGACACCGTAATGAGTCTTAGTCGATTCTGGTGGTCGATCTGGATCTGCTTCTATTCTCAAACATTGTCATTTCCATCCTTTGGTGGAGTGGAGCAAAAAATGTAAATTTCTTCGGCTAGAAACTCTTAAATCTGTAAGCAGCACAGAATTCAATTGTAGCCGAGAGAGCCGCCACCGCACTTCGATATCGCTGCTCAGCGAAAAGAGCCTCACTACAGGCGGACTTCGTCTCGTACTTGGACCAGCCGGAAACTGTCATTGGTTGCATGCCAAATTTAAGCTGGAAGTGCCGTTTGACAGACCCACAATTAGCTTTCTGGGTGAGTGCTGATTTCTCTTTGGTGGGATTAGTACTCAGCTAATTACTATACCAATGTTTCATCTCCACTTCGGTCCTGTGACACCCCACCACTACCGCATTCACGGCCGCAATGCATGGGCGCAGGCTAGAGAGCAAGTTCTAGGTGAGTCTTACCAGATCGAGTGAATGAAACTAACAGTCAGATGCAAAGTCAGAGGTTCATTGTACGATATATATGTATATATGTCTGTATATATATATATATATATATATATATATACATATATATATATATATATATAGTGTGCCAGGGCCTCGTTGTGGTTTAGATGATAGGTCTACGTGATTTATTTCCCTTTTTAGACAAAAGATAAAATGAAAACTTTAAGGGTGCAGGTCTAGAATGTGGGGAGGAGGAGATAAAATTCGTAGAATTTGTGAAAACGCTTTCGAAATAAGGAAGTTACATAAAGAACTTCTAGGAGGACATTTTCCCGATTTTGCTGAAGTAAAATTGCCAAATTAGGAAGAAGTAGATCATTGTTCATTTTCCTCTTTTTTGCCTGCTTTAGAGTGGCTCTGAAGCAGCATCTTTTTTATACAAAAAACAACAAACTAATGGGCCTTCCTCGACCAGTTTTCCAATCGACACTCGTTCCTTGTCACACAAATGTTTTGTTTTAAACCGGCAATCATACCTCACTGCGTATGGAAAGAAAAGTCTAATCCTGTGAAGTCCTCGTGGTGCTTACCAGTAAAATGAGGCTCCTGAAGCACGAAGCCTGCCAGGGGCTCCGTTTTTCAGGAGCCTCGGGCGGTCTCCGTGCCTCAGGATGTTCTGAACTTCTTTTATCCATGGATCGACAATGCGTGATATTTGCGTTCCGGTGGAAATTCAAAAAGTTCGCCGTTTCATATTGTATCTCCGGTGACCTTCCCACAGTTTTGCTGTTAGTCTCGGATATTTTTATTTATTTGGCAGAAAGTTCAACGTTTTGTATTTCAAAGACAGGGTTGGTATAATATTGATTCAGAACCTCTTTTTGATCTGCTGTCTATCTATTGTTTTGTTGTAGTCTATTGTTTGTGTTCCATTTGGTTTGATCGGGTTCTCGTTTATGTTGCTTATATTAGACTAGTATTTCAAATAGGTTCGGTGTTTTTCCTTTTGTTTTTCTTTCATTCATGCGATTTCTGTTCTACTTATTTTGTTTTTCCGTGTGAGCACATCTTTGGGGCGTAACACATAAATAAATAAATATTACATGGTGGACCTCCCTCTCTGAAAGCGCACTATTTTAAATGTTGTTCGTTGAGAACAGTTCAGAGTGCAAGTTAATTCAACATGGAAAAAATCAAAATTCATTCATTTATTCATCCACCTACCCTGGCCGTGAGTGGTCGTGCGGACTTCGCTCTCCGTTATCATTCATCGGTGATTTCAACCTATTTTTATTCAAACGCTCGCTTTGCTTTTGTGATACTGTCTCGTAACTACTTCTTTGCGTTCAGCCTAAGTTTCTGATTGAAATGCCGCCTAAGACTCAACGTGTTGTGAGATCCGGTGCACCGTCGAGCCAGCTACCCTCATCAAACAATGTCGCACTCTCTGCCAGTCTTGACCCTGTGCTCCATCCTGATAGAATGTCTGTTGATTCCCTGCTTGATAAAGCTCTGGAAATCAATAGAGATCCTACGGTGCAGCAATTACTTCTCGCTCTCAAGGATAAAATCCCTGGTGAGTTTTCCGCGTTCCTGGAACGCGAGAAGCGTGAACGCAGTGTGGTAATTAGCGGGATTGATGATGAACCGATGGAAGCTCGACCCTCTGACCGGCAAAAACACCTTGAAGCGAAGATCAACAAGGTTTTCGATGCCATAAATGTAGAGTGCCGACCGTCTGAAATCTACCGCATGGGAAAAATAGACCCTAGACGTCCACGCTTAGTTAAAGTTGTCTTCCCTTCTCAAACTCATTGGCGTACTGCTTTAGCAAATGCTCGTTTGCTTAAAGAGTCAGGATTTCCCAATGTGTACATAAGAAGAAGCATGACGGCAGAAGAACGACAACGGGAATATGAGCTCCGTCAGACAGCAAGAGAGCGAAACAGAGACAAAGGGTTCAAAGAGTGGGTTGTCTATAAAGGTAATCTTATCCGTGCTTCTGAAATTCCTCACAAACACTCGGAAAACTTATAGACCCGCATGGAAGCCCTACCTTGAAATGTTTTTTGTTTAATGCCCGTAGCATATGCAACAAAATAGACCATTTACATTCACTTTTATGTACAAATGACCTCGATTTGATATTTATAACTGAGACATAGCTCACTGATAAAATTCAGAACTCTGAAATCGTGGGTGGCCTTCCGTACTGCATTTATAGAACTGATCGTAACCATGGTAAAGGAGGGGGTGTTTGTTGCCTTGTTAAAACTGATCTATATGCTGACTTCATAGTACACGCATCTCCCAAAACAGCGGAAGTGCTTTGAATAGACCTGTTCCTTCCGTTGACATACTCCCGCATACGTCTCATCACTGTTTACAGGCCCCCGAATTCTACCCAAGTAGAAGACAGTTCGCTTCTTGAGCTGCTTCGTGACTTGGCTTGCGTTCATGCTAGCACTATATTGGTTGGTGATTTGAATCTCGATGTCGACTGGTTCACTACTACATCTCTAAATTCAAGTGCTGGGACCTTCCTTGACTTTTTTCGGAATTCAGATTTCACGCAGTTTGTAATGAATCCCACACACAAAAACAAAATTCTTGATATCGTTCTCTCATCCACCTACAACGTTCGTAATGTAAGCTCACTTCCACCACTAGCAACATCTGATCATGCAATCGTAAAATTCGAAATCACCTCGACCTTTGGTCGAATGAAAAGTTTTCCCGTGCCGGATTTTTCAAGAATAGACTTTTCTGCACTGAATCAATATCTGTTCAATATTAATTGGCTCAATCTATTTGATCAGTACTCTTCTGTAAATGATGTTTATCAGCGTTTCTGCCTAACCCTTTATAATGCACTTGCCTTGTTTGTTCCTTTCAAAGTTCCAAAATGCTCGCACATCACCTATCCACTTCATATCACAAATTTATTGCACCAAAAGACAAGACTTTACCTACAACTGCCTAATCCACTTTCCAATCAACTTTATAGAAAAGTTTGTACCGACCTGCACTATCATCTAAAAAAATTTCTTGCTAATTACGAGCGTCGCATATCAAAAAAAGCACCTCTTAATCTATTTTACCAATATCTGCGGAAAAAAGTGAAACCTGCTGCATCGTTATCTACTTTAACTGATCATAAGGGTAATAGCTATATTGATGACAAAGAGAAAGCTGAAGCACTTGCGCAGTATTTTGCTAGTGTCTTCAATGCCGACTGTCCTTCCAGTGAATCTCAACTGGGATTAAACAGTTATGGTCGAGAATTACTCAGCGATTTGTACTTTTATCCTGATGAGGTCTCTGCCGTACTAAAAAGACTTCAGCCATCAACAAGTGAACCCTACGATGGTCTTCCGCAAATATTGTACCGCAAATGCTACCTTTCTCTATGCAAACCGCTAGCGCATCTGTTTAATCTTTCCCTCCTCTTAGGAGAAGTTCCACAGTTATGGAAACATGCCATTGTTAGAGCTATTCCAAAATCATCGAGGAACAATGATCTTAGTAACTTTCGGCCGATAGGTCTGACGCCTGCTCCAGTAAAGGTGATGGAAAGATTAATAAGAGACAAACTTGTAGCCTGGTTAAACAAAATCTCCTTCATTCCTCGCGAACAACACGGCTTCTTATCTGGTGCTTCTACCACTACTAATATACTTGATTTTGTTTATGATTGGAGCAAAGCTATTAACAATGGCAAGTCAGTAGAAATCATATACCTCGATTTTTCTAAGGCGTTTGATAAGGTATGCCATAGTAAGTTGATAGAAAAACTTAGATTTGCTGGCATACGTGGTAAACTGTTAGAGTGGTTTAGATCCTACTTACGTGACAGATTTATGACAGTTAAAGTAAGACATTCGTTTTCGAGAAATTACAGATGCTCTAGCGGAGTACCTCAAGGGGCCGTTTTATCACCACTTCTTTTTTTAATGTACACTCATGATTTGCCAAAAGCCCTCATGTCCCATTCTGCTATTAGTGTCAAGGCTTTTGCTGACGACGTAAAAATCTATGCTGCTTATGACAGCTTAAACAGGTCAGAGGTACATGCAGCTCTTGTCAATGCAGTTGAAAGAATTAACGTATGGACTAATCAATGGAACCTCCCACTCAACGTAAGCAAAAGTATGGTGATGCATATTGGTAGCTCTGCTCCTATGGATTTCTACGTCAACGGTGTTGCTATGTCGAGAAGTAATATTGTCAAAGACCTGGGTATAACATTTGATGCTGATCTCAAGTTTTCTAAGCATATCGATTGTGTAACAAAAAAGGCATCTAGAACCATATTCATGATTTTCCGCAATATCAAATGTTCAGATGTGCCATTATTATTACGACTCTATAAGGCGTATGTCTTGCCTCATGTTGAGTACGGCACACATGTTTGGTACCCTGTTCTCAAAAAAGATGTTTTGAAGGTTGAACAAGTACAAAAACTCTTTACCCGAATTTTATGGTACCGATTCACCGAATGTTCTGATCCCTCTGCACTGCCAAACTATAAAGAGCGCTTGAAAATATTTTCCTTACGTTGTCTAGTCTGTAGAAGATTACTGGCCGATCTATCCCTTTGCTATCGCATTCTAAAAAGAGAGGTTAAGCTGTCTGCAAGCAAATATTGGATATTTCGAGCTAGTAGCCCTAGAATGAACAACTTCAATATCCATTATAATAGAATCCATAAAAAACATTTTTCTACTGTCTTCAATTCGTTTTTCTATCGCTGCGCAAGACGTCTAAGCCTTCTACCAGCTGAACTGTTCCAGGCGAGATCAGTGATCATTTTTAGGCGCAATTTAATGAGGTTAGATCTTCCGCACTTACTTAGAATCGATCATTTTTGTTAACAATTAGACTCTTACAGACACCACGCTTGCTGCTCTCGTCTCGCACACTATTGTTCATGGTCATGACTGCCATTCGAAAACGAAGAATAAGCTCCGAATTCCATATGGGAGGAGAAAGCATGACAAACACCTCATTTACGTGGCTTCTAGCTTGATTGTTGTATGGTGTTTCTCGTTCCATCACTTCACAAACAATAAGAATCGTAACTCGCAACAGAAAATCTCTTTACTCTCTTCAATTTTCACTATTTCTTAAGCTTATAATAATTATGTACTGTTTCAGATATGGTATCGGCACTGAAGCATTAGCACGTTACGACTCATCATCCTTATCTCAACATCCTTATCATAATCTCTCCTCCAAAGTCTCTGCATTCCATTTTTGCAATTGAGAGCTTGTTTTGTTGCGGCGTTACGATTCATTGAATTTTGCTTCAGTGACAAACATGAATCGAGAAACACTCAAGTTCGTCAAATGTTATGTTTTTCTTCGATTCATTCCTTTTCTTGTATTGCGCACAAACATGTGCAATAAATCAATCAATCAATCAATCAATCAATCAATCAATCAATCAAAATTTTCACGAAAGGAAAAAGAGTAGAAAAGCTTATATGTCTTCGCAATGAGAAATTTATTCGAAAGAATTGTAAGGGTGCGTAGGGGATTGCTAGCCGCATGCGTGGTGTGTCCGCTACAGGCGCAGCGCCGCAGACGTGCCAGCGGCTATAATGAAGCTGGCCGTTATTGCTGCCAACACTGTCGCAGAGATCTGTCTGGGCTCCATCTGACCATGGCAGGAATCTAAACTGGAAACTGGTGCGTCCTTTAAACTTTGAGCCAGCCGAGAAATAGAGTTCTACCTTGACACTGACTCCGGAGGTTTGAGGAAGGTGTCTATTGTCAAAAATTAGACAAAAGCATACTCAAACCTGATCGTGCTAGGTGTGAGTTCCTGGTGATCAAAGATCACATTTACGAAAATTTGCGATATACGATCCAAATGTCGTAAATCGTAAACCGTAAAAAGTTTCCCAAAAATCGCCGTAAATCGTAAAATCGTAAATCGTAAACCGTAATTACGCAAACCCCTGGTAGGCACCTAACTACATACAGCTTTCGTTCAGTTTTTCCAGTTTCATCGCTCCAGGTAAAATCGTAATTGTTGTAGTACAGCACGGAAATAACCAGACCTGAAGTGTATCTTGGGAGTGTGAGAAACCTTAGCGATACAACGGTTGATCCACATTTTCATGATCTGATGGAGAAACTGCTGGAGAGTAAAATGTGATAGATTGGTTTTATATCTGATTGACTTCGTGCTGCCCGTACATTTCCAATAGTTTCATAGACTCTAGGAAAAGGAAGGAAAGAGTATAATTCAAAGCCGAAGTTTCGTCTGCATTTCCTTGCTTTTAGCTGCCGTCTGCTGCTATGAGGGAGGTCAAACCTTCACCTAGCAAAGAGTATAAGCCCGATTTTGCTTGCTCGGTAATTCAGACTTCTTCGCGATTGGCTCTTGCAATCTTGCTTAACTGTAATACAAATACTAATTTACCCACAAAGGTGTTTTTGAGTCTGTCAGCGTTCAATAGAGGCAGGAAACTATGCGTACCTATCTCACATTCAGAGGCCTTTGAGTAATATTTAATCAATTTTCCTTCGAGCTTATTATAAACCTTATATCACGAATATTGTTGGATCTAATGGCACAGTGTTTCCACCACTTAGGGAGAAAGTTATATATTGCGTAGAGAGTTTACAACATTTTCACGTAAACATCTAGCGCGTACGAGTGCTTTCTCGTACCATAGAATTTCGAGAGAAGAAGAAAGGAGTAAACTTCTGCGAGTGCGGTCGCTAGCGTCTTGCCGTAAGCTGTTTTACATTTGCACTGCGCACAAGGTGCTGCGTACAGATGCACCAATAAGGGCATTACATTGAAGCAGTTGTTTAGACCGGCAAGTTCGCGCAATGGGCAGGCATGCTGAAACTCACATTGCCCCGACGAAAATCCAGGCTATATGGCTACTCATTCGCACATACAGCTGGCCGAGCAAACCAAAGGATCGCAAAAAATTATTTAAAGGTATTACTCTTTAAAAATTGAAGCAGTTTGTGAGCAACCGCTGCTCAGATACGACGTTTCTTGAAATTGACCAAGTTTGTTAAGTGATACCCTTTTTCAGTTTCAGCCAGTGCCTTAAGTGTATCTTCTTACTTTTTTATTTGTATATGTGTTGTACTACCATCTCTGTTTCCGCCGCATTTGTTTAGAAGCTGTTGTTTCTCTATGATATTTGCCTTTTGCAAATGTAATAAACCCATAAAGTAAAAGGTATACCTGTTGGTGTATGCCCAGTATACATTGGATACGACCGAAAAGCTTTGGCTATTGGATGATTTGGATAATGGCAGTTTTGCAGAATGAAATGCAGGCAAACTTGGAATCGAGAGTTTTTTAAAGATTTGACAGACATTTTGGGGGTTGGTCCTGCCCATTGAAGTTCTCTCAAACATACGTTATCAGAAAGGCAATTTAGGAGAGGCTTCTATCTCTCTGTAGAGGTTGTATATGGGTCTTCCCTTACGAAGCAGGAAAAAGATCAGATCAGAGAGAGCAGAATTGCACCTAATAAGTCTACACATGGGAGCAAGCTCACTTCTCAAATGAGCCGCTCATTGGCGGTAATTTGTGCTCTTATTTGACTACTCGAACTTCCAAAAAGTGGAAGAGGAAGGAGGTAGATCCTGCAGTAAACTGAATGCGGCTCGAAAGAATGTCGTTGCTGGAAACGCCAACTACCGCATTGCAGTACTTTTCTGGTCACTATTTTCATACGGGGCTATTTTGAATGAATGTCAACCGTGTCGTATGGCGGTTAGGTTCCCTGTACATCTCACGTTCCTACCGTCCTCATCTCTACGACAATTTCTCGCTGCTTCATGCGCATGTGAGGAACAGTGTAGAAGCATCACCCGTAATTTGCTACACACAGCAGAAATGGCATCATGAAAGTAAGTTAATAGCTTAGAACACCGTACGAACTGGATTTCATTCGCACGCATTTGTTCGATTGCAGATTATAAGCCAGACCTACCGGCAGTCGCGCTCCAGTATTCCGGCCATGTCTAACATACGCTTAGGTGGCGGCTGGATATGTTGATGATCAGCCGAGGCCCTTCTCTACGCCTTCCGATTATGCCTTCAACGAAGAAGAAGTAGTGATGCCTTGTCAGGAAGAGGAAGATTGTTCGTCCCTAGCGTTTGAAAGATGCTGCTGGTGTGATAAGCGATTATGTTTTAAATGTTTCATAGTTCTATATCATAGTTATTGATTATCATTGTCAGCAATAAACAACATTGAGCAAGAAAATTTTTAAATTTGTTAGCGAAAAAAATAAGTGTTAGAAAATTTTGTTAGCGATTCATTAGAATGATTCAGTGCAAATACGAACCATTGAGAGGTAACTCAAATGAAAGCCCCAAAAAGGCTATGTTTAAATACTAAACGCATTAATTGTGTGCAAGTCGACTACTGTGGTCACGCAAGCCCATAATAATAACGACCTGATGTGTGCAAAAACATTGACCATACCGGGGACCGAACCATCAAAACCGCTCGGTGCACCGAGAGGCGACCTTGCTACAATTACGCCAACCGATCACATCGGACCGGATGGCAGCAGGGCGTTATGAGCTGCACGCCCACGCGTCCAGACGGTTTTTTTTTCGACCACAGAAGAGCATTCCGAAAAAACGTAACAATGGTTTTGGACTGCACACACGGGCCCCTTCATCCTGTTAAAATTGCATCGCAAAAGCTCACGGCCACTCTGGAGCCTCGCCTTGCCGGAGTCCTGCCTTTCCTCAAAGCCACCCAGATAATCCACTCTTGAAATACCGTATTCTCAGGCGGCACAGAACACACCGCCACATTTACGCATGCCAATTCTCTTGTCGAAAACATTATTAAAGAAGTACTGGAAGTGAGTAGAGACCACTGATCAACAACAGGGAGGAAATGAAGGTGACTATGAGCCTTATCATTATACTTCAAACGGACTGCCGAAGATGATTGCTATATAAAACCGGAGACCGGTTACAGGACATCGTTGTGTTAGGTTGTCCGGAAAGTTGTTAAGGCCCCCACAGAGTTCTGCGGCAGTGCCGCGGCCCTATGCTTAACCATAGGGCAGAGACGCAGAGCTCGCCGCCGGCGGCGTGCCTGCCCTATCCTTAACCATAGCGGCGAGCGGCGTTGCCGCAGAACTCTGTGGGGCCTTTAGAGGAATGCCGGAGTACATTGTTTATTTAATAACCTTATTAACAAACAATATCATTCAACAAAATATTCATTATGATCTATCACATAGTACCATCTTTACGGTAGAGAGCGAATACCACGAGCGAAAAACTCCGGAGGCTTAGATAGCATGAAGTTGACTTTCTCCCGATTTGCAAACTTTTTTCCGGCTAAGAAAGACTGCAGCGACCAGAAAACGTAGTAGTCACTGGATACAAGATGAGTTGAGTCCGGCGGATAGGGTACCAGCTCAATCCCGAGTTCCTCCAGTTTCTTGTGCGTATTCTTTGCTATGCAAAACTGCTACTCCAGATACTTTAAAACGCCTTGAAAAGGTGAAAAAGCTCGAAATGTGGGCGCCCCAGGAGTTGAATGAGCGGCAGAAATTGTCACGCTTTGAGATTTGATCTTTTCCACTTTTACGCAACAAAACTGACCCGTTTTTGGATCGAATCATTGTGATGAAAAATGGATTCTGTATGATAAAATAAAAACATAGTGGTTGACCGCCGACGAACTGCCTAGGCATTTTACAAAGGCGAACCTCCACCAGAAAAAGGTAATGGTCACGGTGTGGTGGTAGGCGGCTGGTATGATCAATTACAACTTTTTGGCATTAGGCCAATCAATCACAGCAGAGACCTTCTGTAAGGAAATCGGCGAAATGCACCGAAAATTGCGTTAACTTCAGCCAGCATAGGTCAAGAGAAGAGGTCCGACTCATTTGCACGATAAGGTCCGCCCAAACGTTTCCCAAATCACCAATCGAAATTTGAACGATTTAAGGATTGAAGATTTGCCTCTCCCGCCACATTCTCGAGAACGCTCACCAAGCTCACCGAGTTGAGCTATTTGATTTTTTTTGAAACTCGAACAATCGGGTAACTCGACTTTCGGCGACTACCACCTTTTCAAACACTTTCAGAATTTTCTCGTTGGTAAAACCTTCACCCATCAGGACAGAGCCAAAACAGCTTACGTGGATTTTGTAGAATCTCAACCACCTACTTTTTTGCTGATGGAATAAGTCGATTGGTGACGCGTTGGCAAAGCGGTGCAGATTTGAGAGGAGCTTATTTCGACTAAATCCGATAGTATTTAAGAACGTTATGGTAGTTCAAAGTGAAGCACATAAAACGTTGACCTTGTCAAAGGCATAAGAGCAGACCACTTGGTATGGTGAAAGATCCATTCTTTTAACTACATTTTAATGTTCTTGCTTTGACTCTTCAAGTAGATACAGTTTTTAGGTGTGATGTTGGGATATACATCGTTGTCTTCACGGATATCGCTGCTACCTTCTTCGTCTTTCTTATGGCGCTAAATCGCCTGGCAGTGTTCGTGGTGAAACCGCTTGCGAAGGCTTTCACGAATGAGTTGATAGTTTTATTAAATTATTCATTCTTGCTTTTTTATCCAAATTTCCGCAGCATTTGTTTAGAGGCATTCTTCGCATGGAGGATAACGCTGGGGATAACGGGATAACGCCTAAATGGGAAAAGGGCAAATATGCATTCAACCGATACCTCCCTTAACTTGTTATTACTTAAAGGCAGAATTTTGAATTGCATTTTACCGAAACTTTAAAATCGAACTAAAATCAACTAATTAAAATAACTTAAAATCAACCGAATCAAACCTTAACCCTTCATCGTTTCCATCGATCGCTTTACATCTTTCCTCACATAAACTTGATGTACTGTGCACGAGTACATACGTCCAAAGCGAGATATCTGCCAAACAGCTGGTTAGAACAGAAAATTTAAAATTATAGTGAATTAGCTAACATACGGCTCTAGAAAATGAGCGAAATTTGCGGAGTATCGCTTTCCCTTAATCAAGGGAATTTTCTATTTTGAACCAAACACCAGTCACGGTTCAACAAATTTCAATCTTCGATTTTCCTCACTTTATTTTCTTGTTTCTGAAACTTCTGCACTAATTTTTTCTATTAACTGACAGCTTTCCCGTTTTTAGATGATTGTAGTTTCCTATTTTTTTGTATTCTGAGCATAACACTTTCAGGCGAACTGTAGTATACACCGCAATTGGGACATGGATCGTGGTTATCGCTGTTGCGGCTGCAAAGTTTTCTGCTGATCCTATTACACAAATGTCGGACTCGAAATGGAATTTCTCTGACCTCTTCATCAGATCGAATCTAGCGCTTACGGTAAGCGTTCACTCTTTGTCTGTCAATACAAAAAAATTACGCGGAAGCAAAGTGCTCCTTGGCATCAACATCTCCTGTTGTGGCACAAATTTTCACTCTTTCCTTTGCTATGATTGCGTTGACGTCTTCTCGTATCTGAAGAATTATAACAACTAAAAACTGAAAAATTGTTCGCATGCAAAATGTGATCATAAAGAACAAATTGAACTAGCTGCCTGTATAAACCCGAACGCTCTATGTGATAGTGGTATTCGTTTAGGTGATCGCATTCATTGAATATGCCGTTGCGGTTACTGTTCTTATCACCTATATCCTCATATTTCTTTATATTCGTAAGAAGCATTCTAGAAAGGATGAGTATAGAAACGTCTAATTCAGTCTGTAAAGGATGAGTATAGAAACGACTGTGCTCTACTCTGGCAAGGATTTATCGTGGGTGTTTCATTGGTGGTGAGCATCTCTCGTGTCCTAAAGAGTATGCTGTAAAAGCATTACAGTGGAAAACCCGCACAGGTGTTCGAAAACTTCTCGACGAAGCTGCTACTTTTTCATACTGGTCCTAGGGAATACACTCTAATTGCAAAAATGATCTTCTAGTAAATCCAGCATATTACTATTTTCAAACCAAATGGACACCTTTCAGGTTAAATTGGATAGCATTCTAAAGAAACTTGCTGCTTTTGAAATCAAAGTGAGTGTCTTCCATATCGAAGGGAACAGCTTAATCCATCCATATTCATACAGGTAAATACAGACTCACCAAGATGGTTATACTAACTGGAGGTGAACTTTTTTGTTCAAGAAAAATTTTGTATAAGTTTCATTGAGGTTTTTTAGTTTGCTGCCCGTTAAGGGTAGTACTTCTAAAAATTGTTTTTTAAAATAAATAAAATTAAGTTAAAGAATTAGAATTACGATGGGGAGAGTAGCAGGAAACGGCGCTGTAGGTCCCACAATAAATTGGGGGATTGCGACAAAGTAGGTGCAAAGGTTTCAACTTGAATTTGGTACCTTCAAAAAATATATATATGGGAAACTGGAAGGGTTCCGGTAGTTTGCATTATCAAACGCTTAGCAATGAAATGCGTGGTACCTCCTCTGATCCATCAGGCAAGCAGAGGGTTGAAGGGCAAGGACGAACCGACTTTGATGCCAAGTGCATGGTTCTGATGTATGATACCGATATGTCGTCTAGGAAAACGTTGGAAGCATTCTGGATTTTCACAAGGAATCTAGCACTGAGTAGTTGAAACAAGTGTCTCTCAATTATTAGTGACTTCTTGTCGTTTCCTTCGCATAGGGAGCTATAGAACGACCGGTGATGAAATCTGTGTCCCTAAGAATAAGGATGATACTAAGAATGACACTGGTATACTCGGTATATTCAGTGCGGTATGGCACAGTATCTCTCAGTCACCACTCGGCAACTAACGTCAGCGGCAGCGACGTCGCTCCGCTTCGACGGTGGATTAGCGGGATTGACAAACAAATTAAAATTTCTTTAAAAACGCGATAAGCATCAATCACTTTGTGCATTGAAAAAAGAGATTGTGCCATGCATCAGTAAAGTTTGTCGCGATTTTTATTTGAATGGTAGTGTAAATGCTGCTTGCACAAAACATCAAAGTAAGAATATGTACGTCTTTTACAAGTACTTTGTCGTATCCTTATAGATCTGAAACTCTATGTTTTTTGCTATCAATCGTGTGAAAGTCGCAACATGTTGGACGAGGGCATGGCGCAATCTCTTCTTTCGTCACTAAAAACTGCCGATTTCTGGTTTTTTAAAACAGGCTTTAAACCGCAATTTGTTCTCAAAAACGAGAAAGAATTTTATAAAGTTTTAAACATTATGCACTTATAGGGTAGGTGCATTAAAACTTCGAAAAAACTTTTGAAGATTTTCCTTGAGCAATAAATTATTTTAACCTTTTCATACTGTTTTTAGTTGAATATTTAAAAAGCTCGCTATGCTTTGGAAGATGTTCAGATTTATTTTGAAAGCCTTAGGCTTGCTTAGAAGAGTGTCCAATTTAACACGAAAATTGTGTAAAGTTACGTTCACTTCGTTTTGATATTTATTTCAAGCGATTCGTTGAGTGATTTAAGCTCTTCTTTGAAACCATACTGGCGTTTTCTCCGCAATATATAATCTTCATAAATCGTCATCTCAGGATGTAGCGGCTTCGGCATCCAAAAGCGGAAGGGTGATAAAGTGGTTGGAATTCAAACAACCTCGACCACACAAAACGAACACGAAACTAGCGACCATCTTTTCCTGCCACGCTTATCGTTAGTCACCACACACTATAGTTGTGCTCTCGAAATGTTTTGAGTATTCGAATAGTTTCGAATGCTCACAAATTTCGAATATTCGAATTCAAATATCAAATATATAATAATACATTCGAACACATTCGAAAAACCCGTTTTTTTTATACTGAAATTCGAGAACATTCGAAAAAAATCGAAAAAAAACTCTAACTCTGAACTCACTGAAACGCTTTTGTGGAGACGCGCGCCAATAATTGCACATCGAACGCCAAGTTATAATGAATAACTGAAATACTTCAGCCTAAACAGCCTCTTTTACACGCGTAGTTTTAACGACATTAGCTTTTGTTATAGTCAAAAAATTAGAATGAAGCCCTCGAAATTTCGAACTTTCAGGCCGTGTACTGGGCGTTCAGGTCAATTTTCTTTGCAAATTTCTTGCACCCAGTAAACACTTGTTTTACAGGAAGCTCTTTGGCTTTAAATGCTGCCAGTATTTTGGAGTCAACTAGTGCCCCGTCTTTAAGAAATAACTGAGGTAGGGTAAGCATCTTCTTTTAGATCTGCAAAATCAAGAGGTCTAAACGGTCGGGTTCAGTTACATGCAGAGTTACAACATTCGCTCGTTGCAGTGCTGCTCACTGAATAGTGGAAGAATCCCGGATCGTCGATACGTCCCTGATCGTCGACAAGGTTTGGTACACGGTGTGTTTTGTGTTTGTTCACGCTTAATGAATCAGTGAATCCTGCTTAGATTTCATGACTAAAGTTAAAGTAGAACTTAATTGCACAGGAACCCTTCAAGGGAGACTTAATTGCACAGGAACCCATCATGGATTTTTTTCATGTTTATATTTTCTTTATATAATATATACACAAATATATTGTAAAGACATGCTTTACATTGAGACAATTTTCGTCTGCAGGTTTGGTTTGACTACCTCAGTTCCTATGGAAGCAGCATCGAATGGAAGCGCAATGAAGGCTTAGGTATGAGCGGACTAACCAGGGAATTGTCTCAGGCGTAGGCCTGACTGGGGGAAATAGATAGTACCGCGAGAATATCTACCCTTCTTATAGTAGAAAAACATGTTTCGTTTTTGCTGAGTCCTTGAACCAAAAGAGCTACGGGCCCTCGAAGGCGGAGGCGCACCGTCAGCACGTGCCCACGTGTGCGCGCGGGGTGTGGTATGGGACGCGGCGAAAGGCGTAGCACGGAATACGGATGTCAGATTCGTGATCACCATCGCAAATAACTCCCCTGGAGAAGTTTGGGCGAAATCGGTGATTATGACTTCGACGGCCCTAGTCACCCGTACCTATCTTAACCTACCGTAATAGGCCGAAAATTGAAAAACGGATGTCAGATTTGTGATCGGCACCCTAAATAACCTCTCTGGGCAAGGTTTGGGCAAAGTCGGTGATAATGACGTCGACATCACTAGTCACCCTGCTTGCTGTAACCCACATCTGTTGTGACGTCATTGTTTACCATTCGCTGAAAAACTCAAAACATTGTATGGTTCAGAAACTGAGAAAATTGAGTGAAATAGAGCTCACAAACACTTTTATTTGACAATTTAAAGCTAAAAAATGTGTAGGAGATGTGTAGGAAATTAACTGATTTGGATTGCCATAAGGCACGACTTTCGCGACACGACGTTCACGACTCCAGAGATCGAGGAGAGGTAAAAAAAAATTCCCCCAAACCTTGCCCGGGGGCGTTATTTGCGGTGCTGATCACGAATCTGACATCCGTTTTTCAAATTTCGGCCGACTACGGTAAGCTACGGTAGGTACGGGTGACGGTGCAATGATGTACCCCTAATTTCGAGTGCCCGTAGCTCTTTGGGTTCATGGACTCAGCAGAAGCGGAGCATGTTTTTCTACTATATCAAGGGTGGAGATTCTCGCAGTATTATCCATTTCTGCCATTCAGATCTTGGACTGAAACCCTTCCCTGGTAAGATCGGACTCCCAGGTGGCCCCGTTTGACTAAGCTGCTCGAAACTGATTCTCCACTTCATCGGAATCACATTATAGCTATACTAAGCTCAGCCAATCCGACTTCTGCAACAATATCATAGTGAAATTATCAACGTTCTAATTCCTATTAATTCGAATTGACATTTTATTTTTAATCTCCTTAGATGTTTGGTTTATTACTACAGCCTCCTTGTATTTAGGCTTATGATTTGCTGCAAAATACTACATATACTTTAACAATCGCAGTGCATATTGATATCATGTCCTTATTTGTTTCACCAGTGTTAGGTTTATTGTGTTGAGTTTGTTGAGTTTGTGCGAAATTTTTGTGTTCATGTTCTAGCTTCAGCGCAGTTATGATGCACCTATAAATTAACTAATAAATATTTATTATGTCCCTTTCAGTCAGCACTGGTATAAAACTATGAAACAAGTAAAACACAAGCGCTTATCACACCAGAAGCAGCTTACAAAAGCCTGTGGGGACAATCTTCTACCCCAGGCAAGGATTGGCCACTTCTTTGTTAAACGCGTAATCCATTGGTGTAGAGAAGGGTGAACATCTACTTGTCCAACTGCCGTTCACGCGTATGACAGACACGGCCAAAACACAGGAGTGCAGAACTGTCGGTGGGTCTCGCTTATAAACTGCAATCACATCCATCTCCTCATCGAAACTCACATATGAAACCAATTAGGTGATACATGTAGAAAGGTCCCATTTTTATTATACTATCTCTAAGGCCCCTGCTATACTCCCGCGGGAGCATCCGCGGGACGTCCGCGGACTAAGGGTGCACCGCTGACCGCGGGCATGACGGGGCGCGGCGATTGGCCGGCTCGGGGACCCTGGCGCGATTTCCGCCCATCCGCGGAAGCTCCCGCGGGAGTATAACAGGGACCTAACCTGTACCGCCTCTGCTTCCTGAGAGTCCCTTTCAGTTTCCATAAATGGCGTCCAGGAGCAGTCCTTTAATGGCAACCTCACTCCCTCATCTTGTCGGAGAAGTGAAATCCGGTGTGAAGGTGGAAAATAATCGGCCGACATGTTCAGGTAAGAACGACATTTTTAGTGCACTGACGTACCGATATGACCCGGGTTCATAATATTCAAGCCTAAGATAAGCGTACTTGCGTGCAATTACGGTATCATTGTGATACGGTATGATATCGTTGTGGTGCATATAGACATTGTGCCAGCATTGTTGAAAAACTAGCACCTATGAAAGCGCAAATAGACCGCCTTCGTTTGTTGTAAGCTTTGATGGTATAAAATTGACTCCTATGATCATGAGAAAGTTGCAATTCGTGCGAAGTACTGGCAGCACTCTGACTCGAACTGAAAAGCCCACCGGTGTGCTCCTACGAGGTGGAATTCCTATCGCTTGCGCTGCCGATGCGCATTTCCCGATGCGCATTTGCCCACGCTTTCACACCTCTTTTTCGTGTCTTTAAAAAAACGTTCAGCAAAAACTGACTGTGGCACCAGACTCCGCTCAAAGGGCCCTACATCCTGTCAATATAGCCTTGCAAAGGCTCACCTTGAGTTGAGAACCTTCCCTTGTAAGTGCTAAGTAAGCAAATTGTTAATTGGAGACATAGAAATGTCATAAACAGCCTGAATCCGGAATTTAAAATTGTCCCTATCCATGTGTGTTGAGAGGTTTGTGACGAGGTTAGATTATGCATTGCTGGTGTTTAAATGTTTAGTTACCTAAGGTGGTTGTACATAGACCCGCTTCAGTTGGCCCGTGCTAAATATACGGCTAACGAGAAAACCATCCACCATTAAGAGGAAAACATTAAATCTTGGAGGTACCCAGTTATCTGGGAAGGTGCGCCATGCATTCTACTTCTACGTGATGTCGTAGAGGCAATTTGATTGTGTTTTTGGTCTATAAAATGACTTGCGCGGCCATTCATTGAGCAACTCCGTGTTTTTGCTTTTCAAACAGGTTTAGTACCAATTCACCGATCCAGGACGGAGAGAAAAGCTGGTTGGCCTTACAGGAAATCCTTTTCAAGAGCCTGGAATCAGGTCCATGCGACATCGGCGTCATTTCCATTTTTCTACCATCGTACCTTTGTTTCCAAGTCACGGTTGCCAAATATTTTTATTTCGTATGGTAAGACTAAGAATTCGCTGCACAAAAAATGAAACTTAAATAATTTTTCAAAACTACAAACGCATTTATGGAAATAGTTAATAGTTGATAATAGTTTATCAGTATTTGATTACGGATGGATAGCCTACGATGGGTTGCTGTAGCGCAACACGCGCACACAAACACCCAGTCGCTGAGACATATGTTAATTCGCATTCCTTTCCCTCAAATTGGTACGCTCCTTGTCACTATGTCCGCTGCAAACTCTCTGATTCGGATACACCCCTCGACGGACATGACTGTTTGTTCCTTTCATCTTTTAGTGGACGCGTCTTCAGAAGGCTTTTCCCAGATTCTTCACAACATTTGCGGCATGTTATACGGCGTCGCTTGAAAGAGTGGTCTTCAGTATTCTGGGAATGCTTTCTCAAAATAACGTAGCGATTTATGGAAATGTTGTATATACGCGTTTAATAGAGGACTTTAGACGTGAGTATGTGAACTCCTTGCATATCGGCCGTATCAACCAATGCTCAACAAGTTATATGCCCAACTTGAAAAAAAAACTTGAGCCACCGTCTCGTACCTCGTGGATAGAGGACTTCGACCAGCGAAGATTGAAAGTGGGATCCACGAACGAAAGGACCGTAAGGAGGACTACGGCGAGATACATGCGGCGAAGACACCTTCATCCGCTTAGAAAACCGACCGCCTCAGACCATCAACATACCTGACATCCGCAAGACAATCAAGAAGAGAATAGAGAAGAACGACGAATCTAGTCTGAACAAAGATGCTTCCGGCTTACATAGCTCACGGCGAAGTGATCGAAACATTGCGAAACAGGAGCTGCGGCCCTACAGTTAGTTCTGCTATTTTTTGGACATAGGCCTGTAAATCAATAAATGATAAACAACCAATTAGAAGATGCCCAGAAAAAACTTTGCAGATGAACAATGCTGAGCATTCGTCTTACTGCTTCAACGGACACAAAGAATGTCATTCCAAGACAGTGTGGCGGATAAAACGTCGCATTCCATTCACCTTTATTTAGCGTCTTGGAATAGTCTACAATAACTTTTTGGCTGATATTATTATACTATTAAAAATGACATCATTAACTATTTGTGTTTGCTCTGAATCTTGACCTTAACCCACTGACGACCGCGCGGCCCAATTTCGGCCCGCGGTTAAAAAAATGTTCGCTGCGGCCCACTTCCTCGATTTTTCATAGTTTACTAGTATTCATTAGATTCGATGGATCCTACTAATGCTACCTACCCAGTGGTCCGAGAATCATTTACTTCTAACGAAAGCTTTGATAAAAAAAATCAGCACTACACACTATTCAAACCTTAAATAAATAGATACTACTCACGAACAGCTACGTATATCTTACAAAAATGGCCATGGTTAAGACATCTAATCAAATTTCTTGCGAAAAACTTGAACCCAATTTAGAAAAAATATTTCAAACACTTGCTACATGGTGTGGTCACCTTATTTGCACGATTCGTGACGAACGTGCGCCCTTTTCTGTGATGACCTTTTTGTAGCAGCAAATACATCTTCTACGTTTTGCTTCGAACCTGTTTCGGCCTTTCTCATTATGTGGCTCACCCATTGGAGAGGGAGCTTCATTTGAAATACCGTGAAGTAGTGAATGCACGAGATTCGAGCCTCAAGGCGGTCCCAGCACGCGGTCCCACGCGTCAGACACGCGATTTGCCGCGCGGTCGTCAATGGGTTAATCTGAGGGAGCTCTTCGAATGCGAATTATTTGGCTGACCGTAAGAGTGCTTTCTTTCAACAAAGATGGAAGAGAATTGTAATCGTGTTGGCAGCGCTCGAAGCCATGACTAAAATCAACGCTGAGGCCTAAGGTGTACTGTGACTGCAGCACGTCTACGGGCGGGAAGTGCGGCGCGGAAGGTGGCCGTCGACCCTGGACCCCAACACCGGCCGTTTTGGCTTTGAGCGCGTTTTCAGCGCGGAGCTCGAATCGCCTTCTGAAGATCCAAATTTTATAAGTAAGCGTATCTAAAAGGAACATTGTTGTCGTAATTTTATAAGAATTTTAATCATTGTTCACTGAGCAGCAAAAGGACTTTAGAGATTATTTTAAAGCGCAAGAAAACAGCAGTTTTTGAGTGTTTCACAGAAAAGGAATTACGTCGGGCACTATTTCCTCTGTTTGTGACATTGGCGTTCTGTAAGTTCTTTGCAGTGGGAATAAACATATGCGAACCTTACAACTGTTTCTGATTCACGTTGATAGCGCCTGGTAGACGAAGTGTTGGCTGTTGCGCGCTCCCCGAATTAAGCTGTCTGGTTCGGCTCATGCCCAGGCTAACCAAACTTTCCACTACTACAGTATTGGTTAATTTCCACTGGATCACTCTGGGAAGGTAAAACACTCAGTTATTCTGGTGATTAGCAAGTGACTATGTGGGATTAATACGCAATCAAACTCACTCATGTAGAAATAAAATGCGTGGCGCACAAAAGGATTCATAAACGTCGTCCTTTATCGGCTGTTATTTTTAATAACGACAAGTGTTTTCGCGATTTCTTTTCTTACATGGTCAAAAATCACTGCACTCCTGTACTTCAGAATAAGCCTTAACCAATTATCTTTTAAAATTTTATTCACGGTGTTCACTTTTAGGACAGAAGAGCTATAGATTTTGAAGGAAAGTTATGGAAATTTTTTGGAAAACAAAGATTTAAGCCGACTTTTTTAGAGAGTCTAGTTTAATGGGTCCGTTTTGATTTGGAAGAAATAATTGTCTTCAAAAGTCTTCAATGTGAAATGAAAATTGAATAAAAATTAACATCACCTCGTAAATCCCGGGTTGTTCCCAGGTGTTTGTGCTTTGACGACGTCAGAACACAACACCCGGAAACAGTTAGCCCTCTGAAAACTACTAAGATAGGCAGTAAAAGTAGGAACCATCAAATGAAGGCGTCAAACTGACTGTGCAGCGATCTGAAAGCATGAACAGCACGACCCCTTGTAAATCGCATGACACAACCAAACTAGTGAAGAACTCCGCAAAAACTCCTCTTGGTTGGATCACCTTCAAGCAGTAGCACAATAATAAATAGTAACGAACAAACAAGAGTCATCAAAACGGAATAAGCAGAGATGCGCCCTGGAGATACCTTTCAACAAGTCTTTTATTTTGCCTCTAACATCTAGGCACATCGTTTTCCTTTAAAGGCTTCAAAAACTGGCTCTTGTTCGATTAGTAAAGAAGCCCTACAATCTTACATTAATTTTTGGACTGGGAGGATAAAGGCTATTTGGTTGACTGGAAGAGAATCTGAAACTCTGTTTTCGCAACGATATCGTTCTGACATCAAACAACATCGCCTAGAAGGAAATAATGATAGACGAGCTAAAAAAGTTTGAAGCGAAGATCTGATTGAACATGAACATAAACAAAACGAAGGCCTTCATCATCACCATCATTTTCAATAGCGTTTGTCCCGCTTGATGGCGGGTCCGCTCTTCTGGTCTGATGACGCCACTTCTCCCGATCAAACGCTTGGTCGGGATGGACACCAGCTAACTTCAAGTCCATATGCAACGTATCTAGCCAACGTTGTTTCGGGCGTCCTCTGGGCCGTTTTCCAGGAACTTCAAGGTTCAGGCCCATCTTACACACGGTGTCGTTGTTAGCGCGAAGGAGGTGACCATACCATCGTAGACGTGCTTCTCAGCAACTTGTCAGCTATCGAGGCGACACCGAACCTTTGTCGCATGGTTTCATTGCGAACGCTGTCCAATCGCGTTACTCCAGCCGTCCACCTTAGCATTTTCTTCACCATTACACTGAGGCGACTTTCAATTTCCTTCGTCACGGGCCAGCACTAAGCACCGTACGTCGCTAATGGGCGGACGACTGCTCTATACACCTTTGACTTGAGGTACTCAGGTGTTGTCTTGTCGCAAAGCATCCCAGTCAACGAATGCCATTTGAACCAGGCTGCACTCACACGTGCGTTCACCTCCAACTTTAGGCTGCCATCGGGCGTAACTGTTGACCCGAGATACCTGAAAGATGTAACTCGTGAGAGCTCAGTACCATTGATCTTAACAGATTCATGCCCATTCCCATCCGTCGTCAAGTATTCCGTCTTTTTGACGTTTAGCTTGAGTCCGAACAATGCTAAGCGATCGCACCACGCCTGTGCCTGTCGTTCGAGCTCTGCTTTGTCTTCGCATGCAAGCATGACATCATCGGCATTCAGCAGCATCCAAGGAGCTGCCCTTTGGAGATCGCGTGTAACTGCATCCATGACGATCACGAAGAGCAGAGGGGAGAGCGCAGATCCCTGGTGCACTCCGACAGAGGTTGGAAACTCCATCGAGGTGCCCGCTGGTGCTCGCACTCGGCTTATTGGGCACGAGTAGAGGATATGCACCCACTCACGCTCTTCAGGGATATCATCTGGTCGCAACGCGTACCACATAACTTTTCGTGGAACGCGGTCGAAGGCCTTCTCCAAGTCCAGGAAGGCGAAATGCACCGGTTTCTGTTTCTCGCGGTGCTTCTCTAGCAGAAGACAACAGCGTGTATGGCATCAACCGTCCCACAGCCGGCAACGAAACCACACTGATTATTGAAAAGCTGAACGACATCCCGAATGCATCGACAATTCGCTCAAGGGTTTTCATGGTGTGCGAAAGAAGGCGAATTGGACGGTAACTAGTCTGTCTGCAAGACTGCCCTTCTTCTTCCAAATCGGAATAGTCGTGCTTTGCTGCCAACCCTCAGGCACTTTCTTCTCAGCAACAACCTTATTGAAAAACTCAGTCAGGCAGTCAGCAGGGCACCAGCCCTTCGACTTCCACAGGTCAGCAGGCAGGTCATCGGGACCAGTGGCTTTGCCTGACTTTATCTTCTTCATGGCTGCTTCAGTTTCGCTCACTGTGATCTTCTGAAAGGGACCGTATACAGGTGAAACAAAAGGAACGGCAGGATGTTCAAATTCTACATTCGAGATTTCCTCGAAGTAGTCGCGCCATCGCTTCACATCCCTTTTACGATCCATCAGAAGATGGCCGTTGTCATCGTTAATGCCAACAAAGAACTTTTCGATGTCTTCTGCTTGGCGACAGCGAGCTTTGGCGAGGCGGTAAAGATGACGCTCGCCATCGCGCGTCTCCAGTTTTTCACTCACATCAGCGTAGTGTGCGGCTTTAGCAGCGGCCATTGCCTTCTTTGCCGCTTTCTTCGCTTCTCGATAATTCTGCCAAGTATCGACTGTTTTATCACTGATAAACTCTCTGACATCGTCAGTCCACAGACAAGCCTGCTTGTCGACCCAACGCCGTCCAGGCTTCGTTGTGCCGAGTTCGAGGCGCGCAGCCCGAGTTATCGCATCGGTAGTATCCTTCCAGGTATCGTCGACAGTTGTTACCGTCTGCAACCGAATGCGAGAAATAACAGCTGCTTCCTTCTTTTTCAGTCGCCACCATTTGATTCTAGCCGTCCCGCATCCCTCAACACGTTTACACCTCGGACGTGTGATCTTCAGCGAGCAGATCAGTGGATGGTGTTGCGTGGCAACCGTCTCATACGGCACGGTCTTCGCGTCTGTGACAAGACCTTGGTCGTGACGCCTAACAAGGGCATAGTCAAGCTGCGTTTTGGAGTTCCCGCTATAAAACTGATGAGGTGGGAGTCACGCTTTCGAAATTAGGTGTTCACGATGGTGAGGTCGTGTGAGTCTGCATACTCAAGTATACGCTCACCATTGGCGTTGCGTGACCCATAGCCAAAACCACCATGACAGCTGTAACCATCTTTCGTTGCTCCGACGTGGCCATTAAGGTCACCTGCCGCAACAATCATGTCTTGTGACGGCACTTCCGCTGTCTTCTCATCAAGCAGGGACCAGAGCTTGTCCTTGGTTTGCTCGGAGCAACCTGTTTGCGGAACATACGCGGAAAAGAAATGACATCGTCACTCTTCTACGGCGACAACAATTTTCATCAAGCGGTCATCGAAACGTTCTACGCTTGCAATTTTGTCACAGAAACGCTCGGAGACGATTATACCGACACCACTGGTGGTCCTGGGACTTCCACATAGAACGGCCTTGAAGCCACGTCCTATGTCCCTTGATTTGCTGCCGGACCACCTCGTCTCCTGCACCGCACAGAGATCTATCTTTCTTCGCTCCACTGCTTCTACCAACTCGCACGAGCGGCCCGTCAACATACCCACATTCAACGTTGCTACGCGGGTCTTGCCTACGTTACGGGACTTTCGGACTAGCTCAGTTTCCCCCGATGCCTTCCCCGCAAAACGAAGGCCTTGGTCAACCGATTATGTGAGACAGGAGCAATGATGCTGTAAGCAATATTTTTACAGCATTTGTCCACATCTATCTCGGAAAAGAATTGAACATGACGAACGACCTAGCTCCCAGTATGTCTCACGTGAAGTAAGCAGCATTGGCAGTTTTAATTCGTTAGGATAAGTGATCGATTAAACAGGAGATCCTGATAGATCTACGATATTTGATGCGTCTGTTCTGCCAGTATTGTGTTATGCAACTGAAACTTTGCCTGGCAAGAAGGCAGCATCCTCTTCTGCCTTGGAATGATTTATTCTGCAGATGAGCCTGCATCAACAACGGCTGAGCCGGTTACGAATTAAAATGAGCAGCGTGTGGAGGATTCGCTGAAGTACACGACGAAGTCGAAACGTTGCTGGACTGGTCAAGTGCTTCGACGAACAGACGACCGATGGAGTCTACAGGTTAACGAATGGCTTCGAAGCAACAAGAAGAGACCGTTGCGAAGATCGCCGACAAGATGGGCAGACCCACCCTCGAAATTGTTAAGGAAACGCGGTCTGCCTAACTGCACTAGAAATTGAGTAGAATGAAAGGTTTGTTGTGCCCGTTAGGAAAATAACGGCTGATGAATTACCAAACTATCAATTTTTTAGATGGAGCTGTAGAGAGAAGAAGAAAAATTTAAACATTGTTGAAAAATGATAAAGATAATATCATACTCTATAACAACGGGATAAGCGATTAGCCATGGAGCACGTCAAAAAATAGGGGCTGAAACATCAGGGGCGGAAACATCAGGGGCGCGAAAGTAGCAGAAAATACCCAGACGCCTTCTACGTGCCTGGCGATGCTGTAGGTGCACCGAGCACGTCGGCAAGCATGCCTGACGATGCCGTAGACGTGCCGAACACGTCGGCAACCGTGCATGGCGAGCCGTAGACGTGCCGAACACGTCGGCAACTGTGCTTGACGATACCGTGGATGTGCCGAACACGTCGGCAACTGTTCCTGGCGATGCCGTGGACGTGCCGAACACGTCGACAACCGTGCATGGCGAGCCGTAGACGTGCCGAACACGTCGGCAACCGTGCCTGGCGATGCCGTGGACGTGCCGAACACGTCGACAACCGTGCATGGCGAGCCGTAGACGTGCCGAACACGTCGGCAACTGTGCTTGACGATACCGTGGATGTGCCGAACACGTCGGCAACTGTTCCTGGCGATGCCGTGGACGTGCCGAACACGTCGACAACCGTGCATGGCGAGCCGTAGACGTGCCGAACACGTCGGCAACCGTGCCTGGCGATGCCGTGGACGTGCCGAACACGTCGACAACCGTGCATGGCGAGCCGTAGACGTGCCGAACACGTCGGCAACCGTGCCTGGCGATGCCGTGGAGGTGCCGAACACGTCGACAACCGTGCATGGCGAGCCGTAGACGTGCCGAACACGTCGGCAACCGTGCCTGGCGATGCCGTGGACGTGCCGAACACGTCGACAACCGTGCATGGCGAGCCGTAGACGTGCCGAACACGTCGGCAACCGTGCCTGGCGATGCCGTGGAGGTGCCGAACACGTCGACAACCGTGCATGGCGAGCCGTAGACGTTCCGAACACGTCGTCAACCTTGCCTGGGCATTTAGATGATCATCGACGGGAGGCGTTCACAGCAGGGGAGGCAATCGATATCGATCGATATTATCGATTTTTCTGTGGATGTCGTGCAAGCGCCCTAAAACATCAGCCCTGGGGGTAATCGAGGTCGCTGAACACGAATCTGAAGTCGACCAATCGATATTGATCGATATTATCGATTTTTCTGTGGATGTCGTGCAAGCGCCCTGAAACTTTAGCCCAGGGGTAATCGAGTTCGCTGAACACGAATCTTAAGTCGACCAATCGATATCGATCGATATTATCGATTTTTGAGGACGGCGCTCAAGTGGCGCGAAACTTCTGCCTTGGGGGTAGTCGAGGTGGCTGTACACGAATCTGAAGTCGACCAATCGATATCCATCGATATTATCGATATTTCTGTGGATGTCGTGCAAGCGCCCTAAAACATCAGCCCTGGGGGTAATCGAGGTCGCTGAACACGAATCTGAAGTCGACCAATCGATATTGATCGATATTATCGATTTTTCTGTGGATGTCGTGCAAGCGCCCTGAAACTTTAGCCCAGGGGTAATCGAGTTCGCTGAACACGAATCTGAAGTCGACCAATCGATATCGATCGATATTATCGATTTTTGAGGACGGCGCTCAAGTGGCGCGAAACTTCTGCCTTGGGGGTAGTCGGAGGTGGCTGTACACGAATCTGAAGTCGACCAATCGATATCCATCGATATTATCGATTTTTCTGTAGATGTCGTGCAAGCGCCCTGAAACATCAGCCCTGGGGGTAATCGAGGTCGCTGAACACGAATCTGAAGTCGACCAATCGATATCGATCGATATTATCAATTTGTTTGTGGATGGCGCTCAACTGGCGCGAAACTTCTGCCTTGGGGGTAACCGAGGTCACTGAACACGAACCTGAAGTCGATCAATCGATATCGATCTATATTATCGATTTTTCTGTGGATGTCGTGCAAGCGCCTTGAAATTCAGCACTGGGGGTAATCGATGTCGCTGAACACGAATCTGAAGTCGACCAATCGATATCGATCGATATTATCAATTTGTTTGTGGATGTCGTTCTGGCGATCGGAAATTTCAGTCCTAGGGGTATCGTGGTTGGTGAATACGACTCCGAATCCCGTTATTGTAGTGTCGAGCGCCTTCATTCCATTTTGAGCCGCATTTGCGATTTGTTTGTGGACGTCTTTCTTGCGATCCGATCTCTCCGCCCCTGGGCTAATCGACGTCACTGAACTCGAATCTGAAGTTCATTTTTGAATAAACACACTCACGAACTCACGAAATCGATACTCTGCGAGCGACTATGAAGGCGGACGCGCGCGGGATTCAGTCCTTTGCCTACCGTTCGGCCGGACGGCTGTCTCCGTCCTCTCCGTCGGTCTTCTGCACGTCTTCTGCACGTTGCTGTCAAATGGAGCAGCCTCTTGGTTTCGATGGAGTTGTTCGTCGTTTAGCCAGGCCAGGAACAAGGACGCGCAATACGGAGCTGAGTGTAGCATCGTTCCCGGTATGGACACTGTGCTGAGGTAACCGCATGCACCTGTCGAGGAGCACCGCCTCGTGGGCACTCGGGTCAAGACCTCGTTCATGCTTTGCGGGTTGTTGTAGGGGTCCCTCTGGTGACAAAGAGGTTGGGTTGCTTGACTCGAAGGCTTATGTATCGTTTGGTAGTAGTGTTTATTTAAAAATAGTAAATAAAAATAGTAAATATTTACAGAAGTTCGTGAAGAATGGTTGAAGCTCTATTTTCTTTATTGTCTGTTATACTATGGAGAGGTAGGGAAGAGAGGTCACAGAGACGTGCGGCCAAGAGGCGATTGGATGTGAACCTGTCAGTGACCTAATTGGGATTGCAGTACGTCCCATATGGTTTGGTAGAGGCAGCTGGGCGCAACATAGGAGATGCATGGCAAGAAAGTAGGAGCATAAGCGCGCAGTGAGGCTTCTTCGAATACGCCACAAAACGGCTCTCTGGATTAGGCTACAGGTAGGTTTAAGCCCTGGGCACGATACCACTAGTTCAGTCAATTCACAAAGCTCTCCCTCGGTAAATCTAGTCGATCCGGACGCACACAATCGACCAATACAGCGGTTTTTCTCTCGCCTGTTTGGGCTGACCCGATTAAGCCAGTGTGAGATATGGAGAGGGAGACAGGAACTCATAATTCCACCGTCTACAGTGCCCTTACTTGATCTTGTTATTTTTTCAAATAAAATTACAAAAAACTTAAATTCGCAGTTTTCTAAAAACTTTGGAACACATCATTAGTGCCGCATCAGCGTGAGTCCTCCTCATTCAAGCTTTAAAAATTTTACGTTAAGGTAATCTGTAGCACGCTCCACGGCACTTGGGTGACCATATGTAAACAAAATTGTCCGATTTACAATGGAAAGCACCTAGTTTAAAGTGAAAATGATGTAAGCTCGGAATGCCACAATACAGCTGATTCATACCTAGAGCTAAGCTTGCGTAGGACTCAATTCTTTAATAGGAATACTCAGCTTCAATAGAGTTTTCCAAAAATTGGGCTTTACCGACCTCACTAAGCCTTGAATGCATGGTTAATAAACTCCTCGCGATATGTGGAGCTAGAGTATCTTCCCTTTGAAATTGGGCTATATTCTCGACACCCGTGCTTTCCTCTTGCAGCCTTTACTTTATAATGTTTTTTTTACCTCTCTTTCTCTTGCGTTTGACATTGTTAGGATACATGTACTTTTCATGTAACAAATAAGTAAAAAACGAATTTGAAATAGAAAGTCCGTAATGATCACCATCAGGCTCAAATATGCAGTCGAAGTAGCAGCTAGTATGTAGACAAAGTATTAAGTCGCAATCTCAAAAAAGCGTCTTCCTTATTAGAGAACAAGAGAAACTGGGACAAAACCGCCTCCAAAATCCTTTTCTAAAGCCCGACCTCAAGTTGCTAATCGAACACTATATCCACAGTGAGACACTTTACCGACCGACTACCGCTCTGGATTTTGAGGTCGAGATGTGTCTTGTAGGTCATCCGCTGCTATTTTGAAAACCCTTGCAGATTTTAATTTTTTATGATATAATCCTATATGATACAACAGGAAGTCATTTTTTATTGAATTTTGAGTATTTCCAGGTCGTTGGTCTCATCGATCCGCTAGGACCAACAACCGCAGCTTGTGAACTGCAATCACTCATATTTGGGCACATGGTGTTAATTTGTCCAGTGATAAAGAGATGTTAGATGAGATCAGATGTACATGTAATTGCTGTTTTATTCTCAGCCACAGCTGGTGCTAAATTGGTCTTCAGCTTCTTTTACAGTGGAAAGGACAAACCGAAGCGCATGAGCAGTAAAATTGTATCGCCCAGATTTATTCAGAGCGGATTACAATCAAGTGCCTTCTAGTCTGCTTTTAGTTCACAGCTAGTTCAGCTCTGCATCCTGAGCGATGACACCGTAATGAGTCTTAGTCGATTCTGGTGGTCGATTTGGATCTGCTTCTATTCTCAGACATTGTCATTTCCATCCTTTGGTCGAGTGGAGCAAAAAATTCACATTTCTTCCGGCTGGAAACTATTAAATCTGTAATCAGCACAGAATTCAATCGTAGCCGAGAGAGCCGCCACCGCACTTCGATATCGCTGCTCATCGAAAAGAGCCTCACTACGCGGACTTTGTCTCGTACATGGTCCAGCCTGCAGCTGTCATTGGGTGCATGCCAAATTTAAGCTGGAAGTTCCGTTTGACAGACCCACAATTAGCTTTCTGGGTGAGTGTTGATTTCTTTTTGGTGGGATTAGCACTCAGCTGGTTACTATACTAACGTTTCAGCTCCAGTTCGGTCCTGTGACACCCTACCACTACCGCATTCACTGCCGCAATGCATGGCCGCAGGCTAGAGAGCAAATTCTAGGTGAGTCTTACCAGATCGAGTGATTGAAACTAACAGTCAGATGCAAAGTCAGAGGTTCATTGTAGATATATAATTATATATATATGTCTGTATATATGTATATATAGTGTGTCAGGGCTTCGTTGTGGTTTAAATGATAGGACAACGTGATTTATTTTCCTTTTTAGACAAAAGATAAAATGAAAACTTCAAGGGTGCAAGTGTAGAATGTGGGGAGGAGGAGATAAAATTTGTAGAATTTGTAGAAACGCTTTCGAAATGAGGAAGTTACATAAATAACATGTGCAGTTCCCTAGTTCTAGGAGGAAATTTTCCCGATTTTTCTGAAGTAAAATTGCCAAACCAGCAAGAAGTAGATCATTGTTCATTTTCCTCTTTTTTGCCTGATTTAAAGTGGCTCTGAAGTAGCATCTTTTTCATACAAAAAACAACAAATTAGCTCCGTTTTTCAGGAGCCTCGGGCGGTCTCCATGCCTCAGGATGTTCTGAACTTCTTATATCCATGGATCGACAATGCATGATATTTGCGTTCCGGTGGAAATTCAAAAAGTTCGCCGTTTTGATATTGTATCTCCGTTGACCTTCCCAATGGTCGCTAACTAACAGTTTTGTGTTAGTCTTGGATATTTTTATTTATTTGGCAGAAAGTGCAACGTTGGGTATTTCAAAGACAGGGTTGCTATAAGTGGGATATTGGTTCAGAACCTCTTTTTGATCTGCTGTCCATCTATTGTTTTGTCGTAGTCTATTGTTTGTGTTACATTTGGTTTGATTGGGTTCTGGTTTATGTTGCTTATATTAGACTAGTATTTCAACTAGGTTCAGTGTTTTCCTTTTCTTTTTCTTTCATTCATGCGATTTCTGTTTTACTTATTTTGTTTTTCCGTGTGGGCACGTCTTCGGGGCGCAACACATAAATAAATAAATATTACATGGTGGACCTCTCTCTCTGAAAGCGCACCATTTTAAATGTTGTACGTTGAGAATAGTTTAGAGCGCAAGTTAATTCAACATGGAAAAAATCAAAATTTTTACGAAAGGAAAAAGAGTAGAGGAGCTTATATGTCCTCGCAATGAGAAATTTATTCGAAAGGGTTGTAAGGGTGCGTAGGGGATTGCTAAACAACGCCACCCTTTTCCTTAAAATGAATCACTGAGTGTTTACTGAAGGCCTCTGCACACTTGCAGCAACGCGGCAGGCTTAAAGATCCCGGCCACGGCAAACCTGGTAGCATAGCATAGCCATAGATATATATACGTAGCCGCATGCGTGGCGTGTCCGCCACAGGCGCGGCGCCGCAGACGCGCCAGCGCCCATAGTGAAGCTGGCCGTTATTGCTGCCAACACTGTCGCAGAGATCTGTCTGGACTCCATCTGACCGTGGCAGGAATCTAAACTGGGAACTGATGCGTCCTTTAAACTTTGAGCCAGCCGTGAAATATAGTTCTACCTTGTTCGTGCATGTATGAAGTTCCACTGATCTATTCTCTAAAAACTTGATAAAAGCAACCGTCAAATACTCCACACACTGATTCCGGAGTTTTGAGGAAGGTGTCTATTGTCAAAAATTAGGCAAAAGCATACGCATACCTGAGCGTGCTAGGTGTGAGTTCCTGGTGATCAAAGATCACATTTACGAAAATTTGCGACTTACGATCCAAAATGTCGTAAATCGTAAAATCGTAAATCGTAAATCGTAATTACGCAAAGTCCTGGTAGGCACCTAACTACATACAGCTTTCACTCAGTTTTCCCAGTTTCATCGCTCCAAGTAAAATCGTACTGGTTTTTCTCAAATTGTTGTAGTACAGCACGAAAATAACCAGACCTGAAGTGTATCTTGGAAGTGTGAGAAACCTTAGCGAAACAACGGTTGATCCACATTTTCATGAACTGAGGGAGAAACTGCTGGAGAGTAAAATGTGATAGATTGGCTTTATATCTGATTGACTTCGTGCTGCCCGTATATTTCCAATAGTTTCGTAGACTCTAGTAAAAGCAAGGAAAGAGCATAATTCAAAGCCGAAGCTCCGCCTTTATTTCCTTGCTTTTGGCTGCCGTCTGCTGCTATGAGGGAATGTCAAACCTTCAGCTAGCAAAGAGTATAAGTCCGACTTTGCTTGCTCATACGGTAATTCAGACTTCTTCGTGATTGGCTCTTGCAATCTTGCTGAACTGTATTACAAATACTAGTTTACCCACAAAGCTGTTTTTGAGTCTGTCAGCGTTCGATTGAGGCAGGAAACTATGCGTACCTATCACCCATCCAGAGGCCTTTGAGTAATATTTAATCAATTTTCCTTCGAGCTTATGAACCTTATATCACGCCTATTGTTGGATCTAATGGCACAGTGTTTCCATCACATAGGGAGAAAGCTATATAATGCGTAGAGAGTTTACAACATTTCCACGTAAACATCTAGCGCGCACGAGTGCTTTGTCGTACCATAGAATTTCGAAAGAAGTAGAAAGGAGTAAACTTCTGCGACTGCGGTCGCTAGCATCTTGCCGTAAGCTGTTTTACACTTGCACTGCGCACAAGATGCTGCGTACAGATGCACCAATAAGGGCATTATATTGAAGCAGTTGTTTAGACTGGCAAGTTCGCGCAATGGGCAGGCATGCTGAAACTCGCATTGCCCCGACGAAAATCCAGGCTATATGGCTACTCATTCGCACATACAGCTGGCCGAGCAAACCAAAGGATCGCAAAAAATTATTTAAAGGTTTTACTCTTTAAAAATTGAAGCAGTTTGTGAGCAACCACTGCTCAGATACGACGTTTCCTGAAATTGACCAAGTTTGTTAAGTGATATCCACTTTCAGTTTCAGCCAGTGCCTTAAGTGTATCTTCTTACTACTTTTATTTGTATATGTGTTTTACTACCATCTCTGTTTTCACCGCATTTGTTTAGAAGCCGTTGTTTCTCTATGATATTTGCCTTTTGCAAATGTAATAAACCCATAAAGTAAAAGGTATACCTGTTGGTGTATGACCACTATACATTGGATACGATCGAAAAGCTTTGGCTATTGGATGATTTGGATAACGGCACTTTTCCAGAGTGAAATGCAGGCAAATTTGGAATCGAGAGTTCTTTTAAAGAGTTGACAGACATTTTGGGGGTTGGTCCTGCCTATTGAAGTTCTCTTAAACATACGTTATCACAAAGGCAACAGGAGAGACTTCTATCTCTCTGTAGAGGTTGTATATGGGCCTTCCCTTACGAAGCAGGAAGAAGATCAGATCAGAAAGAGCAGAATTGCACCTAATAAGTCTACACATGGGAGCAAGCTCACTTCTCAAATGAGCCGCTCATCGGCAGCAAATTGTGCTTTTATTTAACTACTCGAACTTCCAAAAAGTGGAAGAAGAAGGAGGTGGATCCTGCAGTAAACTGAATGCGGCTTGAAAGAGTATCGTTGCTGGAAACGCCAACTAGCACATTGCAGTATTTTTCTGGTCACTATTTTCATACGGGGCTATTTTGAATGAATGTCAACTGAGTCGTATGGCGGCTAGGTTCCCATTACATCTCACGTTCCTACCGTCCTCATCTCTGCGACAATTTCTCGCTGTATCATGTGCATGTGAGGAACGTAATTTGCTACACACAGCAGAAATGGCATCATGAAAGTAAGGTAATAGCATAGAACACCTACGAACTGGATTCCATTCGAACGCATTTGTTCGATTGCAGACTATAATCCAGACCTGCCGGCAGTCGCGCTCCAGTATTCCGGCCATGTCTAGCATACGCTTGGGTGACGGCTGAATATGTTGATGATCAGCCGGGCCCTTCTCTACGCCTTCCGATTATGTCTTCAACGAATAATAAGTAGTAATGCCTTGTCAGGAAGAGGAAGATTGTTCGTCCCTAGTGTTTGAAAGATACTGCTGGTGTGATAAGCGATTATGTTTTAAATGTTTCATAGTTTTATATCATAGTTATTGATTATCATTGTCAGCAATAAACAACATTGAGCAAGAAATTTTTTTTATGTTAGCGATTCAATAGAATGATACAGAGAGAAGAGATAACTCAAATGAAAGCTCAAAAAGGTTAGCTAAATACTAAAAGCATTAATTGTGTACAATTCGACTCCTGTGGCCATGCAAGCCCGTAATATAAATAATAACGATAATAATAACAACGAATAATAACGATCTGATGTGTGCAAAAACATTGACCACACCGGGGACCGAACATTCAAACCCGCTCGCTGCACCCGAGAGGCGACCCTGTTACCATTACGCCAACCGATCCCATTGGACCGGGTGGCAGCAGGCCGTTGTGAGCTGCACGCTCACGCGTACAGACGGTTTTTCGACCACAGAAGAGCATTCCAAAAAAAGTAACAATGGTTTTGGACTCCACACGCGGGCCCCTACATCCTGTTAAAATTGTATCGCAAAAGCTCACGATCACTCTGGAGGCTCTCCTTGCCAGAGCCCTGCCTTTCCTCAAAGCCACCGAGATAATTCACTCTCGAAATACCGTATTCTTAGGCGGCACAGAAACACACCGCCACATTTACGCATGCCAATTCTCTTGTCGAAAACATTATTAAAGAAGCACTGGAAGTGAGTAGAGACCACCGATCAACAACAGGGAGGAAATGAAGGTGGCTATGAGCCTTATCACTTTATACTTCAAGCTGACTGCCGAAGATGATTGCTATATAAAACCGGAGACCGGTTGCATGACATCGTTGTATTAGGTTGTTCGGAAAGTTGTTAAGGCCCCCACAGAGTTCTGCGGCAGTGCCGCGGCCCTATGCTTAACCATAGGGCAGAGACGCAGAGCTCGCCGCCGGCGGCGTGCCTGCCCTATCCTTAACCATAGCGGCGAGCGGCGTTGCCGCAGAACTCTGTGGGGCCTTTAGAGGAATGCCGGAGTACATTGTTTATTTAATAACCTTATTAACAAACAATATCATTCAACAAAATATTCATTATGATCTATCACATAGTACCATCTTAACGGTAGAGAGCGAATACCACGAGCGAAGAACTCCGGAGACTTGGATAGCAAGAAGTTATTGACGCAGCTTTTGACCTTCTCCCGATATGCGAACTTTTTTCCAGCTAAGAAAGACTGCAGCGACCAGAAAACGTAGTAGTCACTGGATGCAAGATGAGATGAGTCCTGCGGATACCAGCTCAATCCCGAGTTCCTCCAATTTCTTGTGCATATGCGTCTCGTGCGTCTTTGCTATGTGTGGTCTGGCGTTATCCATGAGAAGAATTTTTCCTCTGCTGGGATGGCGAATACATAGGAATTCGCTAGTTTTTTCCAGGTACGTAGAACATGTTTGAATCTTCCATGGAGCCGGTAGGAACCATTTCTCGGAATACTGACCCATTGGTGCCCCACCAGAAGGAAAGCAACTCCTTTTTGTCGTGATCAAGACTTCCAAACAGTTCGCGGGATCGCGGAAGAGCCTGGCATCAGCAAAACTGCTACTGCGGATGCATAAAAACGCATTGGAAAGGTGAAAAAGCTCGATAAGCTCGATATGTAGGCGCCCCAGGAGTAGAGTGAGCGGCTTAAATTATCACGTTTTAAGATTTGTTCTTCTCTACTTTTACACAACAAAATTGACCCGTTTTTAGATCGAATCAATGTGTTGAAAAGTGGATTCTGTATGATAAAATAAAAGACAGTGGATGACCGCCGACGAACCCCTTAGGCATTTTACAAAGGCGAACCTCCACCAGAAAAAGGTAATGGTCACGGTGTGGTGGTGGGCGGCTGGTGTGATCAATTACAACTTTTTGGCACCAGGCCAATCGATCACAGCAGAGACCTTCTGTAAGGAAATCGGCGAAAGGCACCGAAAATTGCGTTAACTTCAACCAGCATAGGTCAAGAGAAGAGGTCCGACTCTTTTGCACGATAAGGTCAGCCCAAACGTTTCACAAATCACCAATCGAAACTTGAACGAATTAAGGATTGAAGATTTGCCTCACCCGCCACAATCTCGAGACCGCTCACCGAGTTGAGCTTCTTGATTTTTTTTTTTGAACTCGAACAATCGAGTAACTCGACTTTCGGCGACTACCACCTTTTCAAACACTTTTAGAATTTTCTCCTTGGTAAAACCTTCACCCATCAGGACAGAGCCAAAACAGCTTATTTGGATTTTGTAGAATCTCAACCAACTATTTTTTGCTGATGGAATAAGTCGGTTGGTGACGCGTTGGCAAAGCGGTGCAGACTTGAGCGGAGCTTATTTCGACTAAATCCGATAGTATTTGAGAACATTATGGTAGTTCAAAGTGAAGCACTTAAAACGTTGAGAACTTTCCGAACAACTTATAAAAGGCATAAGAGCAGACCACTTGGTATGGTGAAAGACCCATTTTTTAAAACTACATTTTAATGTTCTTGCTTTGACTCTTCAAGTAGATACAGTTTCTAGGTATGATGTTGGGATATACATCGTTGACTTCACGGATATCGCTGCTACCTTCTTCGTCTTTCTTATGGCGCTAAATCGCCTGGCAGTGTTCGTGGTGAAACCGCTTGCGAAGGCTTTCACGAATGAGTTGATAGTTTTATTAAATTATTCATTCTTGCTTTTTTATCCAAATTTCCGCAGCATTTGTTTAGAGGCATTCTTCGCATGGAGGATAATGCTGGGGATAACGGGATAACACCTAAATGGGAAAAGGGCAAATACGCATTCAACCGATACTTCTCTTAACTTGTTATTACTTAAAGGCAGAATTTTGAATTGCATTTTACCGAAAATTTTAAATCAAATTTAAAATCAACTTATTAAAATAACTTAAAATCAACTGAATCATACCTCAACCCTTCATCGTTTCCATCGATCGCTCTACATCTTTCCTCACATAAACTTGATGTACTGTGCACGACTACATACGTCCAAAGCGAGATATCTGCCAAACAGCTGGTTAGAACAGAAAATTTAAAATTTATAGTGAATTGGTTAACATACGGCTCTAGAAAATGAGCGAAGTTTGCGGAGTATTGCTTTCCCTTAATATAGGGAATTTTCTGTTTTGAACTAAACACCAGTCACGGTTCAGCAAATTTCACTCTTCGATTTTCCTTACTTTCTTTTCTAGTTTCTGAAACTCCTGCACTAATTTATTCTATTAACTGTCAGCTTTCCCGTTTCTAGATGATTGTAGTTTCCCTTGTTATTTCGTTGTATTCTGAGCATAATACTTTCAGGCGAACTTTAGTATACACCGCAATTGGGACATGGATCGTGGTTATCGCTGTTGCGGCTGCAAAGTTTTCTGCTGATCCTATTACACAAATGTCGGACTCGAAATGGAATTTCTCTGACCTCTTCATCAGATCGAATCTAGCGCTTACGGTAAGCGTTCACTCTTTGTCTGTCAATACAAAAAAATTACGCGGAAGCAAAGTGCTCCTTGGCATCAACATCTCCTGTTGTGGCACAAATTTTCACTCTTTCCTTTGCTATGATTGCGTTGACGTCTTCTCGTATCTGAAGAATTATAACAACTAAAAACTGAAAAATTGTTCGCATGCAAAATGTGATCATAAAGAACAAATTGAACTAGCTGCCTGTATAAACCCGAACGCTCTATGTGATAGTGGTATTCGTTTAGGTGATCGCATTCATTGAATATGCCGTTGCGGTTACTGTTCTTATCACCTATATCCTCATATTTCTTTATATTCGTAAGAAGCATTCTAGAAAGGATGAGTATAGAAACGTCTAATTCAGTCTGTAAAGGATGAGTATAGAAACGACTGTGCTCTACTCTGGCAAGGATTTATCGTGGGTGTTTCATTGGTGGTGAGCATCTCTCGTGTTCTAAAGAGTATGCTGTAAAAGCATTACAGTGGAAAACCCGCACAGGTGTTTGAAAATATTCGGAATCCTTTTCCCGACGAAGCTGCTACTTTTCGCAGTGGTCCTTGGGAATACACTCTAATTGCAAAAATGATTTTCTAGTAAATCCAGCATATTACTATTTTCAAACCAAAATGGACACCTTTCAGGTTAAATTGAATAGCATTCTAAAGAAACTTGCTGCTTTTGATATCAAAGTGAGTGTCTTCCATATTGAAGCGAACAGGTTATTCCATCCATATTCATACAGGTTAATCTACAGACTCATCAAGATGGTTAGACTAACTGGTGGTGAACTTTTTGTTCAAGAAAAATTTTGTATAAGTTTCATTGAGGTTTTTTAGTTTGCTGCCCGTTAAGGGTAGTACTTCTAAAAATTGTTTTTTAAAATAAATAAAATTAAGTTAAAGAATTAGAATTACGATGGGGAGAGTAGCAGGAAACGGCGCTGTAGGTCCCACAATAAATTGGGGGATTGCGACAAAGTAGGTGCAAAGGTTTCAACTTGAATTTGGTACCTTCAAAAAATATATATATGGGAAACTGGAAGGGTTCCGGTAGTTTGCATTATCAAACGCTTAGCAATGAAATGCGTGGTACCTCCTCTGATCCATCAGGCAAGGAGAGGGTTGAAGGGCAAGGACGAACCGACTTTGATGCCAAGTGCATGGTTCTGATGTATGATACCGATATGTCGTCTAGGAAAACGTTGGAAGCATTCTGGATTTTCACAAGGAATCTAGCACTGAGTAGTTGAAACAAGTGTCTCTCAATTATTAGTGACTTCTTGTCGTTTCCTTCGCATAGGGAGCTATAGAACGACCGGTGATGAAATCTGTGTCCCTAAGAATAAGGATGATACTAAGAATGACACTGGTATACTCGGTATATTCAGTGCGGTATGGCACAGTATCTCTCAGTCACCACTCGGCAACTAACGTCAGCGGCAGCGACGTCGCTCTGCTTCAACGACGGATTAGCGGGATTGACAAACAAATTAAAATTTCTTTAAAAACGCGATAAGCATCAATCACTTTGTGCATTGAAAAAAGAGATTGTGCCATGCATCAGTAAAGTTTGTCGCGATTTTTTTTTGAATGGTAGTGTAAATGCTGCTTGCACAAAACATCAAAGTAAGAATATGTACGTCTTTTACAAGTACTTTGTCGTATCCTTATAGATCTGAAACTCTATGTTTTTTGCTATCAATCGTGTGAAAGTCGCAACATGTTGGACGAGGGCATGGCGCAATCTCTTCTTTCGTCACTAAAAACTGCCGATTTCTGGTTTTTTAAAGCAGGCTTTAAACCGCAATTTGTTCTCAAAAACGAGAATTTTATAAAGTTTTAAACATTATGCACCTATAGGGTGGGTGCATTAAAACTTCGAAGAAGCTTTTGAAGATTTTCCTTGAGCAATAAATTATTTTAACTTTTTGATACTGTTTTTAGTTTATTATTTAAAAAGCTCGCTATGATTTGGAAAATGTTCAGACTTATTTTAAGCTTTAGGCTTTCTTAGAAGAGTGTCCAATTTAACCCGAAAATTGTATAAAGTTACGTTCACTTCGTTTTGATATTTATTTCAAGCGATTTTTTGAGTGATTTAAGCTGTTCTTTGAAACCATACTGGCGTTTTTAAATCGACATCTTCGATAGGATGTAGCGAATTATCTATACAAAAGCGGGTGATAAAGTGGTTGGAATTCAAACAATCTCGACTACACAAAACGAACACGAAACTAGCAACCATCTTTTCCTGCCACGCTTATCGTTAGTCACCACACACTATAGTTGCGTTCTCGAAATGTTACATTCAAATAGTTTCGAGTGCTCACAAATTTCGAATATTTGAATTCAACAAATATATAATAATACATTCGAACACATTCGAAAAACCCTTTTTTTATACTGAAATTCGAGAACATTCGAAAAAAATCAAAAAAACTCCAACTCTGAACTTACTAAAACACTTTTGTGGAGACGCGCGCCAATAATTGCACATCGAACGCCAAGTTATAGTGAAAGACTGAAATACTTCAGCCTAAATAGCCTCTTTTATAGGCGTACTTTTAACGACATTAGCTTTTGTTATAGTCAAAAAATTAGAATAAAGCCTTCGAAATATCGGACTTTCAGGCCGTGTACTGGGCGTTCAGGAGAATTTTCTTTGCAACTTTCTTGCACCCAGTAAACACTTGTTTTACAGGGAGCTCTTTGGCTTCAAATGCTGCCAGTATTTTGGAGTCAACTAGTGCCTTGTCTTTAAGAAAAAACTGAGGTAGGTTAAGCATCTTCTTTTATATCTGCAAAATCAAGAGGTCTAAACGGTCGGGTTCAGTTACATGCAGAGTTACAACATTCGCTCGTTGCAGTGCTGCTCACTGAATAGTGGAAGAATCCCGGATCGTCGATACGTCCCTGATCGTCGACAAGGTTTGGTACACGGTGTGTTTTGTGTTTGTTCACGCTTAATGAATCAGTGAATCCTGCTTAGATTTCATGACTAAAGTTAAAGTAGAACTTAATTGCACAGGAACCCTTCAAGGGAGACTTAATTGCACAGGAACCCATCATGGATTTTTTTCATGTTTATATTTTCTTTATATAATATATACACAAATATATTGTAAAGACATGCTTTACATTGAGACAATTTTCGTCTGCAGGTTTGGTTTGACTACCTCAGTTCCTATGGAAGCAGCATCGAATGGAAGCGCAATGAAGGCTTAGGTATGAGCGGACTAACCAGGGAATTGTCTCAGGCGTAGGCCTGACTGGGGGAAATAGATAGTACCGCGAGAATATCTACCCTTCTTATAGTAGAAAAACATGTTTCGTTTTTGCTGAGTCCTTGAACCAAAAGAGCTACGGGCCCTCGAAGGCGGAGGCGCACCGTCAGCACGTGCCCACGTGTGCGCGCGGGGTGTGGTATGGGACGCGGCGAAAGGCGTAGCACGGAATACGGATGTCAGATTCGTGATCACCATCGCAAATAACTCCCCTGGAGAAGTTTGGGCGAAATCGGTGATTATGACTTCGACGGCCCTAGTCACCCGTACCTATCTTAACCTACCGTAATAGGCCGAAAATTGAAAAACGGATGTCAGATTTGTGATCGGCACCCTAAATAACCTCTCTGGGCAAGGTTTGGGCAAAGTCGGTGATAATGACGTCGACATCACTAGTCACCCTGCTTGCTGTAACCCACATCTGTTGTGACGTCATTGTTTACCATTCGCTGAAAAACTCAAAACATTGTATGGTTCAGAAACTGAGAAAATTGAGTGAAATAGAGCTCACAAACACTTTTATTTGACAATTTAAAGCTAAAAAATGTGTAGGAGATGTGTAGGAAATTAACTGATTTGGATTGCCATAAGGCACGACTTTCGCGACACGACGTTCACGACTCCAGAGATCGAGGAGAGGTAAAAAAAAATTCCCCCAAACCTTGCCCGGGGGCGTTATTTGCGGTGCTGATCACGAATCTGACATCCGTTTTTCAAATTTCGGCCGACTACGGTAAGCTACGGTAGGTACGGGTGACGGTGCAATGATGTACCCCTAATTTCGAGTGCCCGTAGCTCTTTGGGTTCATGGACTCAGCAGAAGCGGAGCATGTTTTTCTACTATATCAAGGGTGGAGATTCTCGCAGTATTATCCATTTCTGCCATTCAGATCTTGGACTGAAACCCTTCCCTGGTAAGATCGGACTCCCAGGTGGCCCCGTTTGACTAAGCTGCTCGAAACTGATTCTCCACTTCATCGGAATCACATTATAGCTATACTAAGCTCAGCCAATCCGACTTCTGCAACAATATCATAGTGAAATTATCAACGTTCTAATTCCTATTAATTCGAATTGACATTTTATTTTTAATCTCCTTAGATGTTTGGTTTATTACTACAGCCTCCTTGTATTTAGGCTTATGATTTGCTGCAAAATACTACATATACTTTAACAATCGCAGTGCATATTGATATCATGTCCTTATTTGTTTCACCAGTGTTAGGTTTATTGTGTTGAGTTTGTTGAGTTTGTGCGAAATTTTTGTGTTCATGTTCTAGCTTCAGCGCAGTTATGATGCACCTATAAATTAACTAATAAATATTTATTATGTCCCTTTCAGTCAGCACTGGTATAAAACTATGAAACAAGTAAAACACAAGCGCTTATCACACCAGAAGCAGCTTACAAAAGCCTGTGGGGACAATCTTCTACCCCAGGCAAGGATTGGCCACTTCTTTGTTAAACGCGTAATCCATTGGTGTAGAGAAGGGTGAACATCTACTTGTCCAACTGCCGTTCACGCGTATGACAGACACGGCCAAAACACAGGAGTGCAGAACTGTCGGTGGGTCTCGCTTATAAACTGCAATCACATCCATCTCCTCATCGAAACTCACATATGAAACCAATTAGGTGATACATGTAGAAAGGTCCCATTTTTATTATACTATCTCTAAGGCCCCTGCTATACTCCCGCGGGAGCATCCGCGGGACGTCCGCGGACTAAGGGTGCACCGCTGACCGCGGGCATGACGGGGCGCGGCGATTGGCCGGCTCGGGGACCCTGGCGCGATTTCCGCCCATCCGCGGAAGCTCCCGCGGGAGTATAACAGGGACCTAACCTGTACCGCCTCTGCTTCCTGAGAGTCCCTTTCAGTTTCCATAAATGGCGTCCAGGAGCAGTCCTTTAATGGCAACCTCACTCCCTCATCTTGTCGGAGAAGTGAAATCCGGTGTGAAGGTGGAAAATAATCGGCCGACATGTTCAGGTAAGAACGACATTTTTAGTGCACTGACGTACCGATATGACCCGGGTTCATAATATTCAAGCCTAAGATAAGCGTACTTGCGTGCAATTACGGTATCATTGTGATACGGTATGATATCGTTGTGGTGCATATAGACATTGTGCCAGCATTGTTGAAAAACTAGCACCTATGAAAGCGCAAATAGACCGCCTTCGTTTGTTGTAAGCTTTGATGGTATAAAATTGACTCCTATGATCATGAGAAAGTTGCAATTCGTGCAAAGTACTGGCAGCACTCTGACTCGAACTGAAAAGCCCACCGGTGTGCTCCTACGAGGTGGAATTCCTATCGCTTGCGCTGCCGATGCGCATTTCCCGATGCGCATTTGCCCACGCTTTCACACCTCTTTTTCGTGTCTTTAAAAAAACGTTCAGCAAAAACTGACTGTGGCACCAGACTCCGCTCAAAGGGCCCTACATCCTGTCAATATAGCCTTGCAAAGGCTCACCTTGAGTTGAGAACCTTCCCTTGTAAGTGCTAAGTAAGCAAATTGTTAATTGGAGACATAGAAATGTCATAAACAGCCTGAATCCGGAATTTAAAATTGTCCCTATCCATGTGTGTTGAGAGGTTTGTGACGAGGTTAGATTATGCATTGCTGGTGTTTAAATGTTTAGTTACCTAAGGTGGTTGTACATAGACCCGCTTCAGTTGGCCCGTGCTAAATATACGGCTAACGAGAAAACCATCCACCATTAAGAGGAAAACATTAAATCTTGGAGGTACCCAGTTATCTGGGAAGGTGCGCCATGCATTCTACTTCTACGTGATGTCGTAGAGGCAATTTGATTGTGTTTTTGGTCTATAAAATGACTTGCGCGGCCATTCATTGAGCAACTCCGTGTTTTTGCTTTTCAAACAGGTTTAGTACCAATTCACCGATCCAGGACGGAGAGAAAAGCTGGTTGGCCTTACAGGAAATCCTTTTCAAGAGCCTGGAATCAGGTCCATGCGACATCGGCGTCATTTCCATTTTTCTACCATCGTACCTTTGTTTCCAAGTCACGGTTGCCAAATATTTTTATTTCGTATGGTAAGACTAAGAATTCGCTGCACAAAAAATGAAACTTAAATAATTTTTCAAAACTACAAACGCATTTATGGAAATAGTTAATAGTTGATAATAGTTTATCAGTATTTGATTACGGATGGATAGCCTACGATGGGTTGCTGTAGCGCAACACGCGCACACAAACACCCAGTCGCTGAGACATATGTTAATTCGCATTCCTTTCCCTCAAATTGGTACGCTCCTTGTCACTATGTCCGCTGCAAACTCTCTGATTCGGATACACCCCTCGACGGACATGACTGTTTGTTCCTTTCATCTTTTAGTGGACGCGTCTTCAGAAGGCTTTTCCCAGATTCTTCACAACATTTGCGGCATGTTATACGGCGTCGCTTGAAAGAGTGGTCTTCAGTATTCTGGGAATGCTTTCTCAAAATAACGTAGCGATTTATGGAAATGTTGTATATACGCGTTTAATAGAGGACTTTAGACGTGAGTATGTGAACTCCTTGCATATCGGCCGTATCAACCAATGCTCAACAAGTTATATGCCCAACTTGAAAAAAAAACTTGAGCCACCGTCTCGTACCTCGTGGATAGAGGACTTCGACCAGCGAAGATTGAAAGTGGGATCCACGAACGAAAGGACCGTAAGGAGGACTACGGCGAGATACATGCGGCGAAGACACCTTCATCCGCTTAGAAAACCGACCGCCTCAGACCATCAACATACCTGACATCCGCAAGACAATCAAGAAGAGAATAGAGAAGAACGACGAATCTAGTCTGAACAAAGATGCTTCCGGCTTACATAGCTCACGGCGAAGTGATCGAAACATTGCGAAACAGGAGCTGCGGCCCTACAGTTAGTTCTGCTATTTTTTGGACATAGGCCTGTAAATCAATAAATGATAAACAACCAATTAGAAGATGCCCAGAAAAAACTTTGCAGATGAACAATGCTGAGCATTCGTCTTACTGCTTCAACGGACACAAAGAATGTCATTCCAAGACAGTGTGGCGGATAAAACGTCGCATTCCATTCACCTTTATTTAGCGTCTTGGAATAGTCTACAATAACTTTTTGGCTGATATTATTATACTATTAAAAATGACATCATTAACTATTTGTGTTTGCTCTGAATCTTGACCTTAACCCACTGACGACCGCGCGGCCCAATTTCGGCCCGCGGTTAAAAAAATGTTCGCTGCGGCCCACTTCCTCGATTTTTCATAGTTTACTAGTATTCATTAGATTCGATGGATCCTACTAATGCTACCTACCCAGTGGTCCGAGAATCATTTACTTCTAACGAAAGCTTTGATAAAAAAAATCAGCACTACACACTATTCAAACCTTAAATAAATAGATACTACTCACGAACAGCTACGTATATCTTACAAAAATGGCCATGGTTAAGACATCTAATCAAATTTCTTGCGAAAAACTTGAACCCAATTTAGAAAAAATATTTCAAACACTTGCTACATGGTGTGGTCACCTTATTTGCACGATTCGTGACGAACGTGCGCCCTTTTCTGTGATGACCTTTTTGTAGCAGCAAATACATCTTCTACGTTTTGCTTCGAACCTGTTTCGGCCTTTCTCATTATGTGGCTCACCCATTGGAGAGGGAGCTTCATTTGAAATACCGTGAAGTAGTGAATGCACGAGATTCGAGCCTCAAGGCGGTCCCAGCACGCGGTCCCACGCGTCAGACACGCGATTTGCCGCGCGGTCGTCAATGGGTTAATCTGAGGGAGCTCTTCGAATGCGAATTATTTGGCTGACCGTAAGAGTGCTTTCTTTCAACAAAGATGGAAGAGAATTGTAATCGTGTTGGCAGCGCTCGAAGCCATGACTAAAATCAACGCTGAGGCCTAAGGTGTACTGTGACTGCAGCACGTCTACGGGCGGGAAGTGCGGCGCGGAAGGTGGCCGTCGACCCTGGACCCCAACACCGGCCGTTTTGGCTTTGAGCGCGTTTTCAGCGCGGAGCTCGAATCGCCTTCTGAAGATCCAAATTTTATAAGTAAGCGTATCTAAAAGGAACATTGTTGTCGTAATTTTATAAGAATTTTAATCATTGTTCACTGAGCAGCAAAAGGACTTTAGAGATTATTTTAAAGCGCAAGAAAACAGCAGTTTTTGAGTGTTTCACAGAAAAGGAATTACGTCGGGCACTATTTCCTCTGTTTGTGACATTGGCGTTCTGTAAGTTCTTTGCAGTGGGAATAAACATATGCGAACCTTACAACTGTTTCTGATTCACGTTGATAGCGCCTGGTAGACGAAGTGTTGGCTGTTGCGCGCTCCCCGAATTAAGCTGTCTGGTTCGGCTCATGCCCAGGCTAACCAAACTTTCCACTACTACAGTATTGGTTAATTTCCACTGGATCACTCTGGGAAGGTAAAACACTCAGTTATTCTGGTGATTAGCAAGTGACTATGTGGGATTAATACGCAATCAAACTCACTCATGTAGAAATAAAATGCGTGGCGCACAAAAGGATTCATAAACGTCGTCCTTTATCGGCTGTTATTTTTAATAACGACAAGTGTTTTCGCGATTTCTTTTCTTACATGGTCAAAAATCACTGCACTCCTGTACTTCAGAATAAGCCTTAACCAATTATCTTTTAAAATTTTATTCACGGTGTTCACTTTTAGGACAGAAGAGCTATAGATTTTGAAGGAAAGTTATGGAAATTTTTTGGAAAACAAAGATTTAAGCCGACTTTTTTAGAGAGTCTAGTTTAATGGGTCCGTTTTGATTTGGAAGAAATAATTGTCTTCAAAAGTCTTCAATGTGAAATGAAAATTGAATAAAAATTAACATCACCTCGTAAATCCCGGGTTGTTCCCAGGTGTTTGTGCTTTGACGACGTCAGAACACAACACCCGGAAACAGTTAGCCCTCTGAAAACTACTAAGATAGGCAGTAAAAGTAGGAACCATCAAATGAAGGCGTCAAACTGACTGTGCAGCGATCTGAAAGCATGATCAGCACGACCCCTTGTAAATCGCATGATACAACCAACTAGACGATTGTGAACTAGTGAAGAACTCCGCAAAAACTCCTCTTGGTTGGATCACCTTCAAGCAGTAGCACAATAATAAATAGTAACGAACAAACAAAAGTCATCAAAACGGAATAAGCAGATATGCGCCCTGTAGATACCTTTCAACAAGTCTTTTATTCTGCCTCAAACACCTAGGCAGATCGTTTTTCTTTGAGAGCTTCAAAAACTCGGCTCTTGTTCGATTAGTAAAGAAGCCCTACAATCTTACATTAATTTTTGGACTGGGAGGATAAAGGCTATTTGGTTGACTGGAAGAGAATCCGAAACTCTGTTTTCGCAACGATATCGTTTTGACATCAAACAACATCGCCTACAAGGAAATAGACGAGCTAAAAAAAGTTTGAAGCGAAGATCTAATTGAACATGAACATAAACAAAACGAAGGCCTTCATCATCATCATCATTTTCAATAGCGTTTGTCCCGCTTGATGGCGGGTCCGCTCTTCTAGTCTGATGACGCCACTTCTCACGACCAAACGCTTGGTCTGGATGGACACCAGCTCACTTCAAGTCCATATGCAACTTGTCTAGCCAACGTTGTTTTGGGCGTCCTCTGGGCCGTTTTCCAGGAATTTCAAGGTTCAGGCCAATCTTACACACGGTGTCGTCGTTAGCGCGAAGGACGTGACCATACCATCGTAGACGTGCTTCGCGCAACTTGTCAGCTATCGAAACGACACCGAACCTTTGTCGCATGGTTTCATTGCGAACGCGGTCCAATCGCGTTACTCCAGCCGTCCACCTTAGCATTTTCGTCTCCATTACACTGAGGCGACTTTCAATTTCCTTCGTCACGGGCCAGCACTCAGCACCGTACGTCGCTACTGGGCGGGCGACTGCTCTATACACCTTTGACTTGAGGTACTCAGGTATTGTCTTGTTGCAAAGCACCCCAGTCAACGAATGCCATTTGAACCAGGCTGCACTCACACGTGCGTTCACCTCCAACTTTAGACTGCCATCAAACGTGACCGTTGATCTAAGATACTTGAAAGATGTAACTCGTGAGAGCTCAGTACCATTGATCTTAATGGATCCATACTCATTCCCATCCGTCAAGTATTCCGTCTTTTTGACGTTTAGCTTAATTCCGAACAATGCTAAGCGATCGCACCACGCCTGTGCCTGTCGCTCGAGCTCTGCTTTGTCTTCGCATGCAAGCATGACGTCATCGGCATACAGCAGCGTCCAAGGAGCTGCCCTTTGGAGATCGCATGTAATTGCATCCATGACGATCACGAAGAGCAGTGGGGAGAGCACAAATCCCTGGTGCACTCCGACAGAGATTGGAAACTCCATCGAGGTGCCCGCTGGTGCTCGCACTCGGTTATTGGGAACGAGTAGAGGATGCGCACCCACTCAGTAAGCTCTTCAGGGATACCACGTCGTCGCAACGCGTACCATATCACTTTCCGCGGAACGCGGTCGAAGGCCTTCTCCAAGTCCAGGAAGGCAAAATGCACCGGTTTCTGTTTCTCGCGGTGCTTCTCTAGCAGAAGACGAACGGCGTGTATGGCATCAACCGTCCCACCGCCGGCAACGAAACCACACTGATTATTGGAAAGAACGACATCCCGAATACGTCCATCAACAATTCGCTCAAAGGTTTTCATGGTTTGCGAAAGAAGGCGAATTGGACGGTGACTAGCACAGTCAGCAGGACTGCCCTTCTTCTTCCAAATCGGAATAGTGTGCTTTGCTGCCAACCCTCAGGCACTTTCTTCTCAGCAACAACCTGATTGAAAAACTCAGTCAGCCAGTCAGCAGGGCACCAGCCCTTCGACTTCCACAGGTCAGCTGGCAGGTCATCGGGACCAGTGGCTTTGCCTGACTTCTTCTTTAGGGCTGCTTCAGTTTGGCTCACTGTGATCTTCTGAACGGGACAGTATACAGGTGAAGCAGAAGGAACGGCAGGATGTTCAAATTCTACATTCGAGATTTCCTCGAAGTAGTCGCTCCATCGCATCACAGCCCTTTTACGATCCATCAGAAGATGGCCGTTCTCATCGTTAATGCCAACAAAGAACTTCTCGATGTCTTCTGCTAGGCGACAGCGAGCCTTGGCGAGTCGGTAAGGATAACGCTCGCCATCGCGCGTCTCCAGTTTTTCACTCACATCAGCGTAGTGTGCGGCTTTAGCACCGGCCACCGTCTTCTTTGCCGCTTTCTTCGATTCTCGATAATTCGGCCAATTATCGACTATTTTATCACCGATAAATACGTGATATAGCCGTTTCTTTTCTCTGACCTTCTATCTGACATCGTCAGTCCACAGCCAAGCCTGCTTGTCGACCCAAAGCCGTCCAGGCTTCGTTGTGCCGAGTTCGAGGCGCGCAGCCCGAGTTATCGCAACGGTAGCATCCTTCCAGGTTTCGTCGACAGTTGTTACCGTCGGCAACCGAATGCGAGAATTAACAGCTGCTTCCTTCTCTCTCAGTCGCCACCATTTGATTCTCGCCGTCCCGCATCGCTCAACACGTTTACACCTCGGAGGTGTGATCTTCATTGAGGAGATCAGTGGATGGAGTTGCGTGGCAACCGTCTCATACGGCACGGTCTTCGCGTCTGTGGCAATACCTTGGTCGTGACGCCTAACAAGGACATAGTCAATCTGCGTTTTGGAGTTCCCGCTATAAAACAGATGAGGTGGGAGTCACGCTTTCAAAATTTGGTGTTCACGAAGGAGGGGTCGTGTGAGTCTGCATACTCAAGTATACGCTCAAAATCGGCGTTGCGTGACCCATAGCCAAAACCACCATGACAGCTGTAACAATCTTTCGTTGCTCCGACGTGACCCTTAAGGTCACCTGCCGCAACAATCATGTCTTGTGACGGCACTTCCGCTGTCTTCTCATCAAGCAGGGACCAGAACTCGTCCTTGGTTTGCTTGGAGCAACCTGTCTGCGGAACATACGCGGAAAAGAAGCGACATCGTCACTCTTCTACGGCGACAACAATTTTCATCAAGCGGTCATCGAAACGTTCTACGCTTGCAATCTTGTCACGGAAACGCTCGGAGACGATTATACCGACACCACTGGTGGTCCTGGGATTTCCACATAGAACGGCCTTGAAGCCACGTCCTATGACCCTTGACTTGCTGCAGGACCACCTCGTCTCCTGCACCGCACAGAGATCTATCCTTCTTCGCTCCAGTGCTTCTACCAACTTGCACGAGCGGCCCGTCAACGTACCCACATTCAACGTTGCTACGCGGGACTTGCCTACGTTACGGGACTTTCGGACTAGCTCAGTTGCCCCCGATGCCGTCCTCGCATCAGAACAACAAAACGAAGGCCTTGGTCAACCGATTATGTAAGACAGGAGCAATGATGCTGTAAGGAATATTTTTACAGCATGTGAGATTCCACATCTATCCCGGAAAAGAATTGAACATTACGAACGACCTAGCTCCCAGAATGTCCCACGTGAAGTAAGCAGCATTGGCATTTTTAATTCGTTAGGATAAGTGACCGATTAAACAGGAGATCCTGATAGATCTACGACATTTAATGCGTCTGTTCTGCCAGTATTGTGTTATGCAACTGAAACTTTGCCTGGCAAGAAGGCAACATCCTCTTCTGCCTTGGAATGATTTATTCTGCAGATGAGCCTGCATCAACAGCGGCTGCTCCGGTTACGAATTAAAATAAGCCACGTATGGAGGATACGCTGAAGTACACGACAAAGTTGAAACGTTGCTGGACTGGTCAAGTGCTTCGACGAACAGACGACCGAAGTAGTCTACAGGTTAACGAATGGCTTCGAAGCAACAAGAAGAGACCGTTGCGAAGATCGCCGACAAGATGGGCAGACCCACCCTCGAAATTGTTAAGGAAACGCGGTCTGCCTAACTGCACTAGAAATTGAGTAGAATGAAAGGTTTGTTGTGCCCGTTAGGAAAATAACGGCTGATGAATTACCAAACCATCAATTTTTTAGATGGAGCTGTAGGGAGAAGAAAAAATTTAAACATTGTTGAAAAATGATAGAGATAATATAATAGATATAAACAGGTAAAGAATCATTTGTATCCTCGTTCCCAGATCGGTGTGTGGTTGATGTGCCTGAAACATTAGTGTCTTTTATTTTAATTTTTTTTGTTATTTTTTTATTTATTTATAAAGTAATAGGCCGGAAAGTTCTGGCGGTTTTCGCTCCTTCACCCCAATTATAACTCTTGGCAGATAATAAATATAATAACTCTTTATAGCCCCGCATTGAGTCAGAAGGGGCGCGTGTAGCGCAGTCGGAGGAGGCGCGACTGTCGCGCGCACCCGATACCAGGTTCCTGGTTCGGATTTCCCGCCCAGGCCAACCAAGCCTTCCATCCCTCCGGGGTCGGTGAATTGGTACCAGACTTGTCTGGGAAGGATAAAGCGCTGACTTGTTCATCGGCTGGCCACCGCAAGTCATAGTATGGCCAAATACGCATTCATGTCGCCTCAACGACATCCCGTAGAAGTAGAATGCGCTGGCGCATCCCAGAAGGGATTGAATAACGCCGTCCTTTATCCTTATTTATTGAGTCAGAAGCACCTAGTAAAGCAATCAAAGGTAAGCACAACTACAGTTCTAGTCAGCCAGTTGTGAAACTCCATGTAAGTGACGCATGGAGAAGCGACATCTATGAATACTAAGCTAGAAGGTTTCTAAAATCTCGCTATTTCTAGAGATAAGGAAGAATGTTATGTCAACGCTGTTTTTCATTTCATCGTCTCTTCCTTCACTACATCGGAAGACTTCGAAAGAGAAAAAAACGTTGTCGTACCTTGTAATTTAAATTGGCTAATAAAGTTTAATCTAAAGACCTACTTGGAACAGTGTATTCCACTGTTTTTGGGTGGTACTGGCAAATGCAGAGAAGTTCTGGATATCCCACACTACGTCTTCATCCGTCCTGACAGTTTGTACCTCCTCATTGCAGACCGTCGATATGTATCGCGGTTCGGCCAAGGGCTTAAAATCAGATTATTCAAAATTCATTTTGCTTAGATGCCGCCATAGCACAACATAATGTGACAGAAAGGAAGGAATCCACTATACTTTTAACTTATAAAACAGCAATTGTAATGCATATGCAAATTGATTAGTTTTTTTTTTGCTTTGTTATGAGGCGGTTGCTTCAAATGGCATAGTGTTCAATGCGGTTTACAGCAAAAGAGCTGTCCATTCAATACTAAGAAAGACTTCAACATTATCAGTTCGAGTTTCAAAGAGTCTACAGGTTTCGACTGTTTGCTGCCTATAATTTTAACCAAGACGAGAGATTTGAAAATTTTCTCATGTTTGATGTGACAACCTTTGCTTTTTTGCATTTTTTCTTAGTTTTAAACCTGCCTTCAGAGTAATAGCCTTAAATGTATCCAGAAAACTGGCCTGCAAAATGTCTCCGTACTCCATTGCTTTCTTTTGAAGGTCGTAATGCTTATCTGTTTTATACTCTTTGCCCACGAAGAACAGGATACCATATCTGAACTAAAGCATAACTTTGAAAATGAATACATAGAGCATCAAATAGTATTCCCACTTTACCTTTTATTTGGATGCTCCCCTACGTTTTTCGCCACGTTTGCCTTCTGGTTAGATCTGCAACCCTTACAACACTATGTGTGAAAACGTGGATTTCATAGTGGATAACCACTATGAAATCCATGTTTTCACACATAGTGCTGTCCGGCAGGATTGTGTACTTCAAGACATCCAACCTCTAAAAATGCGAGTTTTGAAAATTAAATAAGCATAGTTAACGATGACCAATCAAAAAAAACTGCAACCGCCTTTTACGGTAGATTTTACCTAAACGTTAATACTAAAAGCCTAACATCCCACATTATCTATAAACGGCTTTTCTCCATGCAACTGCCTTACTCGATAATTTACCCAGGCAAAATTATTCCGCTGGAGTTTCTGCAAATAAGTTTTTTTAAGCTTACGTTTCATGTAAACTTTTGAGCCCATGGATTAGTACAAACTTGGATAAGTGCCTATAAACGTTTTCCATTCTCAAAATTACTGTCCATATTAAGTGTCCGGTGAAGGTGGTATCGGAAACCAAGTTCTAAGAACATCGGGATTCACGCAAGATCAGCACACCCCACTGCTGCAAAACGTGCTGTTATCAGCAACATATTCCAAGTAACAGTTGGTATGTGTACTGGCTTCAATGAGCGTTAACAGACTTCACGATTTTTTCAGATATAGCCATTTCGAACAGCTATTCGGTATCAAGTCGTAATAGGAGATTTCACGCTAACTCTCATGATAGATCTCGCGCAGACAAGATGCCGCTCGTTCTACAGTACATCTCCGACAGAGTCACTGCTGAACTTCAGAGAGCTATTTTGAGGGCACAACTGCAGGTCGATGTTACCTTAATAAACATTTCTAACGACAACATCAGCCGGCGGTTAGCCGCAATAGGCTCTACGATCAACATGTGTTTTCTAAAACTATTTTATTTGTCCAAGTAGAAGAGTAGGCGATTGCTCGAGGGCTGGAGCAATTTACCAGATCGACTGCTTGGCGTGTAACGACATAGGAAAAACAGGATGGGCTCTTGAAGTGCGAATAAGGGAGCATCTGTCAAGTAAACGACGTGGGTTGCCAACCAGTCCACATGGAAAGCATAGGATAAAGCAAATAATGGGAAAGACATTGAGGTAAATGTACTATTTTGTTTATTGGTGGAGATACATATTTCCGCAAAGTAAGCGTTAGAGTCATCCGGGATTTTCGCAACAAATCCAGAAATGGACAACTGAAAAGAATGTCTTTCTGCCGTTCGTTTCTCATTGCAAACTGTAGTACGACCGGTCCACGGATCTCCCTCGAAAGAGAGCCTTCGGGCTCTTTTGTTAGGATGGATCTCGGGCCGCTTGTCGCAGGGCCACGTGGCGCGTCTCCGGGGTGGTGGATAGGGGAACGAAAACGCGAACCATGCGACTGTGTTCTGCTCAGAGACGCAGGTGGGATACAGGAGGTGGACTCCTTGCTTCTACTCTGTCGGGTCGACGCGTTCCTTGTGCGTGGGAGCGGCATGTTCATGCACAGTGTGCGTGGATGTGTGAATTGTAACTGCGTCGCCTGTGCGAATTGTAACTGCGTCAGCTCGGCCAAAAGCTGACACTGGGTAGACTGGAAGTACATCGTAAGGCGATTCGAGGCCGCCTCAAAAGTCTCGCCCCGTCTTTGGGCCGTCTGGCTGGCTGCCCGGAGATTTTCGCCCGCACGACAGAGCCTGACTAGCTACCCGGGTTGTATTGCAGTCAAACACAGCAGCACTAGGGGGCCTCATTTATCTGACCCCGAAAGACACCCTATTTCTGCAGCGATGGGAAGGACGAGTACGGAGAGGCTGCTAAAATCTCAGGGCCTAACAAGGCTGCGGAAGTTGAGAAGGACTAGGGGGACGATCTTACAACGCCCACACCCTTGCATCGGAAGCATACGTCGAGGACCTGATGATGCAAACCAGGAAGATCAAGTACGACGTCATCGGACTGACCGAGACGAGGAGACACCACCCCTTACACGCCGTGTACGACTCCGGAGAAGAACTGTTCCTCGGAACATGCGACAGCAGGGGAGTGGGCGGCGTTGGTGTCCTTGTCAACACGCACTTGGCCATGGATATCGATTCGTACGAGTCTCTGACAACCCGATTCGGACGTCTGCGACTGAAGAGATGTGGCTCCGTGCCGGCTTTGACTGTGTTCGTCGCGTATGCCCCAACACCCGACTACGACGACGAAGAGGTCGAAGCCTTCTACGTGGAGCTGGAAAAGTTCTATAAGAAAGATCACAACTCCTACAAGGTGATCGTCGGCGACTTCAACGCCAAGCTCGGACCACGAAGGTCGCCGGAAGAACTACACACTGAAACCCACGGTTTGGAGTTTAACGAGCAAGGTGAAAGGCTGGCTGAGTTTATCATGTCGACCAAGACCATCCATGGAAACTCACAGTTTTAGAAGCCTCTCTCCCTACAACAGACCTGGGAATTTTCCGGTGCCCAGTTCCACAACGAGATCGACCACATCATCTTCAATCGCAAGTATTGCCTGACCGACGTCTCCGTTGTCCCCAAGTTCTACACAGCACCGGACTACCGCCTCCTTCGAGCGAGGTTTAGCTTTTTGCGTCAAAGAGAGAAGACCGTAAAGTTCTAGAAGAGGAATCCCAGAGCGACCTCCACACCTCTTTTCCCGGCCTTTGAGAAGATGCCGTCATGGACAACGTCGATGAGGATTACGACCACTTCGTGCACCATCTCCACGACAGTGCTAAGAGAGCCGAGAGCTTGAGGAACTCCAAGAGACGCCTGTCTTCGGAAACTTTTTGGCTGATACGCCATCGTGGAGCAGCACGAGCGTCAGGCAACTACCTGCTGAAGTCCGAGCTTAAGAAGCTGTGCAGAGCGGCGATAAAGGAAAATCTCAAGGAAAGAGAGGTGTTGGCTGAAGCAGCAGAGCTGCGTTGAGCATCTGCAATGCCCGCCGGAACTTTGCCAATTCAAGACCACAATGACCGCTCTTCGACGTCATGACGGAGCCGTCACCTCTTCCAGAAGGATTATGGAGAAGGTCATCCACGACATGATCAGACCTGAACACCTGAAGAATCTCCCGCCAACGCTCATCAACACGTTGGCGCGGATCCTCAAACGCAACCTGTCGGAGTGTAAAGGTTCATTTCAGTGGAAGATCAGCAAGACCGTCTTGCTGTACAAGAAGGGAGACGTGCACGACATTGGCAACTATCGCCCGATCTGCCTGCTGCCTGTAGTCTACAAGTTGTTCACTGGAGTCATCCTGAATAGAATCAGCAGAACACTGGACGAGGGACAGCCGTGCGAACAAGCAGGATTTCGGAGAGGATTCAGCACGATCGACCACATTCACACCATTACGAAGCTCATCGAGGTGTCGCGAGAGTATAAGCTGCCGCTGTGCCTTACGTTCATCTTCATGAAGAATGCGTTCGACTCCGTCGAGACTGAAGCGGTCTGCGAAACTCTGCTCACTCAGGGCGTTCCTAGTCAGTACATCAGATTCCTTCGAGAGCTGCACAGTGGATTCGCGACCAAGATCTCACCATTCTACAACGACGACCTCATCGACGTAAAGAGAGGGGTTCGGCAGGGGGATACCATATCCCGAAGCTCTTCAGCGTCACCCTCGAAAACGTCATGCGCGAACTAGAATGGGAAGGCATGGAGTGAAGGTCGACGGCCGACAACTACATCATCTTCGCTTCGCTAACGACATCGTGCTTATAACACCGGGCATCATTCAGGCGGAGCGAATGCTGGCCAACTTCGATCGCGTATGTGGGAACGTTGGAATGCAGCTGAATCTTACGAAGACGATGTTCATGAGGAACGGACAAGTTTCTGGTGCCCTATTCTCGCTCAACGTAACGAACATCTACGAATGTTCAAGCTACGGGTATCTGGGTCGCGAAGTCAACATGGCCAACGACCTAGCACCAGACCTGAGCAGGAGGAGAGGAGCGGCTTGGGGAGCTTTCAAGAGCGTGGAAAACTTGTGAAGAAGACGAAGAACGTCCGACTCCGTGCCCAATTATTCGACTTCACTGTTCTTCCTGCCCTAACATACGCCTCAGACACCTGAGCTATACGAAAGCAGGATCAACACGCGATCAGCGTCGCGCAGCGTGGAATCGAGAGGACGATGATCGGAGTGACACGACTCACGCAAGTGAGAGAAGGCCTCCGAAGTTCCGAGCTTCGCCGACATTCGAAGATTAGAGACGCTGTCGCATCGGCCAAGTCGTCAAAGATTAGGTGAGCCGGTTACGTAATGCGATTTGAAGACACCCGCTAGACGAGAGCCATCACCGACTGGATTCCGCGCGATGTCAAGAGAACACCGGGACGCCCACCAACGCGTTGGTCGGACTTCTTCGAGAAAGCCCTGAACGACCGATATGACGCTCTTCGTGTCCTTCGAACGAGGAGGATCTATTTGACCACTCTGGCACGCGACAGGGACGGATGGAGACGCGAGCATGTCGATGATCAACGGGACGACAGGTGATACAGGTTATACTGTACGACCGGTGGGCGGCAGTGGTGTGCGGTATGTCCCTTTCGCCCTTACTGGTTAACTAGCGCGGGCGAACATCAGCCCTTTCGGTGGATCCAATTGGTGAGTTCGTTTCTCCTAATTGGGCTTCCCTGTTATGCTTGTAGCGCAGGTCCGAAATGCAGGCTAGTCAAGGCGCTTGGTAGTGTAGAGCGCACAAGAAAAACTGATGCACCACGTTTAGGCCTCTGAAGACGATGAGAAGTCAAAACGTCAGGCCCTGAAAGTCCACCTAAAAAGCTCGTGTGACATAAAAGACTTAACTGAGTAACAACTTACAATTCCAAAGCAAAGGAACTTTTTAACATTTCAACTCACAAGAAGCTATTTCGGGGACTTCAGAGACTAAACTACGATTCACACTCTGGATTCACACAAACATTTAATCCATACTTCTAGGAGACCGAATGCGAAAGTATATATCACCTTCTATGTGGTTTATTGGAAAGATATGAAAAAAACTTTACGTGCTTGCCTTGTACAAATTATAGATGCTGACATTTGGCAGAAGAATTATGGTTGTTACGATCAGGAATAAAACGAGCGTGAAATAAAACTGTCGACATGCTCTTGTTATTGTATATTTGGTTCTGAAATGATTCTTTGTGTAGTAAATTTTGAGCTTAAAGATTAGAGAGCTTAAAGAGAAGGATAGGGGCTTTACCAAGAGCTGGTACTGCTCGCTATCGGAATATTATAGTGATTTGAAATTATGCGAAACGTTGCAACCCAAAAGATGGCGGCATGGCACCAGAATAGCGGATTCCGCATTGAAGCGTGACAAAGGCTGAAGAAGAAGAAGAAGAAGAAGAAGAAGAAGAAGAAGAAGAAGAAGAAGAAGAAGAAGAAGAAGAAGAAGAAGAAGAAGAAGAAGAAGAAGAAGAAGAAGAAGAAGAAGAAGAAGATTGCAACCCAAGTGATTAAGTTCTGTTTATTGCGTCGCTAGATTAGCTGGATTTCAACGTTTTCGTGGAACCTTTCAGTACCCTCCCCTTGGACAAGGGCTGACATCGTTTTTGTAAAATAGGAACATAGACTTGTTTTGAAAAATAGACAAATGTAAAACGGATATGAAACGGTATCCATTTCACTAGGAGGTTTAAACCGTTATAAGAGTAATTGACCAAACACAGATTTTTAGGGCTACATATATGTAGACCTAAAAAATTTTAAATTTGGAGACGTCTTAGTCGCTTTCAATGTCAGGAGAAAAAGGGATTAGAGTGTTCAGTAGACCACAGTACAAAATGACAAACCGCAGTGTTGACCACACGCACATGCGGAGAGCACATACGGAGCGAGGATCTAAAAACAACCCCTTTTATGCGATGGAACATTAGCGGTACTTCATTGTTGTCCTACTGTAAAATGCACAAAAGTCTGTTAGCCTTTCGCAATTAACTAATTGTTTTGTTCTAAACCTCTACGTAAACATGTTGAGCAATACGTTGGGAGGCCTGTTCTATCGCTGGGTTTATAAGCGATGCTATTACGGTAATACTGACTCTCACTTTGTCGTACGTTGATTTTCATCGCCAACTTTTCATACTTAACCACTGTATACATTCTCCGTTACCTTGGCACCGTTTTATTGGGTGATTGAAAAGTCTTGCAACACTTCAGCTACTTCCTTTTAAATTTGTTAAAGCTCTAACAGCATTGATTTTGTGCAGTGACGTCACAATACGTTCTCGAAGCTGTCTCAATCATACCAAAGGCAACAATGTCAACGGTAAGCTGCAGCATCCTACGACCTATCGTATGCTACGAGTTTCTGCAAGATCGTTCCCCAACGACTGCAGCCTCCAACATCTGCGCTGCATTCAAGGAGAAAGTCACTCACTATTCCACAGTGGCCGGTTGGTATCAGCGCTTTGAGGCTGGAGATATCTTTCTCGAAGATCGACCCTGTTCCGGACGCCCCTACGTTGTGGAAGAAGACAGCTTGCGCGAAGCCTTCAAGGTGAAGCCATATTCAACCACTTGCGAATTGGCGACGACACTTGGATGTACGCAAAGCACCGTCGAGAGGCACCTGGCGATTCTTGGGTACCGCAAAGCTTTGTCGTCTTGGGCACCACATGTGCTGCGGGACTCTGACAAGACATGCCAAATCAGTGTTGCTGAGACGCTGCTTCTTGGCCACAGAAAGGACTTTCTGAAGAAAGGACTTTTTCACAGAAAGGACTTTCTGAAGGACATTGTCACTGGTGATGAAAGCTGGGTTCTTTATGTGAACCACACTCGCAAGAGCCAATGGCTCCCACGCGGAGAACCGGCTGCAAGACAACCAAACGTGGACACCCGAAAAGAAGGTTCTACTGTGTTGCTGGTGGGACTCAGAAGGCAAGCTTTATTGGGAGTTGCTTGATAGTGAAACCACAGTCACAGCATCTGTCTACGCTACCCTGCTCCAGAGCTTGGCCGACGCCTTTCGCCAAAAGCGTCCAGAAAGGGAAAATGTCTACCTGCAGCACGATAACGCGCGTCCTCATGTCGCAAAGGTGAGTCGCGAAAAAATCCAGGAGTTAGGCTGGGAAGTTCGGCCCCATCCACCGTACTCTCCAGTCCTCACTCCTTCTGACCATCACCTGTTCATGGTAAAGAGTTCGATGATCGACGTCAACTGGAACTGGAGGTTTCTGAATTATTATCCTTACAGCCCTCTGAATTCAAATTCAAATGCTGAAAGCTGGGAAAGGATTTTAGACATCGATGCGAAGAATACTGTGGACTGTGTTTTTGTATATTGCATTATATTTAACTGTATTGTAATATTTTGCGCTAGTGTTGCAAGACTTTTCGATCATCCTAATAGCTTGTCATTTAGTACGCGTTTCTTGGATAAGACTTAGTCTTAGTTAGTTGAACGACGTTGCGTTAATATTGTATCCCTCAATATTCTTCCAACTCCTTATTTTTTAAAGTTAAAACGCATTTTCAAAAAATACTTTTGATCAATATACACTTTATTCTGGCTTTTATTTTTAACTCTCTGTTTTGTACCTCCAATAGTACTGTTGTGCAGCAAGATGTAGACATAGAATGATATGCTGTTTTTAAACTGCGATATATACCTAACAACTTCATGCACTCTTCATGGAGCAGTATCACACTGTGTCTGATGATACCTTTCTTCTCATTTTTCGTAGCGGTTCCCTCCTACATTTTAGAGTTTTGTCGAATGAACACAACTTTCTTTCCTATTAATATTTTATCTTTTTCATGGTCATGAGGGGACGCGTGGATCTGACGAAGAGATGATTTTCCCTTCCGCATGAGGGAAAATTGTGCGGTGGTGTACGCTCTGAATCCAACTGCTACTGATAAACTAATCGTCTTCTGTGTTTAACTTTAGCTGTTTTCTCGATCGCCATTACTTGCAATTATTCTTTTAGAGCTTGCTTGACTCCTCAAATCTGTATCTCCAGCTTTGCCTTCTTCAACAATTAAGGACAATTTTTTTCTTTTCGCCCTCAGTAAAATTTTAGGCTAAAAATTTTATATAAACCATAAAATATTCATGTATTTATGTTGCATTGAAAGATGATCTAAATTGGTGTTGTTATCTTCTGCACTTGGAGGCACTGTGAGATGGTCTGAACATGGCACTTGAGTGCAGATCGTTGATGCAGGACGACTTTTGAAGATTTAATTTCGCTCACACTTTATTTCTCGTAATGTCCATGTTCTTCGAGGTAGAGCCACGTCTACTTGCTGGCCTACTCCAACTCACAGAGACGAACGGATCTGGGAATATGTCATTCCCCGAATAAGGCGGCATCGAAGGGTAGGTCGCGCAAGGTCGAGCAAGTAAGAAAAGTCCCGTGAAGCAAGCCAGACCCACAAATCAACGCTTCATGTAGTAGCGTTGACTAGCCGCTTTTGCAAGTCACTTGCCGAGATGCAGCGAAGAAGTTTTCATTTCTTTGCGGTGCATGAGGGCAGGCGGTCCTGTTCAAAATCAAATCACATTTCCTTCAGGACCGTCATTGATGAAGTCAAAGGAACACTTGTAGTGTCGGTGTGATCATCTCCGGACGTTTTGGTGATCCGATTGTAAACGTTGAATGCGTTTACGAGCGACTAATAAAGATCGTTGTTGGTAGTAAACAGCGACCCTAACGTTTATTCTTTGCGTATGCTACGAAAACATGTTGTTATCGAGCCCGGCATAGGTTTAGAGCCAGATGCTAGTGAAGATCTCGGAAGTAACGTCCACGAATGCCATCATTATTGCATATGACTTCAGTAGTCACGCTGAGAGAGCTAAATATGATCAAGGCGTTCGGATTACGGTCGGAATGCTGATCACAGCCGAAGCTTGCCGTTTAAGACGATTGTGACAAACAATTGTGTTGAGGCTCATCCCCGAAACTGCTTTTAAGGTGCACATTCAAGTTTCTCACTTTCATTTTCAAAAAGCTTCCTGTACTTACCGAAAACAGGTAGTTTTATGAAGACACTGATGAGATGTCAAAAGTGGAGCTAACGTTTCGGTACCGGTTGCAGAATAAAAACTGCTTTATTTTGCTGAAGATCACGAATGTGAATGAGGTTTACACCACACCCTATATTGGTTTTGCATCGCAGCAGTTTTTGTCTCACGTTTTTCTACTGATCCCTTTCTTTTCAACGTCTTCTCGTCATTCTCGTCTTTCTTTTTCACCCACTTGATGCATCTGCAGTCACTCTTGACTAATGCTTACTTTTTAAACTAAATAAACACAACTAAGGTAGAAAGGTTCCTCAAAAATCGGCGCCAGACTACATCTGCACTGTTTCCCAAATGGAGCCACAATCCACATTACGGTCATGCAAAGTTGTCACTTTTTCTAGCAGGAGCCGCAATCCATATTTCGCTCATGCAAAGTTGACACTGTTTATTAGTCTTCCATGTGTGACGCTGCCGCCCTGGATATCACTGCAATAACAGATTCTGCTTTCCTGACATAAAAAAGCGAAAGGATCACGAGTTTACACTACGACTCGTGATAATCTTCCAATAACTTTATTGTAAACGTAGGCTAAGACATGCATCGTTTATTCCGTTTGCATTTCAGAATTTGGAATTTTTCTGCAAATATGCACTCACTTCGCTGTACAAACTCTTGATACGTTCGTGTGCATCATTAGTTATGTTACCAAAGTTGACTGGGCAGGTTTGTTGTCTAACAGGTCACATTCACGGACTACTGGTATCATGCATACATCTGAGCGTTTAAAATTCGTAGAAAACAGAATTCCATCGTATCCTACGCATGTGTGAAAATTTTGCATTATATGATGTAGTCCTCCTTTTAGTCTCCCAAACGTGTGGATTAACTGCCCAGTATCGATGGTTTTCATCGAGCTTAGGCACTTATGAAGAAACGGGCCCGTGGTGCCGTGGTGGCGCCGTGCTTGTGATGAGCATGGGGCGGAGAGTGTCCAACCAAAGAAGCCGAGCATCGATCAGCGAGCCGGGAGGTCACGTGGGCCGTGGCATTGGTCGGTGACGCACCCATTTTCCGCACCTCGCCACCGCGGCACCACGGGACCGGTGCATCATAAGTACCTGATTTTCTTCCAGTGACTCTTGATAGCAACAGCTGCGACTGAAACGAGTTTGACGGCTGTCTGACGAACTTCTCCCAAAGTGAGAAAATTCTATCAATAGTTGCAAGATCCTAGTGAATGTGAGTTTTTTCTGCAGTGAAGGATTTGAGAGTGAAGAGCTGCCCCTCCCCAATCCCTTCACTGACCTTAATCCAGCAGTGACCAACGTCAGCATCGACCGTATTGAGCACGACAATGCCGCCGCGAAGGTACAAGCGACATATCACCCTGAGTCCTCAAAAACGCCCTCAGGCTGCACAAACCGTCTAAGGCTACTGTTTGGGTTAAACCAGAAGCCAACCACTTTTTCGTTCAAAACGTATGACGCTAAACGAAGCTCTACCAGCATTGGAAAAGAAACTCACTGGCTCGAAATTGTGACGATCATTGGAGGGCGACACTTCTTTCACCCTTCAAATCGAAGTGGACGATTAATCGAAGGAATTGTTGTAAACTTTTGGCAAGGCTTGCATTATAAAGCTGGCTACCTTTCGGCTTCTCTGTTCTTCTAGCAAATCGTACATACTACACTACCACATTACCTGCAGGGGTATCGTCTTCTTTGAATATATAAGTATCGTCGTGGAGTGCGTCAGAGTGACATCGTTCGTTTGCTCCGTGTCGCTCACACGACAGTTTCCAAAGCAAAAATTCGGAACAAGGACCTGGGCCATGAAGGTGGCCGTTCAGGCCAAGAACGTAAGCGCACCGCCAACACGTCCAGAATACGGAAAATCATCAAGATGCGAGTTGACAAAAATCCGAAGACTTCCATCACGAAAATGGCTCGAGACATCGGTGTCAGCTCCTTTTTAGTGCGTCGTATAGCCAAAGACGAACTAGGCTTGAATCCCCACATAACCCAAAAAGTACAGCTTTAACGGACAAGAACAAGCGCGAAGGGCTGTTTCGATGTTACCAACTAAGGGTGCGGGCCGCAAGTCAAAGATGGGAACGGATACTCTTCACAGATAAGAAGCTGTTTGCCGAGGAGCAGACGCACAATCGCCAAAATAATAAATCTGGACTTCAAAGGCTCCAGACACCTTCTTCATCGTTGTGCACTGCCAAAATCCACAACCGCTTATGGTATGAGGTAGAATTTGCGTCAGCGGCAAAACACCCTTGTACTTGTAGACCTAGGAGTGAAATTTGACCAAGATGTATGCCAAGATGTATGATGGCAAAATATTCCTGAGGTTGTGGTCCTACCTTGGGTTCGATAGCGCTTCGGCAGCACGCATTGGACGTTTCAACAGGGCTCTGCACCAGCACATAGAGAAAAGAACACGCAGGAGTGGTGCAAGGCCAACTTCCTCGACCTTTTAACATCTGAGGAATTGCGTAAGTCTCTCCAGACCTAAACCCGATGAGCTACCACGTGTGATCAATTTTAGAGTACAAAGGGGAAGGGACGCCACTTCGAAACCAATCGGTACATGATGTTGCTGTGTGTTGTTGTTATTTGTTGATTGATCATCGAAATTGTCAACCGTTTTTTATTTATGATAACCCGTTATCTTGGCGCTCCCCGTATATATAGTACCGCGCGTGTCGTTTGGTTAGTTGCCGCTTTTGAGCCTTTTTAAGTGGCTTTTTTAACATTTTTTAAATTCAAGTTCTCGAAGAAAAGAAAAGAAACATACAGAGTGCGTCAGAGGTTCTTGGACACATGTAATTGATCGCACAAACGGCTGTTTTAAAGCAAATCAGATGATGTTTATAAAATTTATTACTATTGACCAGGCACATACAAAGAAGTAGTCAAATTTCGAAATGGCCTCCTTTAGCACGAATACACGCCTTCAATCGCTCGGAAAACGCATCCACGGCGGCACGCAGAGGGTCTTCACCAATCTCTCCCTACTTTCTTCAGGACTCCTTGATGTGAAGCAGTGTTTCTGTGGAATGTTGCATAGGCCTTACTCTTCAATATGGACCAGATTGTGTAATGGAATTGAGATCCGGGCTGAGCGGAGGCCAATCTTCGGCTGAGAATCTGGAACGCTATTCAGCGCACAACTTCTGTACCACTTTAGCCTTATGAGCGGGCGCGGAGCCTTGTTGATAAGTCCTGTCGCTTTTCCTTTAAGGCACTAATTCCTAAAAAAGAATGTCTTTCTTCAGGATGCCCTCTAGGTAGTTTTATATTTAGTTTTTTCATCGAGATGCAGTTTCTCCATTATAGTGCGCAAACCATTTGCATCAGACATCTTGAACAAAGGAACATCCAGGCACCAAAAATTGGTGAATCAAAGGGTAGGAGTAGTGCAACAATACCAAAAGTTTGGGCTAGCGAAGCGCATCATTCCATATAATGAGCCTGAAACAAAGGAGTCCAAGATCTTTTGACGCGCACTGTATATTTGAGCTGAGCAGCTTGAGATCTGTCTTTTCACATATAAATTGCAGTTGAGATAAACAATGCATGCAGTCAATCCAGTGGGGGCGACAACCTGTAGAGAGAGTTGACGTTGGAGGAGTTTCATCGGAAAATCCTAGCCGCCCTACTCAAGAGTTGCTCTATGACTGTCCAGCTTGCCTTTAGAGTGTAACGTGAAGGTTGCACATAGAATCGAGCCTATCAATCGAGTGAGCGACAGCTCGCAAATTGCATGCGCAGATGTGTTCGTAGCGTGATAACTCTGTCAAACGCCAATCTTTTCTGCTGCAACTTGAGGGTTTTGCGTACTCCTAACGCACACTCAAGGACAACGATGTAGCTCATGAATATACTAAGTTACAGCGGTGCGAATATGAAGGTGGGGCTTTTGTGACACGATCTTTCCGATTTTGGTCAACAGGAAGACGCGGCGAGCTAACAGACGACGAATGCGAAGGCTAGCAGATCAGTTAAGGTTATGGATGCGCGGAAAATTTTCTGTAAAACGCAAAAGACGAAACGCGGAACGGAGACGCTCAGTAATGGCCAGAAACCGGAATACGAAACGCGGAAAAGGAAATGACACATAGTCGCCATTTTTCAAAAGTGCATCTTAAATTGCGTCAAAGGCGGCTTCTACTGCACTTTTCCTTGCACAGATCTTTGCGAGCAGCAGAATATTAACCTGTTAGTTATGGCTAGAGCAATAAACGAAAACAAATTCATGGTTCTGTCTCACTATCTCTCACTATTTCAACATGCAGTCTCTCCTCTGTTTCCATATCTAGTTCCTGCGACGGCTTTTCGCTGAGAGTTTGTTGCTGTAATTTTTTTTGATCAGTAGATTTAACTGACTTAGCCACTTTAGGTTGCTCACAGACCAGCATTTAAAAAGTCACTCGCGTGAAGTCTGAAACTGGAGCATCACCTAGATCATTTTCCTACCAGAAAAGGCATTCCTCTCAACATTTTTGAAGCCTGCGGCATCATGGAGGACGTAATGACTGCACAGATATCTGAATACTGAAGATGTGCAGTTATATTCTAATTACAAAAACTATTATACACTCAGAATTCACTCTGGGGTGTAAGATGATAGCTGGATAACTGATCAGCTATAATAAGTTTACACTTCCCTAGGAATATTCAGTCTGTGCCAGCCTAGAAGGTCCCTGATATAAAGTTGACAGCTAGACAGTTTCTGGATGGTTCTCGAAGAAATAGATTTGCTTCAGAAATCAATAAGTCACCCTAGTCAGTCAATGTAATAGCTCTTGGTAGATATTCGCGATGCTTCATTAAAAATGTGCTGCATAATTTTGTATGGATGATTATCACACCTAATAAATATGGGAATTGAGGTGTAAACCTTCGAGCAGGAGCATTAATATAATCTTGAAGCAGACAAGCACATGGCACAACCTTCACCGAACCCTCTGCTTCATGATACTGCGCTATATGCTTAGAAAGTTTTTGTAGCTATTTGCAACTAATCCATCAAGATTTTTATGATCATTCAAATGCTGAGTGCATTTTCTTAGCCTACAATGCATTCATAGCCTTTGCTGGCACATTAATTTTGCCCGGCACTCAGACGTTGCCATTTTTGAGTACTTACTTTTGGTAGTCTAACCAATTTCAAGAGTATTAATACTATAGTTGTCAAACAATATTTCTCTCAAATTATATAAAAGAAGACTCTTTTTACGTGATAAGCTGGTCGTATTCAACAGAAAACTAGTGGTGAACAGTACTCATTTCCTTTTCCGCCTTCCGGCCCAAAAAACAGTCGGAACACGGAAACGGAAATTCCGCACATCCCTGGTTAAGGTGCATTACGATGAAGAGCCCAGACTTGTCAGCTGTCTAACCTGCCTTAGTCCCAGCTGCCATCCTAGAGCGGCGGAGGGCACCGGTGAAGTTTCTTCTACCAACATTTCAGCTTTCGACACTCGCAATAACACTATTCTGTTCCGCACGGAAAACTCTATCGAATGGTATCAATTTCGGCCAATTCAGGAATACCAACTTCTTAACAATTTTCTATAGAATCACCCTTGGCCGAGTTTGGGCACGATAACGTCATAGAAAATTAATACTTTCGACACTCGCCAAATTTTCACGCCCAAAATCATCTAGGGGGTGATTTGGTGCGCTGATTACGAATCCGACGTCAGATTGACGTCATTGACGGCCAGCGTGATGGCCGCCAATGTTCTCGCCCACAGGGCAAAACACACAGTTCGATCATAACGTTGTTCGTTCGAGTAGCACTGCGATGTCCTCCTGTATCTGGCCGACTTTGCCGACAGGACTCGAGACGATTGAAAATGAAGGCGACGGTGTTGGTCAGCTCCTCTAGCGACGCCTGGCGCTCCGATTCCATTCGTAGCAGTTCTCGATCGATGTCGTCTCCCATGAAGATGGTAAAATGACCAACCGACCATTTTTATCGGTTATCTTTTAGATGATGTCTACTGTCGCATTGAATTCCGTAGCTTTGTTATTGTTCGCGCGCATGTCACTTCAATGCTCACGAACAGCTCCACAACGCCAAGAATCATGGTGAAGACGATCTTAAGCATCGCCAGTATGGCTCTAAATAGGAAGAGGATCACTGTTGGTCCGCAGAAGTATGTGAGAAGCACAACAATAGACAGAACGACTGCGGCAGTGATAGCGAACTTCGAGTGATTTGTTATTGTGAGCCAGAATGGAGAAAGGTCTCGGTAAAGTCGTGGAACCAGTCAAATTTTGATATTGCCAGAACGGATTCATTTGAGAATACGTCGTGCGATGCCGAAAGAGGGTGATAGAACAGTATTCCTGTTAGTTCTACCGAGACCTTTTTCTGACCACACAAAGTGAAGCAGTGGAAGTCTACTACTGCTTTCTCGAACGCCAACATTAGAACAGTGGTGATGTTATTAAGACCACATTCGATTGAAAACACACGGTTTTCCTATTGAATCGTTGTCCAAGAAGGTTTCTAGGTATAACACGAGAACGATATTTGGCTGCGTTGAGTGCGAACAGCCTTGAAGACGTCCTGCATATAGTGAACACGGTTCATTTATGTTTAAATGAGCACATGGTAGAAATGCCGATAGTGACAGTTGGTGTCCATGCGGAGCACTGGAAGATTTCGCATGCATCTTGAGACACCGGAACATGAAACATACTGTAAAAGGTGCATGCGCGGAAAGGTATTGCGCAGATGCAACTAAGGCCGCTACTCCAGACGGAACAACCGGTATAACCTGGATATATGCTTGATTCCTTCAGCTCTGGGCAAAGCTCTTCTGGGCGAATGTTTTCACACGTATTGCCTTTGCAGGAGCCCATTCCTCTACAGCGTGTTCTGTACTGCATTTGCTGCTTAGTCTCTTGTCCAAAATTGCGAGACCTTTGAGCATTTGAGGCTTACGGGCCGATGTTGGAATTTGATGTGTCCCACACTTGTGTTTCCGTGTCTCAGCTGGATGCAAAGGCTATACTGAACGCTGTTGAAAAGTAGTTCATTGCGATACTGATATCTGCAGACATCTCTCTCGAGGCAAACGAGCTCGTTCGAGTGCTGCATGTAGCCATTTTGGCATGAGGACGCTACCACCATCATGCTTATGAACGAGAATGTGATCATCAGCACTTGTGGCCGTAGCAGAGCTGGAGTGAACGTATTGAGTGAGAAATAGACATTCTTCGGAGCGTTTTTGTGCAGCGGTTGTTGAATGTGATGTTGAATCGATGTTGAATTCGTGTTGATTGGTGGGCGCGTTTGTGAGAATTTACGAGCGATACAGCCAACAGCAAGCATACTGCTCGTAATCAAATACAGTTTTATCGCCGCTGACAGTATCGCGCCAGTAGGCCAGCATTGTGGATTCGCTATGAATTTTTTGGATAAAAATTTTGAATTGTAATTACAAAATGGCACCGAAGGGCAAAAGAGGTCTTCAATGCTACTGTCTGATCGAACTACATGAAACGTCCTAGCAACCGATGTCATTAGCAGATGATAACGCAGTGTTCCATTTGAGGTTAGATTTTTACAGGAACTGTCAAAAATATTTCATATGGGACAAATTTGAGATTTATCGTTACCGTTTCACTTGAACAGATGACTTGAGGTTGAGCCGAGCATTGTGTTAGATGAGTGATTAGCAAGGCGAGTATCATGACATACGCTTGTGTGGTAGAATTGATTTTCATTGGTCCCTCTAAGGCTTTGTCATCAGATTGGTCGTTTTTAGCATTCTGTTGTTGCAAAGACATAGAGTCTTGTGCTTTTGTTTTTGCCCGCCGCGGTGGATTCCTTCGAGTTGGCGGCGTTGCCGTTGAAATCGATCGTTCTGTGAACCGTTCATGCTGTTTGGCATGAGTTCTACCGGGTGTACCAACATTTTGAAATGGTAATATGGCTCGAATTTCTAAGAGATATAGTTTGCTGACAGGTCGTTGGATTGGAGTGCTTCTATGAAGCAGCTGTAGTTCTGCAGAGCGGATTTTTCCGTCTGAGCTTGTTACCAACTTTACTACTTTTCCCATAGACCAATGGCCGCGCTGGGTTAGCTCGTGCCCTATCAGAACAATTTTACCCTCTTCGGGAATTGAGCGTGCATTGGATCTTCTGTCTTTGAAGCGGATTCTGTGAGTCTCGCTAAGCATGGCCAACTATTGTGTATAGTAAAGTCGCCCAGAAATTGTATGTTATTCTTTCGAAGTAGGCAAGCGCCTCTTTGGCTTATGCAACTGTTTGAATGCATTCTTCATCAAATAACGGATCATCGTCTTGATAGGGATCAGCAGCTGGTAAGAAGAAGCAAGCATTTCCTTGTGAAGTCTACTGGCCGTAGCGGTATTGCACAGACGTCGATGCTACTAAATCCTGGGATGGGTCGAGTGCTCAAAATTGCTTCGATTCGAGTGACTACTGTATTCATTTCTGTAGCCTCCAGACCTTTCCGACCAACGCTCTTTTCGAGTGCAAGTTTCACCGATCCTACGAGCCTCTCCCAAACGCCTCCCATCCAAGGGGCGCAGGGTGGATTGAAGATCCAGTTAATTCGGTTCTCCGCAGAGCATCTATGGATTGATCTTTCAGTGTTTCTGTCGTGCGTGCGTAGAGTCGATGGCCTTTTGGCCGAGCATGAAGTTGGATCCGCAGTCTGTGGGTACCAGTTTAGGGACTCCTGTACGTGCTGAAAATCGGGCAAAGCTATCTAGAAATGCACTGGCCGAGAGATTTTCCATAACATGTAGATGGATGGCACAGGTTGTTAAACACGTATAGAGGCAGATGAAGATCGTAGAACCTCCTTTAAGGGAGTACGGTCCGATAAGGACATAGCCCGTGTTTTCGAATGGCCTTGCTCGTCTAACACGGTCCATAGGAAGTGGAGCCATTTCTGGTGTTCGGAATGGGAGACTTTGAGCTCTGTGACAAGTGCAAAAGTTTTTTAGGATTCTCGTTGTCGTTTTAGTTGGGCGTGACATCCAGAAACGTTGTCGTGCTAGAGCTAGAAGGTGGTTTCGGCCGCAATGAGCATTCTTTGTTTGAAGATCTGTTGTCAGAATTAGACGCATCAGTTCCGAATGCGCATCAATATATATTGGTTCTGCGTATCGCATGGAAGGTTTGCATTTACTAGACGAGAACGCCATCTGATCGCTCCTCCATCGTCTTTGAAAATTTGCTTGTCCCGGTGATCACCTTGCAAATCTTTTAGATTGACTTGTTCATGTTCTAGTCTAACCTAAGCAGGGCTTTTTCCCCGGCGCTCATGTCACTGCTTGTCGTTTCTGGATGAAGTTCAAACGAAAGCGTTGTTGATAGCTGAGCTGATTTGCACTTTTTGGAATTCAACTTCTCTGTTGTTCGTGTGGTGAATTGCGCTATTAACGCTACAACACGAAGTGCTTTGGAAAGGCTATCGTAGCGATGTAGTTCAAACAGTTGATCGCGTGCATTTGGCTTGGGATTCTCTTCTACTTCAACACAAGTAATGATGTCTTCTTCAGTTATGCTTAGCTCGGGGAATTCTAGGTTTATATTTGTCAGGATGTGACGATTCATGAGTAGCCACTGTGGGCCGTTGAACCATTCGCTACGAGGAAGCTACTCGCTAGTGACTCCTGAGTGCCATAATCGGCAGGGTTGTATTCACCAGGAACGTGGAAGAGAGATACTTCATGTACGAATGCTGTTAGTCTATTGATTATCGTCTTCATGTGATCTTTTTGGTTGACTACAAACAGTGACAGTTTTCATGATGTCTTTACCCAGTGAAGTGCGATTAAGCTGTCAGTCACTATATTTATTCGCTTTACACCCACTGGAAGTGTAGATGTTACCGATTCTGCTAAACGTATGGCAAGTATCAGTGCCAGCAGTTCTAGGCGTGGGATGAAAAGCGTTCACGTTTTGGGTGCCAGCTTCGTCTTGCCTGTCAAGAGACCAGATGTTGATGTTGCATTGTGCTCTTCGATTGAACAAGCGGCCATGGCTTTGCTACTCGCATCTGCGAATAGCCACAGCTGGTATGAGATTCTGTCTCGGAGGTGGTGAAAAAATAATCGCGGCACCTCTACATGCGCGTGGTCGATTTCAAGGGTTACGTTTTTCCATTCCATAACCACTTTCGGGCTGAGAACAGAGTTCCAATCTTTGGCCGTCTCAAAAACCGAACGCAAAAGGCACTTTCGTTTTAATAGCAACGGGGCTCTAAAGCTTTCGGGATCGTATACCGAATGATGTTGACGAAGGGTATCCCGTTTCACCTTCATTTCTGTATTCATGTCTGTTGCGAATGAGAATGTGTCAGTTAACAGATTGTAAGTGACGCCAAGCCGTTTCATGGGGCCGAAAAGTGCACGATCTTTTTCGTCGATTCTCGAGTTCACTGCGCTGGAATTGCTCACATACGCTCTGAGGTTCATTAGAATAGCTTCAAACAGCTTTTTGGATACCTTGTATTTTTCAACCGCCTGTTGTTCGGTGTACGATGTCATGAGTATGTTATCAACATATAGGTAGCGTAAAATCTCGTTTGCTGCGCTGAGTCTACTTTCTGGAGATAAGCTGAAGCCACCATGTTTAATATACTTGGCGATGCAGAGGATCCGAAGGAAACGCGCTTCCAGCGTTATTCAACGATTTTCGAGAGCACGGGTTGTTTGCTTGGGTCACGAAGCTACAGGAATCTGCACAGATCTCATTGAGACTCTTGGATACGTATCTGAGGAAATGCCGCTTGTATATCGGCAATCGATATTAGTGGTGGTTCCCTTGCGGCTATGAGTATATCGTGCATCTTATTGGTGGATGGCGCTCCAGTGTAGGGCACATCGTTAAGCGACAATTGTCCTCGCTGATAAGACGATGCATCGAATACGATGCGAATCGGTGTGGTTTGATTTTCCCTCCATACCCCTGAGTGATGCATATAGTGTGTGCCCACAGAGTTTGGTACGTCAGCGCATACTTCTTCAATGATGTCGTCTTGGATATACTGCGAGATGATGCTGCAGTACCACTTCTTCTTTTCAGGAAGTTTGTTGAGGTATTTGGTTGGCGATATGAATCGTAGAGAGCAACATTGCGGTTGCTTTTTAGGTTCGTGGTGTTTTCCTTTATCGGGAAGGGTGCTGTTACATAATTGTCCTCGAATTGTACTGATTGTGCGTACTTAGCTCGGTACTCATACCCGATTTCGTCGTCGGCTTCTTCTGTCTTCTCAATGCCTAAGCTTCCCAGCTCAAAGATGTTCTTTATCATCTCTGCCTCGGTTTTAGGCCCTACAACTATTGCGCTGCAAGAATAGGCACTTTCCGAGTAGGAGATTAGTTGATTCCTGACTTTTCCACGTCCGTACGCTGCCATTCCAAAGACTGTCTTAGCTACTCGCAACCCCGTTGGCAGTGAGAGGGGTTGGTTGTTTTCTATGATGAAGGAATTGTAATAATCAACACCTACGAGGATTTGAGGAATTTGCGCTCTCCTTTCACCTTTGAGTTGGAAAGATACATGTTGTTTTCGTCCACGAAAGTGATATCCTTATCCATAAGAAGTATTGAATCCTTTAACAAGGTGTGGTTTAGTTTGCATGTGAAGGCACAGCTCCTTACCATGAGCTGACAGCACTTTCAGGCTTACGTGGTAAGTTGTGAATGTTTTTTGTCATTCCCCCAATACCTGATAGCGAGCATGCTTCGGACCTTAGGACCGGCAGCGCTAGGCTTTCTGCTACCTCGTCTTCGATCAGACTTGCCTGTGCCCCAGTATCAAAGAAGAATAAAGCCCTTTTGAATGACTTTTTTTCTGTTGTTCCAAACTAGACCTTCTGCGGTCATTGAAACCCCTTGATCTTGAGGTTGGAATGTGCATTCTTTAGAATCATGTGCATTTAATGCATGACCGCTGATGATTACAGGGGTTGTATCCTCGGGAGCATTCGTAAGTGTGGCATGTTCTTCCCTGTACGGCACTGAGCGAGAGATGAATTGGGGAACCGTCGTAGAGATTTTGGCATGCAGCATGTGCTTGTGCAATGTTCTGTGATCCCCTTGCTTTTCGCCTTTGGGGCGATATGTGTTCTTTCGCTGTCGCCGTCAGCGTGCGCAAAGTGCCGTCGTGGAGTTTGTTGCAATGCTGACAGTTTGGTCGAGCGCGTTCACTGCTTCTATGGTCATCGGAAAAGCATTTCCAGCATAGGTTATTTTCCAAGACGATTTTCCTTCGAACGCTGGCTTCTGATACTGTACCGCATTGATACTGTTTGTGGCTCGCCTTTCTACAGAATACGCGAACCTTAGTTTTGCTTCCGAAACGGTGTCCATAGTTTTGCTTGGGTTCGGGGTCGTTATTGCCTAGTCGTTGGCAAACATATTTAAAGCAAGCTATCTCGTTCTCGAGCTGGTTTAACATTCGTCCAATGCTACATGACTCTACATCCTTATTCTCTTTGAGAAAGTTTTCGAATATGTTACGTGGGAGCTTTGCAGAATAGTTTCAGCCCACATGGGGTCATGAATGTTGAGTATATTGTATCTCGATGATACCATTTCATAAACTAGTAAACGGGTTTCATCGAAAACTGATTCGCATTATTGAATATTTGGTTTTGCTGATAGAAGAGCGGAAAGCCTTTGAATTAAGCGAGCTTTATACCCTACTTTGCTTTATACCCTACGCGGACCAACTTTATACCCTTAATGTTGTTGCTGCCTGCTCTCTGAGGCTGTTCTTCAGGAGGATCATTTTCTCAGTGGCACCTAGGGAACTGTGTTTATGAACCATGGTCTCAAACATGGACCAAATACTCCATAAAGTCAGTTCTTCCGTCGAACTTAGGTATCGCTACACGGGGCGGCTGTATTGATTGCTGCCAACCAGAATCTGACCGCGACTTTACAGCACATTCCGCTGAGCTTCTACCCGTTATCTGATTGATGTTAGCTGACGACGTGTTACGGTACTGTAAATGTTTTTCGAGGTTTTGGAATGTAGTGGGACTTGCATCAAAGGGCTCTGCAGTTTCAATTTCGTGGTCCTGATTAGGAATTTCTTGTTCATAGGTTTCTTTTTCCTTGCTGCCGTCACATTTTTACTCGAGGGGTGACATTTCCTGCAGGACGACCGCGTGCTGTGGGAATTCTATGGCAATCTCATGACGGAGCTCGACTAACCGGGTTTGTAGCGCGGACAGAATTGCGTTGGCACTTTCGAGAGTAGAGTCAAAACCTAGCTTAATCTCGATCTGTTGGAACTCGTCTAGAAAATCTTTTCTCGGATTTTTTGGTTTCGACGTACTCGGTCTCCATTGTTTTGAGTATACTTAAGACGTCGTCTCTAGATGAGGTATTCAGTGAAACGGTCTTTTGTACCGATCCCGCCAATTTGAGGCAGTAGTCACGTTTTTTGTCTGACTCTCCTGGGTAATTTACCTCCTCTGTAAACGGACCCAACGTGGTCACTTGCGCTTGCAAGTGATGACATGCGCGTTTTAGGCTCGCTTTGCGAAAATATAGAGACATTCTTGGTGAATTGCGCGGTTCGACAGCGGTCCCTTTTTTTGGTGTAGTTATGAACTGTATCGGCAGCGTGATCGGCGCAGGCCTGATCAATCGCCTAGCTAATTACTCCGGCGAGATGCAGAGAGTAATCAGCGGGCAGCACGTATAGGTCGTGCGGCCGATGCACCAATGTGCAACTTGGCACGCACGATGGATATGGTTCAGTGGCAAGCTTTATCTGTTGTATTCTTGACCGCTCGGGGTGGGTACAATAGCAGAAAGGCAAGAATCTATGGGCGGAGCTAGTACAAGACAATTACAGCTACAGTATGCAAAAGTCAGCGTCGCACGTCGCTTCGCGTGTTCGCGACACATACTATATAATAATCCGATAAGGGATGAGTCATAAAATAGGGTTCCAACTGCCTTATTTGTTTCTCAATTGTTTTTTTTTTCTGTCTATCTGCCATGCTTTTAATAATCTGAATTGTTTTTATTCTGTTTTAGCTTTTTTCGCTTAATGTTGTGCTCATCGGTTGATTGTGATAACGCACGATTACCCGCACCAGCTAAGAAAGATGCGGAATAAATACAACCTGTCCAAAGAGACAACCGATAAACAACGAAAAAGGATAATTTAGCTAGGAAGGATAGAACCACCACGAAAAATGATTCGTGGTGGCTCAGTCCTTCCTTGCTAAATTATCTTTTGCCAGGATGATCGCAACTTGTGTGGACAAACAGATTCTGAAGATAATCTAGTAGCGTACGAAAATCAAACGGCAAATGGTCAGTATAATAATTCAGAAATTACAAATAACGTTTTCTTCTTTCTAGAAAGTAAGAAAACTCTAAACGCGTTTCAGATTCTTATGCTTATTCTGACAATGCACCCCATACCCTGCTTCCAAGTGGCGATTTATATTACAACTCTAGAAGCAATTAAAAAAGTAAAAAGTAAATAGTAAAAAGGGGTGGAGTCTCTTCGTTGAACAAAGACATTGCAACGTCTTCTCATACCACATCTTCTCGTAATACCATGGAAATGCGCGTGGTAGCGTAGTCGGAAGAGATGCCGGCTGTTTCATGCCCGGATTTCAGGCTACTGCTTCGAGATTCCCTTTCAGGCCAACCAAGCCTTCTATCCTTCCGGGACCAGTTAGTTGATGGCAAACTTGTTTGGAAAGAAAGGGCACCGATTTGTCAATCAGCTGACCGCCGCAAGTAATTGTATAAGCCAAATGCGTATTCAAACTAGCTACACGATACCCTGTAGAGGTAGAATGAGTAGCCATCCCGCAAAGCATTTCGATCGAATAACGACGATCTTTATCCCTTTATTGGAACTAAAAATTCCATTAACAAGCGATGTGCCAGTTGGAGGATGAACAGTCGCATTAGAGCATATGTTCGTGCCACTGCATGCGTGACACCATTTTGTGCCTAGACGTTTTGCTTTCGCGGTCGGTCTTTTAGTAGGTCCGTTAGTACACAGCAATTACATGCTTAGGCCAAGGTAGGAAAGATTTTGAAAATAACTCTCCCTATCTTTGCCATAAAGTTGCAATTATCAGCGCTGTAGATGAATTTTTATGACATTTTCTACACTGCCTCATGTGCTCTTAAGTGCAATCTAAAGCAGGTTAGTTATGAAATAGCTTTTTAAAAGGTAGGAAAGGTAAAGCATGAAGAGCCTCGATGATCGGGCTTCTCCCCGCTTCGCCGCTTTTTCGTTTCCTTACTTCCAGTCATTACAGGACTATCATTTTCCTAACTGAGAGTCCACCAACAAAACCTACACCCACGACAGCGCCTGAAGTAGGCACGACACTCTGCGAGACATATCCCACGCGAGGGTAATAATATAATACGCTGATAATAATAATAGTAATAATAATATTAATAATAATAAATGGGTCGTTACGTACGAAATGGCCGATTTTGTTGCCCCAAATTCTGGTTGATTTTTCGTAATTACGAGGGCGTTGTATTAATACAATATATTATAACTAGCATATAGTTTCTAAGCAAATTTTTCGCTTTCTTACCATTTATGGCTCCTGCAGGATGATTGCTTCCTGCCGAGTTTTGAACCCTTTTTACAGATGAATCAACGTGATATTCGGGTGTCCTACTTATATGAATGAAAAATTGGACACAACGCCGCGGCCGCAGCTCGTAACATCAACGCTGGATTTGGAGAGGATTTCACTAAGGAACGCACAATTCGCATCCGGCTCGAAAAGTTTCGATTCGGGGAGAACATTTTCGAAAGTGAAGACCGAGGTAGACCGCCATCATTCCTTAACGACACCAACTCAAAGCCATGGTGGAAGAGATCCGCGTCAAATTGTGAGAGAGCTGGCACAGCATTTTGGCATGGACGACAGCACTATCAGTCGCCACTTAAATGCGATCGGAAAAGTCTCGCACCAACTGACCGCCGGGCTATGCTGAAGCGCCACGACGTCTATGCTTCGTTAAGGCTGCGCAATCTAAGCGAGCCCTTTTTTTGATAGGATCGTGACATACAACGAAAAGTGGACCCTTTGTGACAATCGTCGTCACTCTGCACAACGGCTGGACAAGAATAAAAGTCCCAAGGAGATGCCGAAAGCAAGTCGCCATCCAAAGAAGACCATGGTGACCGTATGGTGTACAATGGCTGGTACAGTTCGTTAGAAGTTCTTGAAGATTGGAGAGACATCACAGCGAAGAAGTGCTGTGACAAAGTGATGCCCCAGAAATTGACTATACAAAACATTCGGCTTTGGTCAATCGAAGAGGCTCAGTCCTTCTGCATGACAAGCGTGTCCGCACGTTTCAAAAATTTTTGTCCCTAAACGGGATGAATCTAAATAAGGAGACTCTGCCACAACCGGCGTAGTCACCAGATCTGTTCCTACCAACATTTTTTCAAGCATTTAGAGGTTGTCTTGAAAAGGATAAAAAATCAACAACCAAGATGATGTCGAACTTGACTTTTTGTGTATTACTAATTCTCGCAGTTCTGATTTTCACAAAGTGTAACGTCTAAGCTAACCTCGCTTTGGGAGAAGTGTACTAATTATGTTTTAACACATTTGCTTAAACCTGGAGGGGCTGGTAGAGAGGCTATATGTTGTACAAGATGTATTGTTACAAGATCGAAGTCGGCCAGCTCGGTGTTATGCGCACGATGTCGTCAGCCAAGCGAAGATGGTGCAACTGCCGGCCGTCGACCTTCACTCCCATGTCTTCCCATTCTAGTTTGCGCATGACGTTTTCGAGGGTGGCGCTGAAGAGCTTCGTGGATATGGTATCCTTCTGCCGAACCCCTCCCTTCACGTCGATGATGACGTTGTTGTAGATCTTGATCGTGAATCCACTTACAGCTCTCGAAAGACTCTGATGTACTGAGTAGGAACGCCCTGAGTGAGCAGGGCTTCGAAGACTGCTTCAGTCTCGACGGAGTCAAATGCCTTCTTCAGGTCGATAAACGTAAGGCACAGCGGCAGCTTGCACTCTCACGACACTTCGATGAGCTTCGTAATGGTGTGTATGTGGTCGATCGTGCTGAATCCTCTCGCAAATCCTGCTTGTTCGCATGGCTGTCTTCGTCCAGCGTTCTGTTGATCCTATTCAGGATGACTCGAGTGAACAACTTGTAGACTACGGGCAGCAGGCAGATCGGGCGATAGTTGCCAATGTCGTGCACGTCTCCCTTTTTGTACAACAAGACGTTCTTGCTGGTCTTTCACTGAACTTTTGGAATTGGACCTTTGCACTCCGACAGGTTGCGTGTGAAGAGCCGCGCCAAGGTGTCGATGAGCGTTGGCGGGAGATTCTTCAGGTGTTCAGGTCTGATCATCTTGTGGATGACCTTCTCCATGGTCCTTCTGGAAGAGATGACGGCTCGGGCATTGCAAATGCTCAACGCTAACTCTGCTGCTTCAGCCAACACTACCGCTTTTCTCTCCTTGAGATCTTCCTTTATCGCCGCTCTGCACAGCTTCTTGAGCTCGGACTTCAGCTGGTAGTTGCCTGACGCTCGTGCTGCTCCACGATGGCGTATCAGCTGAAGAGTTTCCGAAGACAGGCGTCTCTTGAAGGTCCTCAAGCTCTCGGCTCTCTTAGCACTGTCGTGGAGATGGTGCACAAAGCGGTCATATTCCCCGTCGACTTCTCCATGACGGCATCTTCCCAAAGGCCGGGAAAAGGGGTGTGGAGGTCGCTCTGGGATTCCTCTTCTGGAATTTCGCGGCCTTCTCTCCTTGACGCGAAAAGCTAAACCTCGCTCGAAGAAGGCGGTGGTCCGATGCCGTGTGGAACTTGGCGACAACGAAGACGTCGGTCAGGCAATACTTGCGATTGAAGACGATGTGGTCGAGAACTGACCACCGGGAAATTTCCAGGTCCTTCGTAGGGAAGGAGGCTTCCAAAACTGTGAGTTTCCATGGATGGTCTTGGTCGACCTGATAATCTCAGAGAGCCTTTTACCTTGCTCGTTAAACTCCAAACCGTGGGTTTCAGTGTGGATTTCTTCTGGAGACCTTCGTGGCCCGAGCTTGGAGGTGAAGTCGCCGACGATCACCTTGTAGAAGTTGTGATCTTTCTAATAGAACTTTTCCAGCTCCACGTAGAAGGCTTCGACCACTTCGTCGTCGTAGTCGGATGTTGGGGCATACGTGACGAACACAGTCAACGCTGGCACGGAGCCACATCTTTTCAGTCGCAGACGTCCGAATCGGGTTGTCAGAGACTCGTACGAATCGATATCCATGGTCAAGTGCGTGTTGACGAGAACACCAACGCCGTTTATACCCCTGCTGTCTCATGTTCCGAAGAACAGTTCTTCTCCGGAGTCGAAGGCGGCGTGTAGGGGTGGTGTCTCCTCGTCTCGGTCAGTCCGATGACCTCGTACTTGATCTTCCTGGCTTGCATCATCAGGTCCTCGACGGATGCTTCCGATGCAAGCGTGCGGGCCTTGCAAGTACAGATCATCATTCTAATCCTTCTCAATTTGCGTAGCCTGGTTAGGCCCTGAGATTTTTGCAGCCTCTCCGAACTCGTTCTTCCTATCGCTGAAGAAATGGGGCTCTTTTGGGGTCAGTGGAATGAGGCCCTTTAGTGCTGCTGTGTTTAACTGCAGTACAACACGAATAGCTAGTCAGGCTCTGTCGTGCAGGCGAAGAACTCCTGGCAGCCAGCCAGACTGCCGGAAGGGACGGACGAGACTTTTGAGGCGGCCTCGAATCGCCTTACGATGTACTGCCAGTCTACAGAGTGCAGCTTTTGGCCGGGCCGACACAGTTACAATCCGCACAGGCGCGAACACATCCACGCACGCTGTGCATGAACATGCCGCTCCCACGCACAAGGAACGCGTCGACCCGACACAGCAGGGACAAGGAGTCCCCCGCATCCCACCTGCGTCTCTGGGCAGTCACGGTCGAATTTGGTTCGCGTTTTCTTTCCCCTATCCACCACTCGGGGATGGCACTACGACAAGCGGCCCGAAGTTCCCCTTAACAAGAGAGCCCGAAGGCTCTCTATCAAGGGAGATCTGTAATAAAATTGCTTCCAAGGAAACACGATCTGCTAACGATTTCAGACAAAATCAGCGATTTCATATGCTACGACCTAACAAAAAAATGCCATCTAAAAGTAGTCACCTCGTAATGGACCTACTATCCTTGGCAAGACAAAACAGGTAGCCACTGCTTATATCAAAAAATGAAAACGAAAGTCGGTGCTGTCGTTGAACCTATAACTTAGAACCGTGTTCCTCTATGATGTCTTCCAAAAATCCTATATGATGGTGATTCCAATATCCCACGGCACTAACCGAAACAAGGGATGCTTTTAAACCGGATCGTATCGAGTAGTGTGACACGCAAGATCATCTGAGTCAGCGTTTTCCTAGCTTTATATGCTCTACTCTTCTCCATTTGATTTATTTATTTATTTATTTGTGTACGATGCACAAGGCATACGTGATATAGGATGTAGTACAATACAAATCACCAATACAGAAAGAAGAAGAAAGTACCTTTTCTGCTCTAAAAAACTTTTGTTTTTAGAAATGTTGGGTTTTTTGTTGTATTTTCATGCTTAGAAATGGAATACCTAGCAGGCGAAAATCAAAATTTTAGACACCTGCTTTCTTCGCCATTAACGAGCGCCGATGCTGCTCGGCATAGTTGTCAAGTACGGCAATTTTGACCACGACGAGAGCCTACCTAGTGGAGGACCTACGGAATTCTATGAATAACGTATCAAGGCACTTTCGGAAAAGAGGAATGAACTTGAAATAAAACGACGCGGTTAAAAAAGAGCTTTACTCTGCCCATCTCCACTGCGTTAATGAGGCCGATGGACGGAAAAATCCATGTTGACAAGGCCAGACCACACACCTTAACGACAACGCCAGGACGCATGTTGACCAAGTCGTCAAAAACACACTTCAAGAGCTCGAGCGTAAGGTTCTTCAGCATCTACCGTACTCCTAGGACATCGCTCTGATTTTCACCATTTCCGCAGCCGGTAGAATCATGTGAGGGGTCCATTGACAACGAAGATGATGACAAAAGCTGGCTTGACACTCCTTCGACACCATACCTTCATATGCTCTACTCTTCTCAATTTTATTTATTAATTTATTTATTTCTGTACGATGCATAAGGCATACGTGATGTAGGATGTGGTACAATACAAATCACCGATACAGGAAGAACAACTGTAAGATTTAGAGATGCAAAATGTTGCTTCGAGCCATGTGCCTGAACAGCCTGTAATGTGCCGACGATCGAGAAACACAGGAGTTTAGCGATATGAAGCTGGAACCAGCTCTGCACGTGAAACTACATGATCTTTTATTCGGTTTGGGTACACAGCAAGATATTTTTTCTGAGCTGCCCTAGTTTTTTTATTTTATTTATTTATGAATACGTCTGCGAAGACGTGCCAACACAAGCATATGTGAGAAGCAAAAAACTGTAAAATAAACCACAAACTGAACAAAATTCTATGAAAGATGGCAGAAAGACGAAAAATGCAGGAAAAATGCAGAAAAAAGAGCAGGTATGACAAGTAATCGAATCTAAGAGCATTTCCTCGAAGCAATACTCAACTTCCCAAACACAGCTGCATATTATATAGGCAAAATGGACAAACGCCGAACTCCGAGGGATAAATTGCAATGGGGTATTGCTAAGGAGTAGAATGTGAGAGCATTAGCAAGTGAAAGCTGGACCCTAGTTCTAGATATTATTCAATGATTCACCTGTTTGGTTGAGAACCAAGATCGTAGCTTTTTATTCGAAGACTTCCATTTTAAAAGATCCGCTTTTTGTTTGACAAACTGTTTGTGTGTAGAAGAAAGTACCTTTTCTGCTCTAAAAAACTTTTTTTTAAGAAATATTGAGTTTTTTGTTGTATTTTCATGCTTAGAAATGGAATACCTAGCAGGCGAAAATCAGAATTTTTGACACCTGCTTTCTTCGCCATTAACGAGCGCCGATGCTGCTCGGCATAGTTGTCAAGTACGGCAATTTTGACCACGACGAGAGCCTACCTAGTGGAGGACCTACGGAATTCTATGAATAACGTATCAAGGCACTTTCGAAAAAGAGGAATGAACTTGAAATAAAACGACGCGGTTAACAAAGAGCTTTACTCTGCTCATCTCTACTGCGTTAATGAGGCCGCTCGACGGAAAAATCCATGTTGACAAGGCCAGACCACACAACTTAACGACAACGCCAGGACGCATGTTGACCAAGTCGTCAAAAACACACTTCAAGAGCTCGAATGTGAGGTTCTTCAGCATCTACCGTACTCCTAGGACATCGCTCTGATTTCCACCATTTCCGCAGGCGGTCGAATCATGTGAGGGGTCCATCGACAACGAAGATGATCCCAAAAGCTGGCTTGACACTTCTTCGACACCATAACGGCTGTTGTTAGGTGGAACAGCATAAGTAAGTTGGTCAATAGGTGGGAATAAGGCCTAAATATGAACGTCAAGTACGTATTTGAATAGCGTTTTGTTATAATTATTGTATTTGTTTGAATAATTTTTCAAAAGAAGATGCAACGAACCTATTCTTTGACACAATCCATATTTATTTTGTTTTCGCATGCTTCGCTTTGAAGGCTAACATTTTCAAGCTCAGAAACATAGAAAAAGGAAGAAAAGAAAATCTGTAAAACTGTAAAATACTGTGAAAATGTAAATATAAGCATTAAATATAAATTTAAATAAATGGGATTCTGCTCATTCATCCGTTTCTTGTATGCGCATTATTACCACATGATTGATCGATCTACTCTTTAAAGAGTTAGCATGATTGTGAGACTACGGATGACTAGAGTTTGGTAAGCGTGCGCTCACAAACACAGACGAAAAGACGACAAAATTGCTCACGCGATTTCTTATTCTGCGATATATAAGCACTGGAATGCGATGCCATTAGTATGGTCGTCGTTCTTGTATACACGACGTCAGCAGCCTTTTTGGAAAATCGGTTTAATTGTTTTATACGTGAAATTGACGCTTTTGTTTCAATTGCGCTTCATCAGAACGCTGTTCGCTGAACAATGACCTTTATAATTTATCGACAATAGAGGGTGAACACAACACTCCACGGATGCTTCTTGTCTAGGGCATTATTGGACGTCACTACTGCTTCTGAAAGGAGGAACAAAACTCACCAGGGAGCGGTCTCAGGCGTATGTCTGAATGGGAAAGGGCCTCATATGTGCATAGTCTTTAAACCCAAGGAGTCAGGGGCCCCTGAAAATACAATGTTGAGTTGCTCTGTCAGCACACACCTAACACATGTGTCCGCGCCCTACGTGGAGATAAGGAAGGTGGTGAAAGATACTGCTGCAAGCAGCTCGGTGGCTAGCGGAGAGCGACGGTGGCCCATAGGTGCAGGGTTCGGTGTTCGATTCCAGCGTCTTGTAGGATTTTTGTATTTCTAATGTTTATTCCTCGCTTGGTATCTATCACCTTCCCAACTTTTCTATGCATATATTCCAATATAGGGTGTCAAGCACGTGTTCAGTAAGAGATTTCCATCAGTTGTCCTATCTATATGCGACACTTTGCATTTTCTGCTGATTTTTGATAGGACCTTGGCTACATGGGGAATGAACCTTTCTAACTAGACATAAATAAAGCAACTACAAGAGCATATGACTGCATCAGTCCATAAGTCGATGGAGGATGCTCAGTCAATCTCACCCAGTAGGTGCCCCACATGACCAAAAGAAGAACAGCCGATCATTGCGCAAGTCCTGTTTTACCCTACTTCCTGTCGAAAGTGTACAACAAACACAGCAATGATGACAAGCAGGTAGCCATTTCAGTCTCAGCAGGTCTGGAAGTGTAGATCACCGTCATATTCTAACGTATCGCTAGAAGGCGGCACGTTGGTCTTGAAACTCGTTTGGTAAGCCGACCATTTAAAAAATGTTGAATGTAGAGGGATCCCAAAAAGTTGATTGGATGGTTCGCCGTGACATGAGTGTCTGCTTTCCTGACCATGAGGTTATCATAGGTAAACCTAAGCCGCACTTTCACGTTTTCGCAACTCCCAACCTTGTCGATATCCAAAAGAGGTAGAAAAACAATTCTCCCAAACTTTACCTGGGGGTTACCTGATGCCTTGATATGATAACTTTTTAAGGAATTTTGGCTGATTACAGTAACTTAGCACATGCGATCCCATAATAAACTTTGAGGGTTCCTCGCTCCTTGGGATCAAGGACGTTGCAAAAATGGTACCATTTTTCTACTATGTGACCCCCATAATGGTATTCATTTTCGCCGTTCAGACGTAGGCCTGAAACAGACGCGATAAGCCGCGTTATCTGAGCTTTTCGCTTACAATTCTCCGTTAAAGTTACGTAAGTCGTTGATGAATCCGGCACCTCGTTGCGATTAGCTAAACAAATAGCAAATAACAGCGTGCGAAGAACGTGATTAAGATTCTGACTTCTTCATGTTCCTTAAACTCTGTGAGTCGGAATTTTAGCATTATCAAAAGCGGTGTCAGTAAGCGTCATCACTCCTGCAAAGTAGTATCTACTTTACACCTTTTCGACCGAAATTTCCAGCGTATCAAGACACCGCTGCTTTGGTTTCTCTCGTGGCCGCTTTATGGCCTATCAAAATTTAGATAAATCCTTTGCACGGTGTCACGTTTTGCGCGAAGGACGTGAACGTACCATCGTAGACGAGGACTTATCTTCTCAAATATCGGGGTGACACAAACCTCTGCAGTATCTAGTCGTTGTGCACTCGATCCAGCGCGTAACTCCGGCCGTGCACTACCATTATCTTTGTTTCCATTACGCTGAAACGCCTTCCAATTTCTTCAGCTACGTGCCAGCATTCCGCTCCGTAAATAGCTACCGCTCGGACGGCTGCTCTGTAGATCATCAACGTGAGGCGCTCTGGTATCTTCTTGTCGCAGAGCGCTCCCGCCAGCGAGCGAGCGCCATTTGGACCAACCTACATTCACGCGTGAGTTCACTTCAACGAGTGCACTACCTTCGGACCCGATTGCTGTTCCCAGTTACTTGAAAGCCGAAGCACGTGGCAGCTCATTGCCGTTCACCTTAATAGAGCGAGACTCATTTTCTTCTGTCTACTCTACGGCGATTTCTTGAATGGGACAGTATATTGTAGGAGAGGAAGGAATGGATAGGCAAAGTCTTCTGTCAAGACCTTCTCGAAGTAGGTGCGCAATCGATTCAAAACCATCTCGCGGTCCTTGAGTAGATCGTTATCATCGTTGATGCAAAGAACATCCCATCATCCTCAGTCTGGCGATGACTGACCTTAGGGAGTCGATAAAGTAATCGCTCACCATCTTGCGAGGCAAGCCTCCCGTTGACGTCATCGTAATTAGTGGCTCTTGCAACGGCTGCCGCCTTCTTAGTGGCTTTCTTGGCTTTCTAATGCAAACGTCATTTGTCGGCAATCCTATTGCATAGGAATGCGTGGTATAATCTCTTCTTTCTCAGACTTTTCCTTCGTTGGTCCACATCCACGTCTGCCTATCGACCTTACGCCGTCCCGGTTTCGTTGTGCCGAGGTTGGAACGCGCAGCACTGAGTTTCGCTTCGGTAGCATTTTGCCATGTCTCGTCGACGGTCGTGATCGTCGGCAACCGAATGCGCGAAGGAAAAGCTGCTTAATTCTCTTTCAGCTATTTTCCTACCAATTGATCCTTGATGGAACGCTCTGTTCGACCTGCTTAAGCATCGATATTGTGGTCTTCATAGTACAGATCAGTGGGTGGTGTTGTGTGGCGACCGTTTCGAACGGCACGACCTCCACGTCCGTGACAATCCCTTCGTCACGATTTCGCCCAAGGACAAAGTCGATCTGTTTTTAGTATTTCCGTCTATTCCATCCACTACTAGACTGCATGATTATTGCCAGTGCTTATAAAACAGTACTGCACGGAGCCAATGGTTCTCCTGCATGTATATTCTTGAGACACATAACTCCTTATTTACATAATTTGCCACGTATCACTCTCATCTTTGCTCACCTCGTTTAGTTAGCGAACATGTATGACAACTCGGATCTACGAAGGATAACGATATACCCGTGTTTCGAGGCTCCTGCAAGTTCCCTTATACCACATAGGATAGCATTGCCAGCTGCTGTCAGGCTACTGCTGCTTGCATTATTCTCAACATGTCTATAGTGAGTGCTCAAGATTCAAAGGGAATGCTCACTGTGGGATACTCTAAGAACTGCACGCATTGTTAGAAGGAAACACGCGAAACAAATAATAATCTCGGCCGAACTACTGTTCTTTCCGATGTCACGCCTTGTGACCAAGGCTTTTGCAGGTGGCGGCCAAAATATCGAAATGTAACTGCTTGTAGGGAACAAACGGTAACTAAAACAAAAAGTGTGCGTGACAGTGAGTTACAGTTTTCAAAATGTGTCGATCTGCTCAGGTAGAATGGAGTGGTGACTTTGAAGTCTATTCGAAGCGCTGCAGCTCTAAGTTCTTCATAGCTCTGATGGTGGGCAAAACTTGTGTATTTCAAAGAGATTTCAAGTCTGCGAAAGCTATCAAATCTTGTGTAGTCTCTAACACGTTGCCAGTGGATAGCACTGTATAAAAGCTAATCATTTTAACTTAACCTTGAATTTGAAACACTAACTTCCTGAACGAATTCTCACAAAAAGCTGAACGCAAATTAGAAACGCTCGAGGAAGTCCGTCAAACAATTATGGTTTGGCTCACTCACAGAAAGCTTTAAGAATGGTGTACCTCTCATGCACATTTCTTAAATTAATCGCATAAAGTACAGTCATACATGTGCCACCAACGCATGTCGAAGACTCTTCCGTGTCTATTGAACGCATTGGAGCTCTCTGCATTAGTACTAAAGCTATGTGGAGGCTTCACAAATTTTACATCTTTATTGTATGTTCTCATGAAGGAGATGCTCTCTAAAAGTCTGACAATATCTCTACAATCAACTACTCTGTCGAAGCATCCGAAAAAATACAGAGCAGCAACGTCTGGTGTTACAATAATAAATCACTGTTTTCCTTGAAAAACAAATAGGAATTGTAATCATTCATGTCCTCGAGATACCATTTATGTCCGGATTTTGTGACTGTGACCCATCTCCTCATGTCACTGGCAATGTCAACTATCTCAACTTTTGCTGCTTCAAGAAGAACGCCAGTGATAAAAACGTCATCGATCTAAAAATTAAACTATTATTATAAAGACGTTCCACTTCAGATGCACTTTGTTGTGTCGTCTGTCACGCAACTCAGCTTTCTTAATTATGTTAATATTTAAATCATTTAATTAGTGTTAACGCTTTGTCGACGCTCGATTTTCGCGTTCGGTGAACGGAGTCAATCAATTTGTGGTAACGTCTAAAGTTTTTTGTTAATTGAAACTACTTCTTGCCGAGAAGAATAAATAAATCTGCAATTAGAAGTTGATTTCAAAGACCACGCTTTTTAGAACAATCCCTAAAGATTAAGTACACACAAAACAAAAAGTTCCTTTAAAAGATGTAAATTTAACTAGAAAAATAAGTTGCAAGACTGTGACACGACATCGTGTCGCACGGTCCTCAACGCGTTAACATTTGTGTGACGTAAAATTAAATTAAACTAACGAAGTAATAAGTAATAATTAAGTAATAAAGATTACCCAAAAAAACCTTTGCAAGTGGGCAACACTCAGTAACCGTCGCACGTCAGCGACGGAGAGAAAAACTGCGGGTCCTTTGCAGTATGACGGATAGAAGGTTCGATTCCATTCACCCTTTGTGATTGTCCTAAATAATATGTAGGTAAGGGTTTAGTTTAGAACAAAAAAATCAAAAAAACTGTAAATAAAAAAATATAAAATAAAATAAAATATGGACACTGTAAATAACATGTGCGAGGGAGAAGCAAGATAAATTTAAGCCTTACCAGGATACTTTCTCAGCGGTAGGTTAGAAATATCAAATCGACTCAAGTCCTGCGTATGGGCAAATTTGCCTCTCCCTGGGAAATAAAAAACTGCTGGTATCTCGACCCCACACAATACAATACCAATACAACTCTGCGACGACGGAAGTTGGGTTTTCGGCGTATTAACTTACGTGCATCGCCGCTGACGGGCGCGTGCGGGATGAAGGCTCGTATCACGGCTAACCACGGCGATCAGATGGCGTAGTAGGGAGCGGCGCGGACTCGCAAGCGATTGGTTGGGGTTTGGATCACGTGGATTGCGTCTGTTTTGCTCTTTCGCAAAACACATGCTTTTCATGTATGTGCATAACACAAGCTTCAAACTACAGATTAACTGAAATGCTTACTTAGAAAGAACCGAGGCAGATCTCCTGAGCAATGCCACATGCGAAGTAGGACAACTACAAAAATATTTAATGTGACATAACTATAACTTTGGTTGTGGAGAATGGAGAACTGTCTCGGTTCTTTCGAAGTAAACATTTTAGATAATCCGCAGTTTGAAGCATGTGTTATACCTAAATGCATGGACAATTTACTATAATACAACTGGGTGGATCATATACATGAAAAGCAAGGGTTTTGCGAAGATGCAGAACAAACGCAGACCGCTGGATTCAAACCCCGACCCCTCGCTCGCCAGTCCGTGCCGCCCCCTACTACGCTATTTATCCGCTGCGGTTGGACGTGGTACGAGCCCTCATCCCGAACGCGCACGTCAGCTGCGAAGCACATGAATCAATATGCCGAAAACGACCCAACTTCCGTCGTCCCTAACTCTGCGCAGAGTTGTACTGGGGTCGAGATACTTGAAGTTTGTTACTCTCTAGGTAGAGGCATTTTTGCCCATATACAGCTCTTGGGCCATTCCGACCTATCGTTGAGGTAGTCTCCAGGAAGATCATTATCGGTAATGCCTTGCCTCGCTAGAACTAACTGAATGCATGCACATGAAAAATGTTATCGAATATACAAAGGCATAAAAAATAATTTTCAACAGGAGGCACTAAACCCCAAGCACCGATTTGTTTGTATTTATTCTTGGACGCAGACTAGGCCAACGCTGTAAAAAAGCACAACGAGAACAGCAAAGCCCATACAACATAAGCACAACGAGACACTGAAACACAGAAAGAAAAAAGGAATGAAAGTAAAAAACCAGGGTACAAAACAATTTTAAAATTTCAGAACACATCTGACGAAGCAGCCTTACTGGCCTTAATCTTAAAAGCGTATAGTGACAGGTGCAGGTCCTCATTAATAATTTTGTTGGGAATTGTGGCTACTACGAAAGAAATGATTCCGTTTCCTACATGACACAGCTTTTATTTTGATGCTGTGTAATACCTCTAGTGAACAGTCTAAACAAGTTAACTTACCGAACAGTTGCGAGCTTTGTTTAATGCGTTTATTACTGTCAAACCCAACGTTTAGGTTTTTCATGCTCGAACTAGGTGTCAGCTTGCTCCAGCACCGAAAAGCTGGAACTACAAATCCCATTTCATTTCGAGTGGAAAATACTAATTGGAGACATCGAAATATAACAACCATCTAAAACTCGGAACTTCAAATTGTTCACCTTCCATGCGTAAAGGTCGCGGATGTGTGCCAAAGCAGTTAAGATTAAAAGCAGCTTGATTTCAGCTTATCTAACGGGGATTGCTAATGCTTGGATGTTTTGATGCCTTCGTTGTTAAACAATCTCTTCAGTTGATCAGTGTTAAATTTTAGCTAACTGATAAACCATAAATATGACTAGACTGAATATGACATAAATATGACTATCCTCCTGATGGGATGCGCCACGCATTCTAGTTTTACGGAATGTCATGAATGAAATTTGAGCATGCATTTAGCCAATAAAGTGACTTACGCGGCGGTCGTTTAAAACTCAGTGTTTCTTTTCCAAACAGGTTTGGAACTAATTCTCCGACACTGGAGGGATCGAAGGCGTGGTAGCCTGTCCGGGAGTCCGATCCAAGTGCGTTGTTCAACCAGGTACACGCGACAGTGAGCGACTACTGTGACTGCGCTACAGCGCGCCCCATAAGGAAGGTTCTGCCCTCAACAGTGGTCTTTGTTCCCAATTCATGCTGTTCAACCATTTTATTTCCACTGATGAAACCAATTGGAAGCACATCCTCCAAGGATCATCCAAGCAAGTACAGGATTCGCTATCAAGGCTTAAAGCAAATCGAGGTGGGAGAAAAATCCAGATGGACAACTTTGAAGAACGGTGAGGTAGCAGAAATAGAATTTTAACTCAACTGTATATTGAACCTGGGCGCAGAACGCCACTACGAAAATGCAACAACTAAAAAAATTGAGGACTGGATAATTACAGTACTTACGCAAGTACTCTTCAGAACTATGCACTCAAATATAATGTGAAGCAGAGTCAAACTGAGCCCCAAACACCGTTAAAACTAACAAGATGTGACTTCGACTTATAATTTGCCAAGTATTCAACAATTGCCCTTATAATTTGCCAAGTATTCAACCATTGCATTCGTCAAAACAAAATCAAAGGTTCTAGGGATAATTGCTAGGAAATGACACTAACAACATTTCAGGAAGCCAGTAAATTTCTTTTATAGCTAGAAATGCAGAAAGATTTCAATTATGAGTTCCTTCTTTTTTATTGCAACCCACCATTTCACTCCGGGTTCCCACAACGGTTTGCTGTTCCTGATCCTGAAATGCGTCTGGTAGCTATTTAAATGAAGTTGCACAATGTTGAATAATTTTTAGAAAAAGAAATTTTGACATGCTACTGCATTCGAATCGAGTATTAGTTCTTCAAATGACGATCATCGTTAGTCGCACAGAAAACTGAAGTGCTAGGGGCTATACAACTCTAAATTTCTTCAACGCACATCTTACATACAGACAATATTGAGAAAGAAATGCTTACAACTGTTTCTTCACTTCGAAAAGTAAATTGCTAAGGCAACATCTTACACGTCGCAGTAGAGTCCACTGCTTGATGCTTTGCTCCTGACAAACGCAGATAGTTTCTGAACATTCCACGTCACATCGTCATCCATTCGAACAATCTCAAATTTCTCAGGACAGACAGAACAGAGATAACGAAATTCGGCCAGGTTCTAAAAAGTACGGCTTGCATTTGCTCTATTAAGACGAAACTCTACACCCCATTCCAATACCCAGTTTCTGAAAATCCGATAAAAATTGCAAAGAAAGTTTTAAAGAATTATAATGTTTACTACATACCATTTTTACGTCAACACTCCTCTATATATGCTTGTAGAGTCTAAAAGTGAAGTACTTCGAAATTAAGACTAGTATTTTACACACTAAACTAGAGACTCCTAGACGGTTAGAAAATGTTTTGCTCAAGAAAATTTGGCATGACTTTCTTCGAAGTTTCAACTCACCTCTCCAGTAAGTGAACACAGTGTTTGAAATTTTCTACAATTCTCATTTCTAAGAAAAATGGTAGTTAGAACTATTTTAAAACAGAGGAAATCAACCACTTTTTTATCGCTAAAAGAAGATTGCGCTACAGTACCGGACATGTTCCTCCGTTCATTCGCCGGAAATCCCGGAAAGGTCAACATAGTCCGCTTTGGAACGGCTCAAAGCGGCCTTTCTAAATAACTTTTTAAAAAATCAAGTACTTGTAAAAAACATATATTTGAGCTCAACAGCTCAAGCTCTATCTTATGACCTGTAGACCTCAATGAAGATTAACAATGCATATAGGCTCGACAGAGTCAATCGAGTGGGCGCGACAACCCGTAGAGCGATCGAGCGACAGCTTGAAGGGTGAGCCTTTGGGGAGTTTTATCACAAATTAGCAGCTGCTTTACTCAGGAATTGCTCTAAGTCTGTCCAGCGAACCATTGGAGTGCGCCGTGCACAAGGCATACTGGATCAAGCCTATCAATCAAGGGGGAGGGACCGCTTGCAAATTGCACGCGCGGCCGTGCGGAGCGCAATAACTCTGTAAATTCCGAATCGTTTCGGCTGCGACTCGTGGCTCTTGTAGGCAGTGAAAAGTTGTATTAGTACGCTAAAAAGGAGCGCTATAGCTCAAGATTAGGTAAAGTTACAGGGGCGCGAGTATGCAGGTTAGCTTTGTGTGACACGATTTTTTCAGTACACTTCTGCAGGAAGACGCAGAGACCTAACGGCCAGTAAGCGAGCAGAACAATTAATGTGCATTGCGAAGACATGCTCACAACTTCCTAGCTTCCTGAATTGCCTTAGCCGCATCTGCCTGAATTCGGTAGGTTTTGGATTTTCTTCTGGATAATTGAGGGTGGTCGGGTCAGGATCATCGATTTTGCTCAAAATTCGTGTAGGGTCGGGGACTTATTCGGGGTTTCAACACGATGCCGAAGTACATTTGGACGATTACGGCAGGAGACCGCTCATACAGATAACTGAGTTTGATCGGTGACCCTGACCCGACCACCCTCAAAGGGAAAGTAACCTGCTGAAGTCGGCGGAATTTTCAAAAACGAACGACGGATTCGTAATCAGCGCCTCAAATAACCCCTAGACGGTTTTGGACGAAGTTTTCACGAGGAAATTTGGCCAATTTCGAAAATATCGGTTTTCGATGACGTCATTATCCGCACAACTCGGCCTAGGGCGCCCACGTCCTCGATATTGTCAAGAAATCATTGTTTTCAAAATCGGTCGAAATTGGCACCATTCGATAGCGCTTTTCAAGCAGAACAGAACAGTGTTATTGTGAGCTTTAGAAAGAAAGCTCTAGAAGGTTTTACTGACTACAAAATCGACAAGCTGCAGCCAGATCGATTCGATCTCGACAGTGTTACTGCGCTCCGAACACGCCCTTGCGGCCTATTTGGCACAACAACGGTCGATGTTCTTCGCGCTCTTATTCGCCCAAAACATAGTTCTCGATAATCCTAGAAAAACTATTGTAGTCAGCAAGAAAAGTTCTACCGAATGGTATCAAGCTCGGCCAATTTCTAAAACATGGATTTTCGATGACGATATCGTCCGCCTGCGACGGCCTGGAGCGGTCTCGTCCTCGATGCGAAATTGTCAAAAAATCGATGTTTCCGAAATCGATCGAAATTGATGCCATTCGATAGCGCTTTTCACGCTGAACAGAGCAGTACCATTGCGAGTGTCGAAAACTCAAATCTGGGCGTACAAGAACTCAAAAAAAACTCTAACCGCTATCTTGCGCCACTCTAAATTGGCAGATGGGGCTAAGGCACTTCAGGAAGCTAGGGAGTTGTAGACATGTCATCGTAAAGTACATTAATTGTCCTGCTCGCCCACGCGTTTGATAGGTTCGATCCTATATGCATTGCGCACGGCGCACTCCATAGGCTCGCTGGACAGTCTTAAGGCCCCCCAGACTTCTGCGGCGTTGCCGCTGCCCTTTCCTTCGTCATAGAGCAGGGACCCAGAGCTCGCCGCCAGCGGCGCCGTCCTGGAGCGCCGCTGGCCGGCCGGCGGCGCCGAGAGAGTCTGTCTGCGCTCTGCCCTTTCGCGGCGGGGTCCCGACTAGAAAGACTGCAGTACCTCACCGTAGCCGCTGAGCGGCGCCGCTGGCCGGCGTGACTCATCGATTTCGCCGGTCTGCGGGGGCCTTTAGAGCAATCTACAAGCTGTCCCCCACTCGATTGATAGGTTTGGTTCTATATGCATTGTTCACGGCGCACTCTGAGGGCAAGCTGGACAGCCTTAAAGCAATTCCTGGGAAGTGGTTGGGAATCTCCGATAAAACTCCACAAAATCTCACTTTAAGGCTGTCGCTCGATCGCTCTACAGGTTGTCGCGCCCACTCGATTGACTCTGTGGGGCCTATATGCATCCTTCAACTCTACTGAGATCTATAGGCGATAAGATAGAGTTTGAACTGCTGAGATCAAATATATGTTTCTTTTTACAACTACTTGATTAAAAAAAGGCCGCTTTGGACCCTTCTAAAGCGGACTATATTGACCTTTCCGGGATTTCCGGCGAATGAACGGAGGAACATGTCCGGTACTGTAGCGCAATCTTCTTTCAGCGATAAAAAAGTGGTTGATTTCCTCTGCTTTAAAAAAAGTTCTAGCTACTATTTTTCTTAAAAATGGGAATTATATAAAAGCTCCAACACTGTGTTCACTTATCGATATCTTCTTTTATTGTATGTGCAATATAATTGCTGCTTTGTTCCGCTTTAAAACAACTTTCGATTTGTTGTTTGTTAAAAAATAAAAATTTTGCTAAATTATTAACTTCATTCAGCCTGCAGAAAAAGAATCATATGAAGTTTTGCCAAATTTTCTTTTTTCAAACTCAATTTTTTTAAAGAAAATATTATTCTAACCAACTTGGAGAGTCTGTAGTTTAACATGCGAAAAGCTCATTTCCATTTGGAAGACGTTCACTTTGAACTCGGTAGCAACAAGTCCAATATGACGTGAAAATGGTTTATATTAAGCGCGTGGAGCGCAGTCAGAGGAGGCGCCGGCCTGCACTATACCTTTGTCGTTTTCGAATTTCGAATAAATTCGAATTTCGAATATTTGAATATTCGACTATTCGAAAAAAGTCCAATATTCGAATTATTCAATTATTCGAATATTCGAGAAAGTCCAATATTCGAATTAGTCGATTATTCGAATATTCGAGAAAGTCCAATATCCGAATTATTCGTTTATTCGAATAATCGAAAGTGGCCAATATTCGAATATTCGTTTATTCGAATATTCCAAGGCTTCGAAAATCGAAGATTCGAATAGTCGAATATTCGAGTATTCTTTATCAATCTCTTAACAAGTTAGTGGGACTCTTTTTCGAAAACCAGGGGACTCTGACCTTATGATAAAAAACGGTGTTTGAGTTTCGCGCGTTGCTCAAAGTGCGCCGAATTGTGTGTACGTAATCTGACAAGAGAAGTCATTGAACTTCCGGTGGAGATTTCCAAAATGAGCTATTGCTTGTTATAAGGGTGCGTCTAAGAAGCACCGTAGTGGTCTTCAAATGTCCTGCGGGCATCTGGGTAGGTCAAAAATTACAAAAAACTGTAGCACTTCAGTGCTGGCTGATAAGGCGAAGGTGACGCCTTGAATGGCCTTGAAATACTCAGAAATTAACATGCAGATGCTATAGAGCTTTAATTATAGTTAGATGTTAGAAATCTGACAATTTATTATGTCAAATGAATCATTCACTGCAGTGGGGGCGTGGATAGCGGGGAGAGGTCCAGGTTCGAATCTAGGAGAGTTGTTTACAGATTGCTGTGCGTTTTGGTAAATGTAGAACATATTCTCATTTTAACCATATTTACGAACCTGATCGGAATGTGTTGCTTCAGTCCATCTCTGGGATGTGCTGGTCAGTCTTTGGGTTCCTATAGAGAACGTTTCTCTTGTAAATTTTACTAATTTTAGCATCTCTTATAAAATGCATCATTTTTGACCCACTCCGTAGTATTGTACTCCGTAGTATTCGTAGCATTTGCATATAACACCAAATACAGAACTAACCACTAAATTAATTAGTCACCTTCTTCACTGACGAGCCTCGGGGTGACTAATTATAAACATGTTTTGTATGAAGACAGAGGCGAAACAAGACATGTTTAGTGTTGTTGTTACCATTGCTTTAGTTATTACTTGTTTTAGTTGTTGCTTGTTTTCCACTTGTGTTTGTTATAGTACAGAGTGATTTAAAGTTCATGTATACCGCAGGTTATTTCTAATTCTACTTCGTTGTTTAGACATTGAATTTAAAACTTTTTGAGTATTAAAATTTACATATATGATTAACTTATTCTATTGGTCTTCTTGCAGCCTACTCTTCCTCGGCCACTCTCCCGCACTGACAGGGGGGGGGGCTTTGCAAACGTAGGTACTTGTATTAATCCCCATGACTTCGTAAGTAGATAATAAAATTTCGCACAAATGTTGTCCTGAGGGTTGATTGAGATTCTGATCACGAAGCTGGCAAACGCGTTCGGTGTTACCGTCGACCACAATAGGCGACGGTGAGTACGTGCGAGAAAAGGTGCAGAATAACCGGCCGAGTTGTACTATTGTGACTCCAAAAGTGGAGTGGAGGTCGATTTTTTTTCGCCCAAACATCGCCTGTGCTGTTATTTTGGATGCTGAGCACGAATATGGTATCCAATTTCGACAATTTGGCCGCTTACGATAGTTCATAGTGTGTGTTCGTGAGTAAGGATGGGGTTGTCATGACCACTGATTTCGTCCTTTCTCCGCCTTATGAAATTATTTAGGCTGCTGCCACGAATCTGTCATTTATTTTTCTAAATTATCCATTTTTCGTGCACTACTTTCCATCTCAAAGTCGAAGACTGGAAAGCAAGTCTGATCACATATGTAGGTGAAGAAAGCGATTCTATGTACTCAAACTGATAAACTTGATCACTCATGAAAATGTGGAATCACGCGATCACGCGAAAACGTTTACTAGATTTGCGATCAGCACCTCAATTAGCCCTCTAGACGACGTTTGGGCGAAACCTGCTTTCGATCTCCGGAGTTGTGGGAGTACAAGTCCCTAAACCTTCCATTAGCAGAGAGTGGTGGGGAGGCGATGGGCAGCAGAGGTGTGCGTTGAATTTTTTCGGTAAATTTTTAACGACTACTTTTTAACGAAAAATTTTCGCGTTAAAAAGGTAAATTCGCTAAATTCGTTGAATAAAATGTCCCCTAGCTGCATTCAGTTTTAAACCACCGGGGTGCCTCTCGGACAATCCCCCACAGCGCTCAATAGGTCACTTATAAGATTCCCACGGGAGGTTCATTGACCTCCCTTGTGAGTTGACGCGAAGTAAGCGCTGCAAGCGCGGCCCTCCGCTGCGCACCTGCTTCCTTGTAAACGGCCGTCGAACGTGCTGTGGCCATTCACGTGAATCGCAAGTAATTAGGATTATGCCTGTACACAGATATTTTTACCTTCAGTATACTACGGGAGAATCTTCGTTTTGTATTTCTACCCCAGTTACAACAAGTGAACGATTAGAGCCGAAGGGGCTGCGGTAGGGAGGTAGAACTTTTAGAGGCCTAGAAAGCTCCTGCTTTCTGCCAGTAAAGACGTTGAAGAAGAGAGGAAGAGCAATGGCTATGGAGTACAAGAGCCAGTCATACTCCGCTTCCTATGAAAGTGAGCCATCCCCATTTTCGCTCTAACACTGTCCAAGTCGTAGTGTCTTGTCAGATTAGATTCCAACGCGGGTCCGTTTCTCTTCAACGGAGCTAGAACACAAACTGAATGCCATTCATGAGACTCCAGTGCGCCCTTTCTGCACCAGATCGCCTTTGTGTCATTTCTCCGCCCATGATAATCATTCTTTTACCACCTGGAAGCTTCGCTATAACATAAGGAAAGATAGCAACCTATAGAGAAAGACCTGTAACAATCTAGCTCTGCCTACCCAAGGTGTTTCTCTCTTCTCGGTGCACGAATTCTTAGGGAAGCAAAGCGTGCTTCATTGCCATTATACCGCTGTTATTGTCCTTTGGTCTGGTAAAGGAAATGGATGGAGCAGCCATCCATTTCCTTCACAGTGGGTAATAAAAAATAATTAGATGTCAACCACTGGGTGACGACAGTAAATAATAGTTTTCATTTGATTATTCGAATATTCGACTATTCGAAATTCGATCATTCGAAATTCGAAATTTTGAAAATCGAATATTATTCGATCATTCGAAATTCGAAATTTTTTCCCAAGGACAAAGGTATAGCCTGCACCCGATACCAGGTTCCTGGATCGGATTTCCCGCCCAGGCCAAGGAAGCCTTCCATCCCTCCGGGGTCGGTGAATTGGTACCAAACTTGTATATGAAGGAGGAAGCACCGACTTGTTCATTGGCTGGCCACCTCAAGTCATTGTATGGTCAAATACAAATTTAGATCGCCTCCACGACATCCGACAGCCGGCACCTCCTTCGACTGCACTACACTCGCACCTATACGAAGAAGTTATCATTGTTAGAAAAATCTATTGCATCCGCCACAAAGATCTAGAGAAACACATTCCCCCGAGGGAAATAATACAATTACAATACAAATAAATACAATTTTGTACCGCACTATGCATGCAGTCTCGGTGGGGCTCACTATCTCAGCATTTAATATCTGTTTACCAGTTTGTACTTACCTTGTAGGTTAAATTTCTGTACGCGTCTATATAATCCGCTTGCAAGATGTCTTTATGTTCCGCGGCCTCCTTCATGAGATCGCTCTGTGCAGACGCCTCGTTTATTGTACCAACAGAAAATAGAATACGGTACCTGAACTAAAAGGTATCGATAAATCTGAGCGTAGTCAATGTGTTAAGAATATGTCGCCAAACTTCATTTCTAAGCCGTTCAGCTCCATATGTTAGCCGCCATCGTTGCCTCCCGTACATATCGGAAGGTCTAACGTGCACAATGACGAGGAAGTCCACATCTTCACAAATAGTTTTCGGTGGTAAAATTGTAAAATTCACCACATCCATCCTCTGCAATAGGCATTTGAACGGGTAAATTGGAATGAACGGTTTCAGAAGTTACGCCGCTGTCATATTTAATGAATGAGAGGAAATGTAGGCATTGAAAAGCGTACGCGATCGAAGAATGAATTTCTTCCGAAGGACTCTCTCACATGGCAATTCATCCAGTCGATATATTCCTCTTTGGATTCCTGAAACACCATGATTTAAGGGATGCTGTTTATAACTTGTTGCTTAGACCATAACAATGAGAGAACGACATTCATCTAGTGCGTCTATAGGAGTCATCGTGTTGTGCTTTCTGTATATACTTTGTAGGGTTTCTACAGAACAGGAAGGTGGATACTACTGTTATGGTAACTCCAAAGAATGGATTACTGCAGGACTAATATCGCTAGAACAACAACTGCAGCAGTTTCCTCGTTGTTCTGATAACATCGTTTTCTGGAAAAGAATGTGGATGCTTTTGGTGAAATAAAGGTTAAAGGATACAGGTCAGAGTTAACCAGTTTGTCTTTGGAATACGCTGTTCCTTTTGTGACGTTCGATGTTCCTATTCTGCGGAATGTCGTGGAGGCAATATCAATCCGTATTTGGCCATACATTAAAATGTGACGCTGACCTTGAATTTATCAGAAATAAAAAAGGAAATGCATTTCAACACAAGAATAATCAAACAACATTTAGGATTGTTGTCGGTCAATCTACCCTGGCGATACGTCATGGACTATTCTTTTAAAGATTACCGTGGATGCAGTCGGAGTGTCCAAACAATCACTTGCAGTGGCCAGCCGACGGGCAAGATTTTTACCCTTCCCAGACGAGTTTGATACCAATTCACTAACCCAAAATGGATGGAAGGCTTGGCTGGTTTGGACGGGAAATCCGAATCAAGAAACTGGAATCGAATACATGCGACAGCCGGCGCCTCCTCCAACTGCGCTCCACGCGCCCAAGGTGGTGCATTCCACCAAGAGTAAAGACCATCCCGCTATATATAAACTTACATAGTTAGTCTGTATGTCCGTTTACTTTTCCCATCCTCTGTTCCTCCTTTGTACAAATTTAATGGCCACGGAGGGCCTTCTAGGCTGTGAGCGTCATTACCCGACGGATCAGTATCGATCAATACAAATTATGGTTGCTGGGTGGCTTCCTAAGAATTAAACATCATTGTCCGACTAACAGTTTTCGATTAATATTGTAAATGTGCCTGTAGTCAGCCGTTTAATTTCGGAAGCATGAGGTCGGTCGGAGTTTGTTTTCTTTTTATTTCAATGACGTTGACGTACGAAATGTAAAAAATAATGATGTCAGCGTAGTCCTAAAGACATACTTCTTGAGGATGGGAAGGGAATGTATGAACGATAGCTTTAAAAGGCTGCGGAAAATGCCGTACGAACATTTTTCGACAGGAAGTAACTAGCAGAAACTTTCCGCCAAAACGGTAAAGTAGAAACGGAGATTACCACTGAGATGAGAGGCTAAAAGGGCGCTTTTCAAGGGTGAAGTCGGGATTAAAGGAGCAACGTATTCGGTAACAAGAATCGTATGGAATGATTTGATCGTGCGTGGGACATGAGGATTTAGGTGTTCAGCCATGTGTCTGTACTGATGAACAATTACAGCTTCAGTCTAAGCTAGGAAGGATAGGGATGTTCAAACCGCTCCTTGGAAAGTTGAACGGCTGGCTACTTCCTTGTTTCTTTACTGTTCACAGCGAATTCTCCGACAGATGGAACACATTCTCTCGTTAAGTGCGTTAATCTAGGAGTAACTGGATTTAGTTAGCTTTGAAAAGCGCTTGATGACCCACCTTTTGCAAACTAACATTGCTGGCTGTTGGCAGAAGAAATATCACTGAGGCCTCAAAGAATACAAATACCAGAATTAGGGTTTTCTTCACAGCACTTGCTCTCATCATAGCTAGCTTCTGGAAAATAGCATTGCTCAGTTCGATGGAGGTAAATAGTAACGATGCTGTTGATTGACAATGCAGTTCACTCATAATTCGAGCTCATACAGTGCGTTTCAAAAGTATGTAGCCACATTGAAATTGATTACTTTACGTTTCGCGTTCTTTTCTACGAACTGGAGTTAGCAGCATTAGATTCTCCGTAGACAAAAATAGCTAGATTGCTCTTTCCAGAAAAAAGCTTGATCTCCGGCAAAAACTAGGCGTTTTTGACCAAGTTCGCGCTGAGACGGGTCTATCTGCATCAAAAACAACGATATGGCGTTGTATTCGATCGAACGAACACATCTGCAGACAGACCATGCAGAAAGCACCTCATCTCACGAACTTCCACAAGCAGGCGCGACTGGAGTTTGCACGCAAAAACATGGCACGCAATGGGAAAATGTAAGAACTTTCTGATTTCGTCGACGTCATGAATTTCACACGCTTATTGCTTCAGGTCATCTTCGGTGACGACAAAAAATTTAATATGGATGGTCCCGATGGCTACAGGTATTACTGGAGAGATCTACGACAGGCTCACATCACCTTCTCTCGACGGAACTTCGGAGGCGGGTCTCTGATGACATGGACAGGCTTCTGCAGTAGCGGGAAGCTGAATTCCCATCATGTCTTATGGACAGTCTAGGGTATCAAGCCGTGCTGCCTTTCCTAACGGGGAGAAAACGGCAGACACATGTTCTGCAGCAGGGTCGCGCTGCACTTCATGTGTCCAAATCGACCACAGACTGGCTCCAACGTAATCGACTCCAAGTATTGGAATGGCCAGCTTGCTCATCCGACTGCAACACAATGGAGAACATGTGGGGTATCTTGGTCCAGCAGGTCTACTTTAATGACAGACAGTTAAACAATGTTGGGGAGCTGAAAACCGCTATTTTGACTGCCTGGGACAACATCGCTGACGAAGTGACCCAGAAACTTGTTACTAGCATGCGCAGCAAGGTATTTGATATAATAAGAAATAATGGTGGTCCAATTGAATATTAATTTTTAATAAAGATAGTATTTTTTGAGAGTGGCTACATACTTTTAAAACAAGCAAAAAATTTCAAAAGCGATCTATTTTTGCTAGAGATCAGGCTTTTTCCTGTAAAAAACAAAAAAGGTACCTCCGGTTACGAGGAATTTAATGCGACAAACGCCGGTTCGTAAAAGCAAAGGCGAAGGGTAAAAATTTAGAATTTAAGGTGGCTACATACTTTTGAAACGCACTGTAAGCGCTATTTTGCCGCTACAGTGAAGTGGTACATATTTTAAAAGAAGAACCTTCCACATTTTCCACGCAGAATTGCTGCAGCGATGAGGGACCGATCGGAGAGGGGGATGTCTAGTGTCATCAGCGGACAAACTGTCAAAGAAAAGGTCCGTTTTGAGCTAAAATCAGTAACATTGATCATTTTTAGCCACCCCATCGAAAACGTCTGATATCGATCGGGATAATGAAAACTTTTCCCATCTGCGACGACATCCGTCGGCAAACATACAATCATGATTTCCACCCCGATAAGCCAAATCTGGGAGAACACCAAAAAATGGCAAAAGCATCGATAATATCGATCGACATTGATTGCCTGGTCAATCTGTGGCACGTTTTCTGATTGATATCCGTGGCAGGCCTTCCGAACCACGACACACGCTGGAGACTCTTGACATTTTTCCGTACCTTCGTCACCAATTTTCCACTAAATTCCTGGATTTTTTCCTGCTACTTCCCCCGCTAGTATGACTAATTCCAGCAACGATAGCTAGCGACAGTAATGGCCATAACTCTAGCTATTATTTTTGATTTTTGTAGGTGTTTTTTCTTACAACTACATAGTTGCATTAGCACGTCTTGTTTCACTCCCACTTAAACGATTACAAGTTACAAAACTATTGTGTCAATGTTCGATTTGAGTTCCCATCACCCCTACATGCTTATTTGCGTTCATCAAAAAGCCTATCCCATAGAAATATTCATTATGTAAATAAAAAAATCGATTGATTTCTACCGAGTAGTAGAATTTCAACCGAAGCGAGTTTAATTCGAAAGTCTTGAAAGTTCTTTTTTGAATAAAAAAAGAAAAAAGAAACTGTGTAAATGTGTCTTACTATTTTTTCTTTCCCTATTCGTAAACATCATCTGCAACCCATCCAACATTAGGAAGAGGGGTAGAAATGAAAACTTTTCTATTTGCTGAATTTTTTCTGTCGAGGATGACGAGTAAACCAGCGACTGTCACTGTTTCTTTTGCTTTGTTGAGAAAAACTGAGCACTGGCACAAAAACTTGGCACAACTGCACTGCTTTTAAATTGTTTGGAGAAACACTTTAGGGCGTGATATATTTTCTCTGACCTGGACTAAAGGTGTTATATGTTGCCAATAGATACCTGGGTGCGGGGACATTCAGCGGGGCTGCGGGAAGGTGCTGTTCCTCCTACCTTAACCGCGGCAGTCAATCAGGTTTAGCCACATAAGCAACGCATATAATTGGCTGCAGCGATTAGGGTAGAAGCAATGGCGCGTTCCCGCTCACGTTCCCGTACCCATGTGGTGTGCCTTCGCGACATCTGTACTAAACATACGAGCAGCTCACCGCTAAGAAAGATCACTGAGTTGTGACACTGTTCCATGCATAGCAGAACCCTACATCAGTAGATAAGGCTCTGTGGCATTTCGCGGCAAAATTGTCACTTACCAGGGAATGCCATCAGCTTCTCACGGAACTTCGGATTGAGATTTATATCACGTGAAAGATCTAGAGACGCTGATCGCAGATATGTGGACCAAATTTGCTAATTGGATCTCCTAAGCGAATTGTGGCCTTACACTGACCTGACGCGGTCGACCGTACCAGCATCAGTGATTCTAAGGAGACAGCTTGCATAAGGTGTGTAGTTTGTAAGGGCATGCTTGTTTTACACATTTTTTGCGGTGTTCCATCATTGCTGAGAAAGGTTTGAACAGATGTAATAGATTTTTGATATTAATAGAAGTAGTTGATATTTAATATGTTTAATTACGTTAATTAAGTTTTGTTATTTTTGATTTAATTTTAATTTTTATTTTGCATTCATTTTAATTTTTGACCTCCTTCAGGTCATGAATATAATATGTTACCTGGAACACGTTTCCAACTTCGAATATCCTAATAGATGTAAGTGCAAGTCACCATCAGCCGTTCGCTCAGAAATGTGCTAAAAATGAGATTATAAGTCCTCGTCGAAGGTAGGTCACATGATGCAAAAACTCCGGCACCGGTGGAAACCGAACCAACGACCCCAAATCTGCGAAGTAAGTACTCTACCACTGCGCCGTCGCTGCTGCTCCCAGCCCAGGCAACGGAACCGCTGATTACGCAACACTGCGCCCAACACTGATTGAGCTCCCTTAACATGCGGAATACAACGCTACTTCGCCGGATACAACTCGCTTAGAAAATTCATTTAGCACATTTGGTCTTTATATCTTTGATCACCGTCTCGAGCTCTTTCACGTGATGTTGGTCGCTGCCTGAAGTTCCATGGGAAGCTGACGGCATTCCCTGGTTCGAAATATTACATTTGATGAGAGGATGATGAGATGCGATGGCATCAGTTACTACCAGATACCAAATAGTGCTGAGAGAGCCAAAATATCTTTACCAAGTCTTCACAGTAGAGGGAAAATATTCGGTCTTCTCATGTTTCTCAAAATATTCCATCTCTGGCTGACACGGGGCGAGACGCGCTGCAGGGAGGAGCCTGGCACGCCCAAGATTTTGTTCATCTCGAGAAGGCGCCCACGTAGCCCGCCAAAACGGGGGGCGGGGCTTATCGAGTGCTTTGGGAATAGTCATGGGCAAGATTCGGCCGGCCCGGCCCGCGTGAGTTTTAGGCGGGAAAAAATTCGCGCAACGGACGTGAGCTGCGGACTGCATTTAGAACGACGGTACTCTTGAATCGCCCGAGATGGAGCCTAGCATGCCCGTCAAGTGGCTTGCGCGTGGGTCGCGCGCGCACGGGCCGTAGCCGGCGGGAAGCGTTGAATCCCACGCCTCTAGGGTACTGTAGCATTTGTACTCTAGAATCGCCCGAGATGGTGCCTAGCATGCCCGTCAAGTGGCTTGCGCGTGAGCCCCTGCGCACTGGCCGTAGCCGGCGGGAAGCGTTGAATCCCACGCCTCTAGGGTACTGTAGCATTTGTACTATAGAATCGCCCGAGATGGTGCCTAGCATGCCCGTCAAGTGGCTTGCGCGTGAGCCCCTGCGCACTGGCCGTAGTCGAAGAGAATTGCTTCACAATCGACGAGAAGTCGATTGTGAAATCGTGGAGCGATATTTTCGTTGGACTACCGTTCGCGTTCGTCTTTTCGGCGTATTTTCTGCATGAAGTCGTGATTTTCAGATAGTTGCACATGTGGCGCGTCCCCGATGATGTGGTTGGAGAAGAATTCTGCAGTCGATTGGATATCGAGCTGCGCGATTGCAGAGGAGTCGCTGGAAGTGCTGAAGAACATCCACATGTTCGGCAAACTGCAGGTGAGACTCAGCAGTATCCAGATGTGGTTCGATTAGAAGTTTTTCTATGTATGTTCATTTTCAGTCATTGATGTTGGTCAAGTGTGAGTTGAGGGATGAAGATATTCGCGGCATGCCGATGCCGTCGAAGACGGTGAAGTATTTGTGCCTTCAAAGGAACGCTCTACGGAATCCCTGGGAGGCGATAAGGGAGAAGTTCCCGTCGGTCATCCATTTGGATCTGAGGCGAAATAGGTTAGTGACGTGAAGCAAACTCGGTGTGAGGACTTTTTACGCACCATTTGATGCAGGTAGTTCTTGCAGAATTGTGTATCCGGTTCCCGTGCAAGGAAATCGTGCAACGAGTTTTTGCAGGGTCGACGTTGACCTAGACGATGAGAGGTAAGGGGTTCGCTTACTAGCAATGGTGTTTGAAGGCTACGTGAATTGTAGATTTAGGTGGATGAAAAGTTTGAAGGACTACTGTCCCGGCTTATCGCAGGTGGGCGCGATTCCTGTCTTCCCTGCTGAGGCGGCAACTACGCTGGAGGATGAAAATGTGTCCGACTCAGAGGTGCGTTGCGGGGTACTGGAGTGAGGTATTTTGGTATAGGTAGGAAGCAGTTTTTGAGTTGGACTGGTTTTCCTTATAGGACGACAAGAATTCCGAAGGAGGCTGCGAATGAAGCGAGTCGGACGATGGCTTTGGATGCTGGTCGGAGGCATCGGATGACATGCCGTCTTGGAGATGGTTATTTGATATTTGATGTGAAAGTGGATAAATGCTGTATGGTTTTTTTCGTCTCGAGACGAAGTGTTGGTTGGCGTCGAAGTCGCCTGTTTATTTTTTAAAGTGTCTTTTTCATTGGTAAATGAAGGCGATCAGCTGTGTTTAGCAGCGGGAGATGTAAGGTTTTTTGCAGACGCAAAGGCGACTGGCTCAAAGCATCACGTACGCGTGGTGCTTTGAGCCAGTAAGGAGCTCAGGCCACGAAGGCCGCCTTTTCTTCGAAGGTTCGGTTTTGTAGAGGAGCACTTTTGTTGGGTTGTGGTAGTTTTTGAAAGGTGTAGAAATATTTTCAGGTGAATGGAGTGGTGTAGGCGGACTCCGAAGGACGGGATGGACGCAGGGAGGCAGTCGAGGCAGTACCAAACGGTACGTTGTTGTGTTTCTGTGTGAAAAGCCCGCAATCCTCATTGTCGGTTGTGGATTGCGGGCTGGAGACGTCGCGCGCGGGCTCGCGGCGGCCGCGTGCGACGGCGCTCGATGTATGGCGTGCTCCCCCGAGCGCCGTCGCACGCGCTGCGGTCGCGGGGCGGCGCGCGGCGGAGTTTGAATCGGCCGGCGCGGCCCGCAGTCTCAGCGGAGGCTGGCTGCCGCGCGGTCGGTCAGCCAGTGTGCTGATGTTGCATGCTTCTCGTCTTTATTCGCTATTTCACTATTTCACTCTTCGCTCCGAATTCTATTGTGTTCGCGTCTCTACCTTGCCTTCTGGCACCGATAAGAATAAGCACCAATGGAGGAAGAATTGAAGAATTGCATTTGCATCAGCCAGCTGAGCTGTGGAGTGGAGATGGGGGAGGGAGGGAGGTGGGGGGGGGTGATCGGGGACTTCTGGCAGCGATAAAAGCACCGATGGAGGAAGAATTTGCATTTGCATCAGCCAGCTGAGCTTGAGCTGTGGTGTGGAGAAGGGGGGAGGTGGGGGGGGGGATCGAAGAAAAGAGAAGGCAAAAGGAGACCCAAATGCAATTTCTTCTACAATTTCTTCGAAGTTGTCGAAGAAATTGCATAGGATCGAAGAAATTGGAAGAAATTGTCGAAGAAATTGTATTGCATCATGTCAGATGGCACACAAAAACACCCCCTATGTGCAATCGAGTGGGTCAGGCCTTCGCGATGGCGTAGTCAGGTCAGGATAGGAGGTAGTTTTTGAGTCTGTAAGTTGGTGAAGAGCCAAAATCCCCAGAGAGGGGTCCTTTTCGCAGTTTTCGCAGTTCTGTGCGCTATATACGTTAGCTGAGCTGCCGTTGATTCTTGAGGAAAGTGGTGTTGTTTGCGGACGATATCAAGATCTATGGGAAAATGGAATCAGGCACCGATGTGGAGAGAGTACATCGTGCATTGGAAAGGATTTATGAGCGGTCAACTATCTGGAAGTTAAGAGGTACCTCTCTTGTCCCTGAGAAAAGTGTGCATATGAGATTTAGAAGGGTCGAAGTGCTCTGCTTGGTACTCGTTGAGAGAACAGATGTTGAATGCAGTGGTTAAGATAAAGGATTTGGGATTTCATTACAACAATGAGCAACTCAAATTACCATGTCTCATCCCTAGGAGCCTTTCATTTCATAATCGTGGAACTCTTACCTTAGACATTATCACCAAAAGCATGTAGATTGTTTTAGCTTTCATTAAGATAAACTCTGAGCGGAGCTAAATCTTAAATCCGACGTTTTGGACCAAACTCATAGAATAGCAACGTCGAAATGGATGCGATCCTTTTAAAAAAATGTGCATCCTAAGAGGCCTGTATGAGGGGGGGGGGTGTTTTTACGTGCCATCGACTTCTCCTACACCTCTGGAGTCCACAAAGTACTATAGTGCCATCTTGTTTGTTATCTAGTTTTGTTGTGTTCGTGTTTCGATCCGTCTTGGATGTCATCAGGGCTGAACTAACAGTACTGCGATAAGCAAATACAGATATTCCTATTCCTTCCACATTTGCTACATTTCTTAGGAGAGTAAGAATCAATTCAGTGCATGCAGATTCCTTTAGTCATTAAGATTCAGATTCTTTTAGTTTTAATTGAGATTTTAATTATTAAGATTAACTCTGAGCGAAGGCAACTGCTCAAATCCGCCATTTTTGGACCAAACTCACGGAATAACAACCTCGAAGTGGATGCGAATCCTTTGAAAAAAATTGGATTCTAGGAGGGCTGTACGAGCAGAACTGACTGTGTGACATACATACTCAGTAGGCAACTGAATTTCACAAGATTTCACAACCACGGATCGTAATTGCAGATCCAAAATGCATTTCCTTAGCCGTTTGTTAGCATCTTTTCGACATCATTCATGAAAATAATAAAATTTGTTACCTACAATGAGACCTTTTCATCTTGAAATGCTTGAAATGGGTCTTGCTCGACTGTTCGAAAATTAAAAAGCACATGCGCTGCTGTGCGACTACCGAGGTAAAGAATTGCTCATACTTGGACTAGAGGCGTTATTTGTATTTGTCCTTATCACGAATGTGCCACCCTTTTCTGAATCCCCGATCTGTTATTGCAGAATTAACGTGAGTTATAGGTGTTAGTGCTTGGGTGAAAAGTACCATTTACCCCAAACTTCATGAATGGGGCTATTGAATGTGCTGATTCTGTGTTCTGTAAAGTATTGTGTGAAGATATGTGAAAAAGGAATAGATTTGAATGGGATGAGAGAATGAAGAAATTTATTGATTACCCGCTTCGCTTTATCTATTTTGCCTTAGAAGTCGGCGACTTCCTCGTATTTATTTTTTCAACCCATTTCCCATGCCTGGTAATCACATATAGCTAGGATCCAACCCGGACGTCTTAGGATATTTCGTGAGCAATGCAGATCCAGCCTCCTCCACCAAAAAGAAGCAGAAGGGAAATCCGTGATGGTACGTCCATCGGGTTTTACTACCAATACGGAATCATCACATCTTCAAAATAATAGTATCTCGCATTTAGCCACACTCCCTCCAGTACAACCATTGCCGAAGCTTAAGCTCGTTACCCAGGAAGGGGGTGAAGGTCCTAGCAAAGCTAGAGAGGAGGCGGAGGACACTTGCTTGGTGCTAGAGAGGAGGCGGAGGACACTTGCTTGGTTGAACGTTTGCCAGCTGTGGCTCGAATCAACCAACGGCGAACGAACGTTCAACCAAGCAGTTCACTCAGCTACCACGACTACCACCCCAATAGATCACGCCTACGCTGCAATGGAGGAGGCTATGGATGAGGCCAGCGTCGATCGTCAGGACGCCACGCATCGTCAGGAAGCATCTGCATCGGCTTCGGTTGAAGAAGAAGGCGCAGCTGCCCCCATCCTAGAGGGAGCCACAGGCTCACAAGGCATCGGAGAGGGAGCCACAGGATCACAACCCTCGGTGGTCGCGTCGTATGTCGACATGGAGGCTCCCGACACAGGATACACTGCTGCAGAATATGCCGAAATGTCGTATTTCGATATGTCGTACAGCATCGTCGCAGTCACAGTCAAGCCAGGAAAGCTGCAGCGAAGGAAGCGCGGCCGTCTACGACCCTTACCAAGCCTACGACCTCGACGACACCCCACGTGTACCTGTTCGACAGGAACGAGCAAAACGAGCACTGGAAGGAGCGGGTTTCGCTCGATGGGATGTGATGCCTCTGCGAAAGCGAGCCTCTGGTGCAGGTGTTGAAATGGCTCCCGCCGCCTACAGCGATCCTGCGGTCTCGTCACGAGGCTCTCAAACGGCCACGATGCTCTTCATCAGAGCACAAAATCTCATGGCCCACGATCAAGTCCCTCTCCAGTCTCTCGGGCAGTTGATTGAATCGACCAAATACGGAACGAATTACGAGGTACTACAGGATTTCGACGTGCATTTCGTTGAGCACTGTCGTACTTCTCTGCTCTTCAGCGTCTCGTCTCCGACACCATGAAAGGCATGCGACTCGACGTCCATGGCCTCAAACAAATAAAGTGGTCACTGTCCAACTTGGGGACGTCATCCGACAGCGTGGTCCACGACTTGGTGGGGATTGTGACGTTCCAAGGCGACGTCATCGTAGGAATCGCCAGTGCGGTGAATATTACCCATTCTTCCTCACCCATACTCGAACAGTTTCTTCTACATAGTACCATTTGAGCTGGACCACGTCTTGGCATCGCTACCCGTGCTCCTCGAGGTACGGAGCCGTCACTGCCACAAGAGGGGGCGAAGATGTGCGTGTCGAACACTACGCGCGAGTGGTTCATCGAGAAGCAACCTCCTTTCGAGGTGAGGGAAAAGGATGGCTTAGGAAGGATAGCCTTCCTAATTGCGGCCGTTTCTAGGCAGTTGACCTGCGACCTGCGGCAGCTTCTCCGTACATGGAAATGGCACACCACCCACGATGAGGGCTTCACAAGGAACACGACGGCCTTTTTCAGACATTGCCTCCGCTCGGTGCGTGCAGTCCTCAAGCATTTGTCTGACTGCAATTCTTATTTGGTCGCACAATGCGAATGAATTTTAGGCATGCCGCCCGTGAGCGAGATAAAGCAATAGAGCTGCCGCTTGGCCGGGAATGTGGGCAGGAACAGGAGAGTGAAGGACATTCCCGAGGTCCCCACCAAAACACATGGGGTGGCGCAACTCGCCGAGATTTGTCAGAGATGTTGGACTGCCATTAAATCTTGACATGATATTGATCACTATGAATACGCAAGCGATGCAGCTCGTGAACCAAGAGAAATATAGATCCTTTATATCGACTAACGTTTCGGCGTAACCGCATTCTTCAGCGTGGAAGAGCCAAGTAGAGTTTGAGAAACCATCCGTCCAAGAACCATGTCAGACCATAGCGGTAATCCATTTTTCAAAATGCTCACAGGCAAGGGTTCTATTAACCCACTCTGCTTTTCTTCTATTCACCCACTCGGCTCATCTTTGGTAAGGAATAGAAGGGGCAGACTCACAGGAAGGAGAGTCTCCAGAGTGGCGGTGAGCTTTTGCTATGCAATTTTAACAGAATGTAGGGTCCCGTGTAGAGAGCCCAAAACCATAGTTACTTTTTTCCGAATGCTCTTCTGTGTCGAAAAACGGCGTGTGGACGCGTGAGCGCAAAGTTCAGTCCTGTTGCCACCCAACCCGATGTGGTCGGTCGGCGTAGTGGTAGCGATGTTGCTGTTCGGGGGCATAGAGCGAGTTTGATGGTTCGGTACCAGGTGTCGCAGATGTTTTTACACATATCGAATCGTTATTATTATGGGCTTGCATGATCACAGGAGTCAATTTGTACACGATTAATGTTTTTAGTACTTAAACCTAGCCTTTTTGGGCTTTCATTTGAGTTACCTCTCAATGGATCGTATTTGCACTGTACCATATCAGCAACGATATCGTAAATGCACACAAACACATAACCTTCACGGGATAAGTATGAATTTGGTTTGATACCGGGTAAAAACTTAACATTAGCAATAAAATGTCCTTTCCACCCGAACGTGTCGTCGCTCGACTTCTGTCAGCGTTCGATCCTAATTTCACTCCTCCTACAAGGAGTGTGATTTCAGTTGGAGATTCTCTAAAACGGCTTTTCCAGGAGGCAGTGTATAGCGATATCGAGTGCGTGAAGGAGAAGGAAGAGATGCGGGTTAGAATTTATACAAATAGTTGATGGATATGTTGATATCGAGCGGTCAAAGATGATCTAGAATGGCAGGTGCAAGCTTGGTGCGACCGCCTGGCGATGTTCCGACTCAAATTGAACGTCAAGAAGACCGAGTACCTAACGACTGACGTAAGCGTCCGGCTCCATTAAGATTAACGGTACTGAGCTTGCATGCACTTCGGTGTTTAAATACCTGGGATCAGCAATAGCGTCTGACGGCAGTCTGATGGTTGAAGTGAACTCACGCGTGGGTGCAGCTTGGTCCAAGTAGCGTTCGCTGACTGATGTGCTCTGCGACAGGAAGATACCAGAGTAACCAAAGTCAAAGATCTACAGAACAGTCGTGCGGCTGGTAGCAATATACGGCGCTGAGTGTTGGCCTGCGACTAAAGAAGTTGAAACGCGCCTCAGCGTCATGGAGACGAAGATGCTACGCTGGACGGCTGGAGTCACCCGCATGGACCGCATTCGAAACGAAGCTATTCGACGGAAGTTCGGTGTCGCTCCGATAGCGGACAAGATGCGCGAAGACGCTTACGATGGTACGGCCACGTCCTGCGTGGAAAGGAAGACAGCGTCCGCAAGATAGGCCTTGAGTTGGAAGTGTCAGGAAGGCGGCCTAGAGGACGCCCGAAGCAGCGTTGGTCGGATACGTTACATACGGACATGAAAGTAACTGGCGTCCACCCTGGTCAAGCGCATGACCGGGAAAGGTAGCGTCATGACATCAGAAGAGCGGACCCCGCGATGAAGCGGGACAAACGCTGAAGAAGAAGAAGAAGAAGAAGAAGAAGAAGAAGTTGATGGTTATGTTGATGATCACCCGGGGCCCTTCTCTACGCCTACCGATTATGCCATCAACGAAGAAGAAGTAGTGATGCCTTATCAGGGAGAAAAAGATTGTTCGTCCCTAGCGTTTGTAAGATGCCGCTGGTGTGATAAACGGTTATGTTTTAAATGTCTCATCCTTCTATATCTAAATTGTTGTTATCATTGTCAGCAATAAATATGGTTACTTCATGTGAGCAAGAAAACTTTTTATGTTAGCGATCCAAGAACGATACAATTTAAATACGATCCATTGAGAGGTAACTCAAATAAAAGCCCAATGGCTAGGTTTAATTACTAAGAGCATTATTCGTGTACAAATTGATTCCTGTGATCACGCAAGCCGATAATAACAGTGATACGATTTGTGCAAAATGTTGGCGACACCGGGGCCGAACCATCAAACCCGCTCTATGCCCCCGAAGGCCGACTCCGCCACCGCTACGCCAACCGATCACATCAGGTTGAGTGGCAACACGGCGTCATAAACTTCGCGCTCACGCGTCCACACCCTTTTTTCGACCACATGGTTCTATGGTTTTTTTCCTATGGTTTTGGACTCCCCACAAGGGACCCTACATCCTGTAAAAATTGCATCGCAAAAGCTCTCCGCCGCTCTGGAGGCTCTCCTTGTCAGACTCTATGTTGCGGTTGTAAATTCGCGAGTCAGAACAACTTTCTTCACTTACAGAAGCACAAGGGAATTCAGCCTTAGTTTGAATGCCAATCAAGATGCCTTGGGTCTATCTCTGCGTAGTTTCAAGATTCAAATGTTACGCTTGCAATTAACCTCGTCGGATGTTGTTTTTGTTCAAAATGAAACTCGGTTCAAAATTCAATAAGCAGTCGAAATCTTTCTCTGTAATATCCTTGTCTGAAAAGCTTTTGTGGGTAAATTGTCACAACGAGGAGTTCTCAGTTAGAAGAACCCATTCGGCATGTTTATAAACTGTTACATTCTTTTATAAGGCTCGAAGGAAACAGAAAATAACCTACTACGTTCAATTGGAGCTGCTCCATTCCAATAAGTTAATGAAACAAATCAACATGTAGCCAGGTAAAGTAAGTGCCAAAAAATAGACACGCCCGTTTTCCTTGTTGAGGAATTAATAGTGCACGGATGGCGTTTGATTCTCAAATGCACAAAAATCCGGCGGTCCTATTTGTGGCCGCTCACTCATTGTTTTGCTCCATCGTATTAAGCAAATCATTGTTTGTCGTGAGCCGATTGCACACATAGTTTTATATTATAGATATTATTCTATCACGCCATGTCTGCGTCTTCCAAAACTTCCGGAAAAGCACTGGCCACTGCATCTCAGTCGCGCCATATGCAACATCACGGAAGGAAGTTCGTTGTAACATTCTCTACCCGCAGTTCAGAATGACAGCTGGGAGAAAGCTGCGTTCAAGACTTCTCTCTGAAAGTTGCTTTCACCAGTGACTGAATTTTTAAAATTGTTGAGAGTAAAGTTAGAAGTTAGAGATTTCACTTACCTCAAAACCATATTCGTGGGAAGTGATTGAGAGGGTATTTGGAGGTGGAAAAATCTTTTCCAGCATCCTTATTGAAAGACGCTTTAAGCTTTACTGAATTTTATTGATAAGGGTAAAAGTGGTGAAGATCGATACGAGCATCCCTTCGTAGGATGAGCCACGCATTCTACCGAGATAAAATCATCTAGAACATTGTCAGCTTTATGCAGAAAAGTATTAATGATACACATACATCGCATACATCCGATGCCAGGTTCTTGGTTCGGATATCCCGCCTAGGCCAACCAAGCCTTCCATCCCTTCGGGGTTGGCGAATTGGTGCCAGACTTATCTGGTACTAATTCACCGACCAGAAACCCACCAGAGCCATAACCAGAGGCTCTGCCTTGTTCATCTGCTGGCTACCGCAAGTCATTGTATGGACAAATACGCATTCAAATCGCCTCCATGACATCCCGTAGAAGGGGAGTGTGTGGCTATACCAAAAAACGATTGAATAACGTCCTTTATCCTTATCCTTAAAGTCATTTTAGCGCTAGTGCCCACTCCAACCTGTGGCCTCTGCGTTACTACTCACTTCCAATCAAAGCATTACTATATACATTTCTATGTAAAAGATAAGAATAAAGGACGCGGTATTCAATTTCTTTTAAGATACGCCACGCATTTTAGTTCCACGGGATAACGTGAAGGCAATGAATGCGTATTTGGCCATACAATGACTTGCAGTGACCAAACAATGGACAAATCAGTGTTATATCCTTCTCAGGCAGATCTGGCACCAACTCAACGACCCGGAGGGATGGATGGATGACTTGGTTGGCCTTGGCGGGAAAATAACTCGATTCAGGGTCCACGCGACGGCCAACACCTCCTCCGACTGCGCTAATAGTGTATACGTAGAAGAGTCCACTTCATTGGCAAAATGGTTTGAGGAAAGACTTTATATCACGACTGGCTTTATCGGCCGCTGATCAGGGCTTAGCTTCCAAGGTGGAAATCACAGTACATATTAACCCAGAGACCCTAAGGAGCATTGCTGCGCAGTGGGAAGAGAGGGAGAGCTTTGACGCGCACTCTGAATGGTGATTCGTGGTTCGAGATTCGCCGAGACTAACCAGAAGGCACTTCTATTCATATAAGGTTGGTGCCAGACTTAATAGGAAGGAAAAAAATCTAACCAACTTGCCCATCGGCCGGCTACTGCAGGAGGTGGTTTTGTAGACCAAACAAGGACCAAGAATGAAAATTTACCTATAAAACCAGAAGTGGGGAATCGATACTCGAGGATTAGGTCAACATTTGGGGGTACAGACAAGGTCAACATTTGCTAAAAGAGCAGAAAAAGATCTACTATTTAGGATGCATAGAGTTCCTGCAATAAAAGTGCGTATTGAGCTTGATGACTTCCTTGTGCTTGCGCCGACTAGAACCAGAAGTAGGGTATCGATACTCAAGGATTGGGTAGCAAAAATACAGACAAGGTCAACATTTGCTAAAAGAGCAGACAAGTTAGGATGCATAGAGTTTAAAAGTGCGCATTGAGCTTGATGACATCCTTGCGCCGACTAGAACCAGAAGTAGGGGATCGACACTCGCTGACTTGGTAGCCAAAAACCATAACAGGTCCGAATTCTTTCCACATAAAAGCATACGTGTGTTCTTTCCAGTGCTAGAATAGTCCAAGCCAGCGATGCGATTCAGATGTTACCTTAAGCAACGGTTAAAGTGTGCTCAAATGGGACCGGCAGTTACATTTGTTTCTCCTTAATTTTTCTTTGGTTCATTTTAGTGTGCATTACCTCAAGAATTCCACCAACCCATGTCGCATGACAGCTGTAGCATACTTGTAAGCATTTCGAATGTTACCAGTTTTATTGCCTTTGAGTGGCTCGCTAACGTCCTTAAATAAATCATTTTCTGAGGCAGAGGCACATCTGTACATATGTACATATACATCGTGTCAGAAATTCAGATCTGTAATATGGAGTCCTGGGGCCGGGTTCATCAACAATCAAACCAACGGGTACGCGGGGTACATTGGGTAGAGATAAGATGAAAGATGAAGATGAATGCTTCATCGCCGGTATCCCTTTCCCTTAGACCAGCTTGTTAGTCGTTGTTGAATCCAGCCTCAGCTAATGCTTCAATTTCTACCTGCACATAACCTTGGGTAAACTTAGTCAGAACCCCGCCTCCGGTCAGCTTACCCAAACTCCAGTTCCATTAATGTGGGCGATTATAACTGGAGGAATACCCACCTTCGAAGTTGAGACTTTAAATCAAGATTGAAACAGGAAAATTTTAGGCAGATAGCTAAAAATTCTTCTTCATTGTACGGTGGCAACATGAATTCGTAGCCAAATGCCGATTGTTCTGATTCAAATAACACCCGTAAAATAGCGTAAGACACATCGGTTTCGGCACAAGGTAGCAAAAGTCGACAGCTCCTCAATAATCGCTGGTTCCTTGGGTCGATGAATGCGGCAGAGAAACGGGAATGCCACCAAAGTGGGACGGATCGCTGTGAGTGAAGGCCCAAGAATAGGATATATAGGTCTTGGGAAGGAACACCTAAAAACCCATCCACACTGCCCGCCGAAATACGACCGAACGACTGCCGCCGTCTGAGGCGAACCGAAATCGTCGTGGGAGTCCTGGAGGGGGCACGAACTGGTCCTAAGAGGGCGAAAACACTCTGCCAACAATACCCGTGCATTCGCCTCGAATAGAGGAACTCCATCGGACCGGGAACCCCATAATAGACGCCGGCCGGCAACGGTTTTTCTCTATTAAGACTGTGACTGAGCCGTCGGGCGCCAACGAGTCACCATACTCCCCAGAGTCGGCAAGCCATCGAAACAGTCCACGGGACCTTGGCAAAAGTACATATGTAGCTAAGATATGAATCGATCGACTTCACTTGTAACAGTGAAGGTGAAAGGACGCCTTCTGACGGTGTTCTGTGTCGTACAAGTAAAGCGATATGGATCTGAAGGTGCGAGCGTTTTTCTATGTCACAGCGCTATCGCGGCTCAGAATCGCTAACTCGAATCGGCCCGACGATCGTGACTTATCGCTGCTTATTCCATGTGGTGTTGAAAAGGCTAACTGGAACTGAAATCGAAAGGAAACAGGGAGTTGGCGCTAGGATTCTTAAGGGAAGAAGAAGAATTAGAAGAAAAAAGATGAAGAAGAGTGAGAAGACGAAAGAATGTATAAGAAGGACTTCCTAGACCTAGATCGTCTGTAAACACTGGAAGTCGCGTTAGCTCCTCCCTCTTACACGGACAACTGGCTATGCTTGCTCCTCACCCACGTCTTTCAAGGAGTGCGCCATGCTCTCAACATTCAAATTTTGAAGCACTCGATGTGACAACTTAATAAACCTTTAGAATTTTATTTTCTTCAACCTTTTGATAGTTTCGAAAATAAACCACAATAAGAAATGACAAAAATGCGGGTGCATTCTCTCCTGAGTTCACAATTCTATTTTTTTATTCTATTCTATTTTTTTCAGCGCGTTGAAGAGCGGTCGAATAAAGGCTCCCTCTGTCCGTGCACTTCGAATCGAGTTCCTTGACTCATAATGTTTTGTTGCGATAAAAACTTCAGCTCCAAATGGGACTCGAACCCGCACCTCTTGCTAACCGGACGGGAATGCGTTACGCCATTATACCACCGGCGGATCGAACGCAGCATCCACACCTTGTGGGACCCGTCAGCACCGACCCATATGTCCACGGGATGCAACAAAATATCATTACGACAGCTTAGAACCACGGTCTAAGCCACATGAGGATCAAGGAAAATAAATTGAATCTTTTCTACCAAGACCATCAGCCTTACTGGTACCACGCTGATCTCAGCGGCCGGCTCATCTAGACATACGGGTGAATGTTAATCGGTCCCACGAGATATGGATGTTGCGTTCGGTCAAACAGCGGCAGTTGTGTAATGGCGCAGAGCATTCCTGCCCGGTTAGCAGGAGGTGCGGGTTCGAATCAGGCCTGATGCTGGAGTTTTGATCGCAACAAAACAAGGCTAGAAAAAGTAAATAGTCTGAAAGTAGAGAGCTAAACCAATAACACTAATTTTTACTTTTTATTCTACACAAGCACCATATTTTTATTCCAGTATCATTTTATTTTTACTAAAATTTGGCAAATAAAGCGTATGCCCAGCGAGTCGAGTTAGCCTAGTGGTTTGTAGTGTAGTTTCATGCACAAACGGTCACAGGTTCGACTCACGGCTCCGGCACGCCATGCCCTGCAAAAATTTCAAAAAATGGCAACGGTTCCAGCGTCAGGCCCAGGTTGACAGGCCGGCTGACGGAGAAACCTCGTCACAAAACCATGATTAAAAGTCGCAATAGAATCAATGTAAAGGCTAGGACGTCACCCGGAAGTGGCGCACAGAACCCCCGCCCGAGTTCTGTGGTCAGTATGCGAGGGCTACCGAAGGCCGAACGACCTCGGCTAAAGAAGCTAGTTCGACTGGGGACTCTGGATTTGGGAACGCTGACCGGAAGATCTAGGGAAGTGGCTGACCTGATGAAGCGCAGAAGGATGCAAGTCCTCTGTCTGCAGGAAACGCGATGGAAAGGGGCGAAAGCCAGGGAGATTAGAGAAGGGATCAAGCTGTACTACAACGGAGAGGACACCAAGAGGAACGGGGTAGGGATAGCTGTCGCGGAGTCCCTCAAGGATTCAGTAGTGGCTGTTCAAAGAATAAACGACCGCATCATGTCACTGCGGCTGGACACGAAGGAGGGTTACTGGACCATCATGTCTGTCTACGCTCCGCAGGCCGGATGCTCCGAGCACGACAAGGATGACTTCTACCTCTCGCTCGAGGAAGCCATAAGGTCCGTGCCAGAAGGCGACTACCTCTCCATAGCAGGGGACATGAACGGGCATGTGGGGAGTGGCAGAAGAGAAGTGGAAAGGGTTCATGGAGGTAAAGGGATCGGACTGATAAACCCGGATGGAGAACGAATTCTGGATCAGGCTATTGCCCACGACCTGGCTGTCTGTAACTCCTTCTTCGCGAAGAGGGAGAGCCAGAAGGTGACCTATGCTAGCGGAGGAAGAAGGACGGAAGTCGACCACATCCTGGTTCAAAGGGCTGTCCTGAAAATAGTCCGGGATATAAAGGTCATTCCGGGAGAAGACGTGGCAGAAGACACAGCATAGACCTTTGGTAGCCGACCTTAGTATACCTCTACCCAGCAGGCCCAAAGTGAGGACGAACCCAGGATCCGATGGTGGAGACTGCGGGGTTCAGAGCGGAACGAGTTACGAAGAGCAGTGCTCGAAGCAGGCCTTCAAGATCCAGCTGGTCCCGTAAATGGGACCTGGAGGAGGGTAGCCAAACAATCCTGAGATGTGGCAAAGAAACCCTGGGAGAAACAAAGTGAGGAACCAGAGGGATAAATCGGCGTGGTTCTGGAACGAAGAGGTGCAGGCTGCGGTGAAGAGGAAGAAGGAGGCCTACAAGCTGTGGCAGAAGACGAGGGCACCCGAGCATCTCACAGCCTACAGGAAGCTGCAGAGGCTGGCAAAAACAGCTGCAGCGAAGGCAAAGAACGCGTAAATGGATGCCCTGTACGAGAAACTAGACGGGCCAGAGGGAGAGAAGTTCGCCATCCGCCTGGCCAAGGCGCGTCATAGAGCTAGCCTCGACATTTGGGTAGTGAAGACTGTGAAAAGTGCTGACGATAGGGTGTTACCGGTCGAGCTCAGAGAGAGATGGCGGGAGTACATCAAGGAACTCCTGAACGAGGAATTCCCTCGTCGGGAGGCCGAGGAAGAACAACCAACGGAAGGACCCATCCCACCGTGGACGCAATAAGAGGCCATAGGGAAGATGAAACTCGGAAAGGCAGCAGGGCCTGACGGTGTGCCAGTAGAGGCTTGGAAGGTGCTCGGTGACCTTGGAATCAACTGACTGACGCAGTTCCTCAACAGAATCACGAAAGAAGGTAAGATGCCGGATGACTGGAGGAACAGCACCATAGTCCCCATCTTCAAGCAGAAGGGAGACGCTTCCGAATGCTCTAACTACCGAAGGATCAAACTGACCTCACACACGATGAAGATCTAAGAACGACTGGTCGACTCAAGGCTGAGGCAGATGGTATCCATCTCCCAGGTGCAGTGGGGCTTCATGCCTGAGAGCTCCACCACAGACGCCATCTTCGTCGCTCGTCAGGTGATAGAGGAATATCGGGAGAAACGAAAACCCTGCTACCTGGCATTCCTGGACCTGGAGAAGGCCTACAACAGGCTAGCTCGGGCCGTCTAGAATGCCCCTCGAGAGAGCGGTGTCCTGAAACGTCTGATCAGGTCATAAGGGACATGTACGAGGGCTCGAAAGCGGCGATACGAACTCCACACGGGGTGACAAGGAAAGTGGACATTACAGTGGGGGTACACAAAGGGTCGGCTGTGAGCCCGTTCCTGTTCCTCCTGACGCTTGACTCTATAGTGAACCACCTTGAGGAAGACCCTCTCAAAACGATCCTCTACGCGAACGACATCGCCCTAGTATCCGACAACCAGGAGCAGCTGGAGGAAAAGGTGCAGCTGTGGCAGAGAGCCCTTGCGGACAACGGCCTACGGCTAAACGTGAAGAAGACGAAGTTCATCAGCTCTGATCAGTGCGCTGGATCAATCCTAGACTGCCAAGGGGAAACGGTCGAGAAGGTGGAAGAATTCCGCTACCTCGGAAGTGACCTATCCAAGGAAGGAAGTGTGGACCAGGCGGTCAGGAGACGGATAAACGCAGCCTGGCTCAAGCGGAGGGAGTCCACAGGGATCCTCTGCGACCGTAGATGCTCCAGGACGCTCAAAGGCAAGCTCAATAGAACAGTTGTGAGACCTGCCCTCCTCTACGGCAGTGAGTGCTGGGATCTGGGTAAGGCGCAGGAGCGGCAACTGCATGCGGCGGAGATGAGGATGCTGAGGTGAGCATGTGGATGGACCAGTCGGGACAGGATACGAAACGAGGATGTTAGGGCAGTGTTGAAGACAGCCCCGATCCAGCTGAAGATGAGAGAGCAGCATCTGAGGTGGTATAGACACGTCCTCACTTTCAAGTCCGTATGCAACGTATCCGCCCAGCGCTGCTTCGGTCGCCCTCTAGGCCGCTTTCCTATTACCTCGAAGTTAAGGCCTATCTTGCGGACGCTGTATTCTTCTCCACGCAGAACGTGGCCGTACCATCGTAAGCGAGCTTCGCGCATCTTGTCAGTTATCGGCGCGACACCGAACTTCTGCCGAATAGGATCGTTTCGGATGCGGTCCATGCGCGTAACCCCTGCCGTCCAGCGCAGCATCTTCGTCTCCATGACGCTGAGGCGCGTTTCAACTTCCTTGGTCGCTGGCCAACACTCAGCGCCGTACATTGATACCGGCTGGACGACTGCTCTGTAGATCTTCGACTTAAAGCGCTCTGGTATCTTCTTGTCGCAGAGCACGCCAGTCAACGAGCGCCACTTGGACCAAGCTGCACTCACGCGTGAATTCACTTCAGTCATCTGTTTGCCGTCAGACGCCACTGCTGATCCCAGGAATTTAAAGACCGCAGTGCGTGGGAGCTCGATGCCGTTAACCTTGATGGAGCTGGACTCGGTAACGTCCGTCGTTAAATACTCGGTCTTCTTCACGTTCAATCTGAGTCCAAACCGCTCCAAGCGATCACACCAAGCTTGCAAATCTCGCTCGAGTTCTCCTTTATCTTCGCTAGCGAGCATCACGTCATCGGCATAAAGCAACATCCAAGGGACGGGCTTCTGAAGATCTCGTGTGATGGCATCCATGACGACAACAAAGAGGAGTGGGGAAAGCGCAGAACCCTGGTGTACTCCGACAGAGATGGGAAACTCCATCGAGGTCCCAGCTGCAGCTTGAACTCGACTCTTTGGACAAGAGTAGAGAATTCGCACCAACTCTATGAGCTCTTCAGGAACTCCATGTTGACGCAGGGCGTACCATATCACTTCACGCGGTACGCGGTCAAAGGCCTTCTCCAAGTCGAGAAAGGCGATATGCACTGGCTTCTGTTTCTCGCGATGCTTCTCTATCAGGAGGCGGACGGCATGTATGGCATCAACGGTGCCACAGCCAGCCACGAAGCCGCACTGATTGCTGGAAAGCTTGACGATGTCCCGAATTCGTCCATCGACAACTCGCTCAAAGATCTTCATGCTGTGCGAAAGCAAGCGAATCGGACGGTAATTGGAGCAGTCTGCAGGACTGCCCTTCTTCTTCCAAATTGGAATCGCCGTACTTTGACGCCAACACTCAGGCACTTTCTTCTCCGCCACAACCTGACTAAAGAACTTCGCCAACCACTCAGTAGGGTACCAGTACTTGGAATTCCATAAATCAGCTGCCACGTCATCGCGCTCAGTCGCTTTGCCTGGCCTCATCTTCTTCAAAGCCGCTTCAATCTCCTCCACGGTGACCTTCTGAACGGGGCCGTGGGTTGGAGCCGTGGAAGGGATGGCTGGATGAGGAAATTCTACTGTTGAGATTTCCTCAAAGTAGTCGCGCCATCGCTTCAATGCCTTCTTGTGGTCCGTAAGAAGATGGCCGTTCTCATCATTGATGCCGAAAAACTTCTCAATATCCTCGGTCTGTCGATGGCGATTCTTAGCAAGCCGGTACAGATACCGCTCGCCATCGCGTGACTCGAGCTTCTCGTTGACATCTCCATAATGAGTGGCTTTTGCAACAGCCACGGCCTTCTTTGCAGGTTTCCTCGCTTCTTGGTACTTCCGCCAGTTATCGGCCGTCTTTTCGCCGAGAAACACGTGATAAAGCGTCTTCTTCTCTCGCACTTTTGCTTTCACGTCATCTGTCCACAGCCATGCCTGCTTGTCGACCTTCCGTCGCCCAGGCTTCGTAATGCCGGGTTCCGACTGTGCAGCTTGACGAATCGCGTCGGTCGTTTTCTTCCAAGTTTCGTCGACAGTCGTGACTGTCGGTAACCGCACGCGAGAAATCACAGCTGCTTACTTCTCTCTCATTCGCCACCACTTGATTCTTGCAGCACCGCATCACTCGACCTGCTTCAGCCTCGGAGGGACAATTTTCAGAGTGCAGATCAGCGGTCGGTGCTGTGGCGCGACCGTCTCATACGGCACGATCTCCGCGTCTGTGACAAGACTCCGGTCACGATCCTTCACAAGCACAAAGTCTATCTGAGACTTGGAGCTCCCACTATAATATGAGATGAGGTGGGAGTCGCGTTTTTGGAAGACGGTGTTTACAATGGTGAGGCTATGCGATTCCGCATACTCAAGAATGCGCTCACCATCGGCGTTACGTGATCCGTATCCGAAACCACCATGACAGCTGTACTCGTCTTTCGTAGCACCTACGTGCCCATTAAGGTCACCAGCAACTATGATGACATCTTTCGAAGGTACCTCTGCTGTCTTCTCATCCAGCAGTTTCCAAAACTCATCCTTGGCTTGATCGGAGCAGCCAGTCTGCGGAGCATACGCAGAGAAGAAGTGGTAGAGTCGCTCCTTAGCGGCGACAATGATCTTCATCAATCGATCGTCAAAGCGCTCACCGCTTACAATCGAGTCACGAAATCGTTCGGAGACGATTATTCCGACACCACTGGTGGTCTTGGGACTTCCAAACAAAACGGCCTTGAAGCCACGTCCTATGTCCCTTGACTTGCGGCAGGACCACCTCGTCTCCTGCACCGCACAGAAATCAACTCTTCTACGCTCCAGTGCTTCAACCAACCCGCACGAGCGGCCCGTCAACGTACCCACATTCATCGTTGCCACGCGGGTCCTGCTTACGTTACGGGACTTTCGGACTAGCTCAGTTGCCCCCCGATGCCGTCCTCGCATCAGGGACCCTCGCATACTTCTCACACTCGCCGGGCTCTGCGAGTGCGCGTCGGCTCCCGCGGACGCCGTAGCACTATCACGAAAAACTTGCAATGTCATGAACCATGTGATGTGACATGGGTGTTCGTAGGCCGGTCTGTCACAAGGGCCTGTCGCCTGCAATCGAATGTCCGTGTTCGGCTTAGCTCGCAGAACGGGCAGCTTCCAGTGGCACCACGTGGAGGAACGGACATCGCCACCATATATTTACATTACCATATTTAAAAAGGCACGCGCAAATCTGAAAGAGGAAGCGTCAGCTCTCTCATGCAGACTGGATTCTATAGTTCGTCTTACACTCGGACTAGCCATATCTACCATCGCGGGTGAACTTGTGTGAGACTTGCTTGGTAAGGAAAGCATTGACCGCGCACCAAAGAAGTGAAACGAATAGGCCAGACACGCATAAGGATTGCCTCCGTCGCAAACCGTAGAAGTGCACTGCGTGAAGAATTATTGCGCTCCGAACACGCCCACGCGTGCAATCTGCAAGCGGTCGCCCCTGAAGGGCTCGATTCTATATGCATTGTTCACGGCGCACTGCAAACGGTAGCTGGACATCCTCAGAGCAATTCCTTAGTAAGGCGGCTAGAAATTTATGATAGATCTCTCTAAACGCTCACTTTACCAGTTGTCGAACCCACTCGATTGATAGGCTCATCTCTATGCGCATTGCACACGGCGCACACTTAGGCCTCGTCGGGGCGGATTGGAGCAATTCCCGAGTAGGGCGGCTGAAAATTTCCGACAAAATTCACCAAACGGTTCGAAATAGTCTTGAAGGCTTTACATTTCCCACTAAGGGAAGATATAAGCAGAGTGAACATTCTTTCTCCAAGTCGACTGATGGGTTCGTTCCTATATACATTGTCTGCGGTGCACTCTCGGAGCATTCCAGGCGTGACGACCATTGTCAGTGCACGCCATGTTTGACATACTCCGAAAACATGCACATTCTGGAAAATAAGGTGCTCTAATCGAAAAAGAATGCTGTAGTTGTTTTTTAGGCCACCCACTGCGAAAACGCGGTTGTGTGGTGAAGTTTTATACACGTTTGTGTAGATCTCGAAAAGACAAATCGAACCATGCCAACAGTTTTCTTAACAACTTAAAGCTAAAGGAACTGTGAGCATGCGACGGTTTGCAAAGGATTTTTCCGTCGTAAACCGTCTTTTTGACGCGGGCGGTACTGTAATGCTGTATGGTGGAACCTTTCACCCGCATATCGTGAAGAGGCAGCCAGTGAAACCAGTACTCTGAATCTCTCCAAAGAAGCGATTCACGCCATTTTTCTTAAGGCCCAGGCGGCTGTAGCTGGAGTTTTAGGTTCTTATCACTATCAAACGGCGCCGTTGAAAATGGTGTAAAAGTGCAGCATCCTGCCCGATGAGAAGGGGTGTGGGTCTGAGTACGGTCTGGTGCTAGAGTTTCGATCGCAAAAATATTATTATAACAGCGTACCAAATACCAACTAGGAGCTCAGTTGTTAATACGCAGTACTGTTCCGCATGGAGTTCTTGTGCGGCCTCGAGAACCTTCTTGGCTTTGTTTTTCCTCAATTTATAAAAGTCTAACTAAAAAATTGTTCACCATCCAATAATTCTACAGACTTCCACGACTTCGTCGATCGTCGAGTGCTCGTCGTCGTGGTGGCGGAAATAATGGTGGCGACGGAAAAAGGAAATAGTGGTGTCGACGTCGCTTGCGAACTCGCTAGAGTCGCGAAGCAGGTAAACAGCATACCTACCAGGGTGTTCCAAAAGTTTTGAGAATTTCAGATGCATTCAACTATAATAACATAACTTCTCAGATGTTTCGCATTATAACATTCTACTATGCTGAAATGTAAACAACAACAGCAGTAGCAACAACAACCACAAGAGCAAGATTCAAACCAGAATCAATACGGTCACTACGCTGTTAGATTACGAAATCCATCTGTCTTATCGTATCCAACAAAACTGACTACCGCATCACTTTGTTTTCGCTGCTTACGTTCTGGCTTCATCACAAACACAACTTCACAACAAACGAAGTCCATAAGGAGGTTGTGCCGATAGCCCTTATGCACTATCCTCACCTGCTATCGTGCACCGCTTGTCGTGACTTTCTCCACGACTTTTCAAAAGGAGCAGACTCTCTACGCCTTGCGGGTCCCTCCGCGCACCAACGGATTCACGAAGTCGATACTCTGCGAGCTACTATGAAGGCGGAGGCGTGCGGGATTCAGTCCTTTGCCTACCGTTAGGCCGGACGGCTGTTTCCGTCCTCTCCGTCCGCCGTCTGCACTATCGCTGTCAAATGGAAAGGCCTCTCGGTTTCGATGGAGTTGTTCTTCATTTAGCCAGGCCAGTAACAAGGACGCGCAGTACGGAGCTGAGTGTAGCATCGTTCGTGGTATGGACACTGGGCTGAGGTAACCGCATGCCCTGTCGAGGAGAACCGCCTCGAAATCTGTACGGAAGTTCGTGAAGAATGGTTGAAGTTATATTATCTTTATTGTCTGTTATACTATGGAAAAAAAGAGAGGGCACAGAGACGTACGGCTTAGAGACGATTGGATGTGAACCTGTCAGTGACCTAATTGAGATTGCAGTACGTCCATATGGTTTGGAAGGGGCAGATGGGCGCAACATAGGAGATCCATGGCAAACAAGTGGGAGCATAAGCGTGCAGTGAGCCCTCTTCGAATATTCCACAAAACGGCCCTCGTGATTGGGCTACAGGTAGGTTTAAGTCCTGGGCACGATACCGCTAGTTCAGTCAATTCACAAAGCGAGATCGTCCGGATCGACAAATCTAGTCGATCCGGAGGCCCACCAATACAGCGGTTGTTCTCTCGTCTGTTCGGGCTGATTCGATTACGCCAGTGTGAGATATGGAGAGGAAGATTTCAAATAAAATTGCAAAAAATTAAATTCGCAGTTTTCTAAAAACTTTGGGACACATCATTAGTGTCGCATAAGGTGAGTCCTCCTCATTCAAGCTTTGAAAATTTTACGTTAAGGTAATCTGTGGCACGCGCAACGGCACTTAGCGTATTGTTCAACGAGGTTACACTCGTGATGTTCTACTGCGCACACGGCACTACGAGAGATTTCAGAGTTTGCTGCCCGGTACAGTGCCGTGTCGTTGATCTAATTAGCTCATGTTGCTTTCTTTCCCTGCAGTATCCTTTCCATTTAGATAGTTTCAGCCAGTATTAGAACCCGCATCTCACTGATGGAGTACAACACATTCCTCGATCACTCCCTGTATTGAATATGTCCCATCGAGCTCCCAGGCCAAAGCCCAGTTCTACTTGCTGATGACCTACCTCTGTATCTGTCGAGGTGGCGTTCGTGAATGAATTGTGAATACATTTGTGAATATTGGTAGAGCGTCACCAATGTTTTTCAGTGGATTCGTCAAGATTCGTCCAGACATAGCTCATTTAGGGCGCGGTGCATTACGTCGATGGCAACTGTGATGTAAGTGAATAGACGGATTCTCCTTTTTCCAATTACAGGTGCAGAATTCTTTCTCGATTTGGCCCATTTACGGTATGAACAGAGAACAATATGGAAGACAGGAAGAATTAAATGAAGCTTAGAATGCCTTGTAAATGCCAAACGACTAACACGAAGACCAACAGGACATTTTTGGTCTTCGTGCGGGAGCGCACATGTATTAAAGGCCACTTGTTGCGTGCACACCAAATCGAGGGTTGTTGTTTCAGGTTCCGCAAAAGGCAATCGAGTCTTCTATTCCTCCGGCCTCCGTTGTTTGGTATCAGACTTGTCCGCGAAGGATACACCAGGGACTATCATAGTCTATCCATGGCAAAGCCATTGTGTAGTCCAAAAACACATTCGAATTGCTTCCACTATTTTTAGTTGCAGCAGAAGGCGTGGCGTTAATTAACTCATTTCTTCTACCTTAGCCCTATGGTATACTCCCTCACCGCGTCGGCGACAGACTTAGGGCAACTGTTAATGATGCGCCTTCGCTACAGTGGCGGACGGTGCATTGGGTGTCGCGGTTGTCAGATGTCGCGCCGTCGCTCCTGCGACACGTCGCAGAAGGGTGTTATACTTTCGAGTGGCGGGTGTATGTCCCGGTCTCGCCACTCAGAGGTATAACACCCTGCACTATTTTTGCACTTGTGCACTATTTTTGCACTTGTATCGACCGCGCGTCGCGAGGCATCGCTGTCGCTGTGCAATGCCGCTTCGCTGCGGCGGACGGGAGTATACCATTGGTCCTACGGAGAGGCGACGAGCGGAAAACTCTACAAAATATCCATTACCTACAGGCACACTCGGTAGTAGCGGCAGTAGCAGGGGCGGTGGCAAATACTTAAGCATAGGGCATCGGTTTGGAGGGAATCCCTATGCATACGCGTTTGCCGCCACTGCTGCTGCCGAGTGTGCAAGGGCCTTATGCACGTAATCTGAAATTAAGAGGTCAAAACCTGCTTTCAAAACTGAAACCTGAATATCTGACGTTGAGCTTGCATTTATCAGCAATAGGAAGCAACCGCATAAAATATTAAAATTAATGTAAATAAATAATAATCATGGGATGCTACCGGCTCTTGTTTCTAAGGATATTGTCTAAGCAATGACTTGCAGTAACCGGCGGATTTAGAATTCGCGTTCATGCCTCATAGAGAAGTTTGCTGTGAACGCTCTTGCACCGGTGATGAAATCCTGGGTTGACCAGGAAGGAACCACAATCAACAACCTTGATTCGGGATTTTCACGACGAGATGATGCCTCCTCCGACTGAGCTATCACGCGCTCAGTTTTAAGTGCACCACTTCTCTTTCAGTCGCCACCATTTGATTCTAGCCGTCCCGCATCCCTCAACACGTTTACACCTCGGAGGTGTGACCTTCAGCGAGCAGATCAGTGGACGGTGTTGCGTGGCAACCGTCTCATACGGCACGGTCTTCGCGTCTGAGACAAGACCTTGGTCGTGACGCCTAAAAGGGACATAGTCAATCTGCTTTTTGGCGTTCCTGCTATAAAACAGATGAGGTGCGAGTCACGCTTTTGAAATTTGGAGTTCACGATGGTGAGGTCGTGTGAGTCTGCATACTCAAGTATACGCTCACCATCGGCGTTGCGTGACCCATAGCCAAAACCACCATGACAGCTGTAACCATCTTTCGCTGCTCCGACGTGACCATTAAGGTCACCTGCCACAACAATCATGTTTTGTGACGGCACTTCCGCTGTCTTCTCATCAAGCAGGGACCAGAACTCGTCGTTGGTTTGCTCGGAGCAACCTGTCTGCGGAAGATACGCGGAAAAAATGACATCGTCGCTCTTCTACGGCGACAACCGTCTTCATCAAGCGGTCATCGAAACGTTCTACGCTTGCAATCGCGTCACGGAAACGCTCGGAGACGATCATACCGACACCACTGGTGGTCCTGGGACTTCCACATAGAATGGCCTTGAAGCCACGTCCTATGTCCCTTGACTTGCTGCAGGAGCACCTCGTCTCCTGCGCAGAAATCTATCTTTCTTCGCTCCAGTGCTTCTACCAACTCGCACGAGCGGCCCGTCAAGGTACTCACATTCAACGTTGCTACGCGGGTCTTACCTACGTTACGGGACTTTCGGACTAGCTCAGTTGCCCCCGATGCCGTCCTCGCATCAGAACAACAAAACGAAGGCCTTGTTCAACCGATTACGTAAGACAGGAGCAATGATGCTGTAAGGAATATTTTTACAGCATGTGAGATTCCACATCTACCCCGGAAAAGAATTGAACATTACGAACGACCTAGCTCCCAGAATGTCCCACGTGAAGTAAGCAGCATTGGCATTTTTAATTCTTTAGGATAAGTGACCGATCAAACAGGAGATCCTGATAGATCTACGATATTTGATGCGTCTGTTCTGCCAGTATTGCGTTATGCAACGGAAACTTTGCCTGGCAAGAAGGCAACATCCTCTTCTGCCTTGGAATGATTTATTCTGCAGATGAGCCTGCATCAACAACGGCTGCTCCGGTTACGAATTAAAAGAAGCGTTGCTGGACTGGTCAAGTGCTTCGACGAACAGACGACCGATGGAGTCTACAGGTTAACGAATGGCTTCGAAGCAACAACAAGAGACCGTTGCGAAGATCGCCGACAAGATGGGCAGACCCATCCTCGAAATTGATAAGGAAACGCGGTCTGTCTAACTGCACCAGAAATTGAGTAGAATGAAAGGTTTGTTGTGCGCCTTAGGAAAATAACGGCTGACGAATTACAAAACTAACAATTTTTTAGATGGAGCTGTAGAAAGAAGAAGAAAAATTTAGACATTGTTGAAAATTGATAGAGATAATATAATGGATATAAACACGTAAAGAATCATTTGTATCCTCGTTCCCAGATCGGTGTGTGGTTGACGCGCCTGAAACATTAATTTATGTTATTTTGACGGCAAAGTAATAGGCCGGAAAGTTCTGGCGGTTTTCGCTCCTTCACCCCAATCTTATTTCTTGGCAGATAATAAATATAATAACTCTTTATAGCCCCGCATTGAATCAAAAGCACATAGGAAAGCAATCAAAGGTAAGCACAACTGCAGGTCTAGTCAGCCAGTTGTGAAACTCCATGGTAGTGACGCATGGAGAAGCGACATCTATGAATAATAGGCTAGAAGGTTTATAAAATCTCGCTATTTCTAGAGATAAGGAAGAATGTTTTGTCAACGCTGTTTTTCATTTTATCGTCTCTTCCTTCACTACATCGGAAGACTTCGAATGAGAGAAAAACGTTGTCGTACCTTGTAATTTAAATTGGCTAATAAAGTTTAATCTAAAGACCTACTTGGAACAGTATATTCCACTGTTTTTTGGGTGGTACTGGCAAATGCAGAGAAGTTCTGAATATCCCACACTACGTCTTCATCCATCCTGACAGTTTGTACCTCCTCATTGCAGACTGGCGATATGTACCGTGGTTCGGCCAAGGACTTAAAATCAGATTATTCAAAATTTATTTTGTTTAGATGCCGCCATAGCACAACATAATGTAACAGGAAGGAAGAAATCCACTATACTTTTAACTTATAAAACAGCAATTGTAATGCATATGCAAATTGATTAGTTCTTTGCTTTGTTATGATGTGGTTGCTTCAAATGGCATAGTGTTCAATGCGGTTTACAGCAAAAAAGCTGTCCATTCAATGCTAAGAAAGACTTCAACATTATCAGTTCGAGTTTCAATGAGTCTACAAGTTTCGACTGTTAGCTGCCTATAATTTTAACCAAGACGAGAGATTTGAAAATTTTCTCATGTTTAGTGTGACCACCTTTGCTTTTTTGCATTTTTTTCTTAGCTTTATAAACCTGCCTTCAGAGTAATAGCCCTATATGTATCCAGAAAACTGGCCTGCAAAATGTCTCCATACTCCATTGCTTCCTTTTGAAGGTATCTGTTTTATTCTCTTTGCCCATGGAGAACAGGATACCGGATCTGAACTAAAACAAAACTTTAAAAATGAATACGTAGAACATCAAATGGTGTTCTCACTTTACCTTTTAGTTGGATGCTCCCGTACCTTTTTCGCCACGTTTGCCTTCCGGTTAGTTCTGCAACCCTTACAGCACTGTGTGTGAAAACGTGGAATTCATAGTGGACAACCACTATGAAATCCATGTTTTCACACATAGTGCTGTCCGGCAGGATTGTGTAATTCAAGACATCCAACCTCTAAAAATGCGAGTTTCGAAAATTAAATAAGCATAGTTAACGATGACCAATCAAAAAAACTGCAACCGCCTTTTACGGTAGATTCTACCTAAACGTTAATACTAAAAGCCTAACAACTCACATTATAAATGGCTTTCCTCCATGCAACTGCCTTACGCGATAATTTACCCAGGCAAAATTATTCTGCGGAGTTTCTGCAAATACGTTTTTTGAAGCTTACGTTTCATGTAAAATTTTGAGCCCATGGGCTAGTACAAACTTGGTTAAGTGCCTAAAAACGTTTTCCATTTCCAAAATTACTGTCCATATTAAGTATCCGGTGAAGGAGTGAAATGGTATCGAAAACCGAGTTTTAAGAACATCGGGATTTACGCAAGATCAGCACACCCCACTGCTGCGAAACGTGCTGTTATCAGCAACATGTTCCAAGTGGCAGTTGGTATGTGTACTGGCTCCAATGAGCGTTAATAGACTTTACGATTTTTTCAGCCACTTCGAACAGCTATAGGGTATCAAGTCGTAATAGGAGATCTCACGCTAACGCTCATGATAGATCTCGCGCGGACAAGATGCCTCTCGTTCTACAGTACATCTCCGACAGAGTCACTGCTGAACTCAGAGAGCTATTTTGAGGGCACAACTGCAAGTTGACGTTATCTTAATGAACATTTCTAACGACAACATCAGCCGGCGGTTAGTCGCATTAGGCTCTACAATCAACATGTGTTTTGGAAAACTGTTTTATTTGTCCAAGTAGAAAAGTAGGCGATTGCTCGAGGGCTGAAGCAATTTACCAGATCGAGTGTTTGGCATGTAACGAGTACATGGGAAAAACAGGAAGGGCTCTTGCAGTGCGAATAAGGGGACATCTATCAAGTAAACGACGTGGGTTGCCGTCCAGTCCACATGGAAAGCATAGGATGAAGCGAATAACGGGAAAGACATTGAATTTAAATGTACTATTTTGTTTATTGGTGGAGATACATATTTCCGCAAAGAAAGCGTTAGAGTCATTCGGGATTTTCGCAACAAATCCAGAAATGAACAACTGAGAGGAATGTCGTTCTGTTACGAGTGTCTTTATGCCGTTTGTTTCTTATTGTAAACTGTAGTAGGACCGGTCCACGAATCTCCTTCGACAGAGAGCCTTTGGGGGCTCTCTTGTTAGGATGGATCTCGGGCCGCTTGTCGCGGGGCCACGTGGCACGTCCCCGGGGTGGTGTATAGGGGAACGAAAACGCGAACCATGCGACTGTGCTCTGCTTAGAGACGCAGGTGGGATACAGGAGGTGGACTCCTTGCTCCTCCTGTGTTGGGTCGACGCGTTCCTTGTGCGTGGAAGCGGCATGTTCATGCACAGTGTGCGTGGATGTATTCGCGCCTGTGCGAATTGTAACTGCGTCAGCTCGGCCAAAACCTGGCACTCCGCAGACTGGGAGTACATCGTAATGCGATTCGAGGCCGCCTCAAGAGTCTCGCCCCGTCCCTTTGGGCCATCTGGCTGGCTGCCCGGAGATTTCTGCCTGCACGACAGAGCCTGACTAGCTACCCGTGTTGTATTGCAGTCAAACACAGCAGCACTAAGGGGCCTCATTTATCTGACCCCGAAAGAGCCTCATTTCTGCAGCGATGGGAAGGACGAGTAAGGAGAGGCTGCTAAAATCTCAGGGCCTAACCAGGCTGCGGAAATTGAGAAGGACTAGGGGGACGATCTGTACTTACAACGCCCGCACGCTTGCATCGGAAGCATCCGCCGAGGACCTGATGATGCAAGCCAGGAAGATCAAGTACGACGTCATCGGGTTGACCGAGACGAGAGGACACCATCCCCTACACGCCGTCTACGACTTCGGAGAGTAGGCGGCGTAGGCGGCGTTGGTGTCCTAGGGGAGTAGGCGGCGTTGGTGTCCTCCTCAACACGCACTTGGTTATGAACTTCAAATCGTGCAAGTCTCTGACAACCCGTACCGAACGTCTCCAACTGAAGCGATATGGCTCCATGCCGGCCTGGACTGTCTGTGTTCGTCGCGTATGCCCCAACATCCGACTACGATAACGAAGAGGTGGAAGCCTTCTACGTGCAGCAGAAGAAGTTCTATAAGGAAGATCACACCTTCTACAAGGTGATCGTTGGCACTTCAACGCCAAGCTCGGACCACGAAGGTCGCCGGAAGAACTTCACACAGAAACCCACGGTTTGGAGTTTAACGAGCAAGGTAAAAGGCTGTCTGAGTTTATCATGTCGACCAAGACCATCCATAGAAACTCACAGTTCCATAAGCCTCCCTCCATACGAAGGACCTGGAAATTTCCCGGTGGCCAGTTCCACGACCACATCATCTTCAATCGCAAGTATTCCCTGACCGACGCCTCCGTTGTCCCCAAGTTCTACACGGCATCGGACCACCGCCTCCTTCGAGCGAGGTTTAGCTTTTTGCGTCAAAGAGAGAAGGCCGCGATGTTCAAAAAGAGGAATCCCAGAGCGACCTCTACACGTCTTTTCCCGGCCTTTGGGAAGATGCCGTCATGGACAACGTCGATGAGGAATACGACCGCTTCGTGCACCATCTCCACGACAGTGCTAAGAAAGCCGAGAGTTTGATGACCTCCAAGAGACGCCTGTCTTCGGAAACCCTCTAGCTGATGCGCCAGCAGCACGAGCGTCAGGCAACTACCAGCTAAAGTCCGAGCTTAAGAAGTGTGCAGTGAAAAAAAGTGCAGTGCGGCGATAAAGGAAGATCTCAAGGAAAGAAAGGCGGAGGTGTTGGCTGAAGCAGCAGAGTCGCATTGAGCATCTGCAATGCCCGCCGGAACTTCGCCAATTCAAGACCACGATGACCGCTCTCCGACGTCCTGACGAAACCGTCACCTCTTCCAGAGGGACCACGGAGAAGGTCATTCACGACTTCGACTCCGATCTCTTTGATAGCCACGTCCACCTGCCCCATGCTATCTTCCGCATGACGGAGAAGTCGTTCCCTCTGTTCTTCCTTCTGAGATCCACACGCCATCTCGTCGGTGAAGAAGCGTACAGCACCCAGTCCCGACATGATAAGACCTGAACATCTGAAGAATCTCCCGCCAACGCTCATCAACACCTTGGCGCGACTCTTCTCACGCAACCTGTCGGAGTGCAAAGGTCCATTTCTGTGGAAGACCAGCAAGACCGTCTTGCTGTAGAAGAAGGGAGACGTGCACGACATTGGCGACTATCGCCCGATCTGCCTGCTGCCCGTAGTCTACATGTTGTTCACTCGAGTCATCCTGAATAGAATCAGCAGAACACTGGACGAGGGAGAACTGTGCGAACAAGCAGGATTTCGGAGAGGATTCAGTACGATCGACCACATACACACCATTACGAAGCTCATCGAAGTGTCGCGAGAGTGCAAGCTGCCGCTGTGCCTTACGTTCATCGACCTGAAGAAGGCATTCGACTCCGTCGAAACTGAAGCGGTCCTCGAAGCGCTGCTCACTCAGGGCGTTCCTACTCAGTACAACAGAGTCCTTCGAAAGCTGTACAGTGGATTCACGACCAAGATCTCTCCATTCTACAACGACGTCGTCATCGACGTAAGGAGAGGGGTTCGGCAAGGGGATACCATACCCCGAAGCTCTTCGGCGCCACCCTCGAAAACGTCATGAGCGAACTAGAATGGGAAGGCATGGGAGTGAAGGTCGACGGCCAGCAGCTGCACCATCTTCGTTTCGCTGACGACATCGTGCTCATAACAACGGGCATCAGTCAGGCGGAGCGAATGCTGGCCAACTTCGATCGTGTATGTGGGAACGTTGGACTGCAGCTGAATCTTACGAAGACGATGTTTATGAGGAGCGGACAAGTTTCTGGTGCCCTATTCTCGCTCAACGTAACGAGCATCTACGAATGCTCCAGCTACGTGTAATTGGGTCGCAAAGCCAACATGGCCAACGACCTAGCACCAGTGCTGAGCAGGAAGAGAAGAGCGGCTTGGGGAGCTTTCAAGAGCGTTGAAATGTCGTGAGGAAGACGAAGAACGTCCGACCCCGTGCCTAATTTTTCGACTCCTCTGTTCTTCCTGCCCTAACATACGCCTCAGAGACCTGTGCTATACGAAAGCAGGATCAACACCCGATCAACGTTGCGCAGCGTGGAATCGAGAGGATGATGATCGGAGTGACACAAGTCACGCAAGTGAGAGAAGGCCTCCGGTGTTTCGAGCTTGGCCGGCTTCGAAGATCAGAGACGCTGTCGAATCGGCCAAGTCGTCAAAGATTAGGTGAGCCGGTCACGTAATGCGATTTGAAGACACCCACTGGACGAGAGCCATCACCGACTGGATTCCGCGGGATGTCAAAAGAACACCAGGACGCCCACCAACGCGTTGGTCGGACTTCTTCGTGAAAGCCCTGAACGACCGATATGACGCTCTTCGTGCCCTTCGAAAGAGGAGGATCTATTTGACCACTCTGGCACGCGACGGAGACGGATGGAGACGCGAGCATGTCAATGATCAACGGGACGACAGGTGATACAGGTTATACAGAACGACCGGTCGGCAACAGTGGTGTGCGGTATGTCCCTTTCGCCCTTACTGGTTGACTAGCGCGAGAGAACATCGGCCCTTGCGGTGGATTCAATTGGTGAGTTCGTTTCTCCTAATTGGTCTTCCCTGTTGTGCTCGTAGCGTAGGTCCGAAATGCAAGCTAGTCAAGGCGCTTGGTGGTGTAGAGCGCAGAAGAAAAACTGATGCTCCACGTTTAGGCCTCTGAAGACGACGAGAAGTCAAACGTCAGGCCCTGAAAGGTCCACCTAAAAACCTTGTGTGACACAAAAGACTTAACTGAGTAACAACTTACAATGCTAAAGCAAAGGAGTTTTTTAACATTTCAACTCACAAGAAGCTATTTCGGGGACTTCGGAGACTAAACTACGATTCACAATCTGGATTTACACAAACATTTAATCTATACTTCTAGGAGACCGAATGCGAAAGTATATATCACCTTCAATGTGGTTTATTGGAAGGATATGAAAAAAAACATTACTTGCTTACCTTGTACAAATTATAGATGCTGACATTCGGCAGAAGAATTATGGTTGTTACGATCAGGAATAAAACGAGCGTGAAATAAAACTGTCGACATGCTCTTGTTATTGTATATTTGGTTCTGAAATGATTCCTTGTGTAGTAAATTTTGAGCTTAAAGATTAGAGAGCTTAAAGAAAAGGATAGCGACTTTACCAGGAGCTGGTACTGCTCGCTATCTGAATATTACAGTGATTTGAAATTATGCGAAACGTTGCAACCCAAAAGATGGCGGCATGGCACGAGAATAGCGGATTCCGCATTGAAGCGTGACAAAGGCTGAAGAAGAAGAAGAAAAAGAAGATTGCAACCCAAGTGATTGAATTCTGTTTATTGCGTCGCTAGATTTGCTGGATTTCAACGTTCTCGTGGAAACTTTCAGTACCACCTCCCCTTGGACAAGGGCTGACATCGTTTTTGTAAAATAGGAACATAGACTTGTTTTGCAAAAGATACAAATGTAAAACGGACATCAAACGGTGTCCATTTTACTAGGAGGTTTAAACCGTTATAAGAGTAATTGATCAAACACAGATTTTCAGGGCTACATATGTAGACCTAAAAAATTTTAAATTTGGAGACGTCTTAGTCGCTTGCAATGTCAGGAGAAAAGAGGATTAGAGTGGTCAGTAGATCACAGTACAAAACGACAAACCGCACTGTTGACCACACGCACATGCGGCGAGCACATACGGAGCGAGGATCTAAAAACAACCCCTTTTATGCGATGGAACATTAGCGGTACTTCATTGTTGTCCTACTGTAAAATGCACAAAAAGTCTGTTAGCCTTTCGCAATTAACTAATTGTCTTGTTCTAATCCTCTACGTAAACATGTTGAGGAATACGGTGGGAGGCCTGCTCTATCAGTGGGTTTATAAACGATGCTATTACGGTAATACTGACTCTCAATCTGTCATGCCTTGATTTTCGTCGCCAACTTTTCATACTTAACCACTGTATACATTCTCCGTTACCTGGCACCGTTTTATTGGGTGATTGAAAAGTCTTGCAACACTTCAGCTACTTCCTGTTAAATTTGTTGATGCTCTTATAGCATTGATTTTGTGCAGTGACGTCACAATACGTTTTCGAAGCTTTCTCAAGCATACCAAAGGCCTCTACGAGTAGGAATACAGCAACAATGTCAACGGTTAGCAGCATCCTACGACCTATCGTATGCTACGAGTTTCTGCGAGGCCGTTTCGCAAGGACTGCAGCCTCCAACATTTGCGCTGCATTCAAGGAGAAAGTCATTCACTATTTCACAGTGGCCGGTTGGTATCAACGCTTTGAGGCTGGAGGTATCTTTCTTCAAGATCGACCTCGTTCCGGACGCCACTCCGTTGTGGAAGAAGACAGCTTGCGCGAAGCCTTCAAGGTGAAGCCATATTCAACCACTCGCGGATTGGCGACGACACTTGGATGTACGCAAAGCACCGTCGAGAGGCACCTGGCGATTCTTGAGTACCGCAAAGCTTTGTCGTCTTGGGCACCACATGAGCTGCGGGACTCTGACAAGACATGCCAAATAAGTGTTGCTGAGTCGCTGGTTCTTCGTTCGCACAGAAATGGCTTTCTGAAGGACATTGTCATTGGTGATGAAAGCTGGGTTCTTTATGTGAACCACACCCGCAAGAGCCAATGGCTCCCACACGGAGAACCGGATCCAAGACAACCAAACGTGGACACCCCGAAAAGAAGGTTCTTCTGTGTTGCTGGTGGGACTCAGAAAGCGACGCTACGCAGCTCCAGAGCTTAATCGGCGCCATGCGCCAAAAGCGTCCAGAAAGGGAAGATGTCGATCTGCAGCACGATAACGCCCGTCCTCATGTCGCAAAGGTGAGTCGGGAGAAAATCCAGGAGTTAGGCTGGGAAGTTCGGCCCCATCCACCGTACTCTTCAGTTCTTACTCCTTCTGACCACCTCCTGTTCAGAGATCTGAAGCAGCATGTTCGAGGTAGAGAGTTCGATGATCGACGTCAACTGGAACTGGAGGTTTCTGAATTATTTTCCTTGCAGCCCTCCGAATTCTGGCAGAAAGGATTTAATACGCTGAAAGATGGGGAAAGATTTTAGACATTGATAGAAATATATTGTGGACTGAGTTTTTGTATATTGCATTATATTTAAGTGTATTGTAATATTGTTGTGCCAGTGTTTGAAGACTTTTCGATCAACCTAATAGCTTGTCATTTAGTACACGTTTCTTGTATAAGACTTAGTCTTAGTTAGTTGAACGATGTAGCGTTAATATTGTATCCCTCAATATTCTTCCAACCCCTGGTTTTTTAAAGGTAAAACGCATTTTTAAAAATACTTTTGATTAATATACACTTTATTATAGCTTTTCTTTTCAACTCTCTGTTTTGTACCTCCAAGAGTACTGTTGTGCAGCAAGATGTAGATATAGAATTATATGCTGTTTTTAAACTGCGATCTATACCTAACAACTTCATGCTCTCTTCATGCAGCAGTATCACACTGTGTCTGATGATACCTTTTTTCTTATTTTCCTTAGCGGTTCCCTCCTACATTTCAGAGTTTTGTCAAATGAACACAACTTTTTGTAAACGTTGAATGCGTTTACGAACGACTAATAAAGATCGTTGTTGGTAGTAAACAGCGCCCCTATCGTTTGCTACGAAATGCTACGAAAACATGTTGTTATCGAGCCCGGCATAGGTTTAGAGCCAGAAGCTAGTGAAGATCTCGGAAGTAATGTCCAGGAATGCCACCATTATTGCATATGACTTCAATAGTCACGCTGAGAAGCTAAATATGATCAAGGCGTTCGGATTACGGTCGGAATGCTGATCACAGCCGAAGCTTGCCGTTTAAGACGATTGTGACAAACACTTGTGTTGAGGCTCGACCCCGAAGCTGTTTTTAAGGTGCATATTCAAGTTTTTCACTTTCATTTTCAAAAAGCTTCTGTACTGTTTTCTGTACCTGTACTTACCGAAAACAGGTAGTTTTATGAAGACACTGATGAGACGTCAACAGTGGAGCTAACCCTTCGGTACCGGTTGCAGAATAAAAACTGCTTTATTTTGCTGTAGATCACGAATGTGAATGAGATTTGCACCACACCCTATGTTGGTGTTGTTTCGCAGCAGTTTTTGGCGCAACGTTTTTCTACTGATCCCTTTCTTTTCAACGTCTTCTCGTCATTCTCGTCTTTCTTTTTCACCCACATGATCCACCTGCAGTCTCTCTTGACTAATGCTTACCTTTTAAAGTAAATAAACACAACTAAGTTGGAAAGGTTCCTCAAAAATCGGCGCTAGACTACATCTGCACTGTTTCCTAGAAAGAGCCACAATACACATTACGGTCACGCAAAGTTGTCACTTTTTCTAGCAGGAGCCGCAATCCATATTTCGCTCATGCAAAGTTGACACTGTTTATTAATCTTCCATGTGTGACGCTGCCGCCCTGGATATCACTGCAATAACAGATTGTGCTTTCCTAACATAAAAAAGCGAAAGGGTCACGAGTTTACACTGCGACTCGTGAAATCTTCCAATAACTTTATTGTAAACGTAGGCTAAGAAATCCACCGTTTATTCCGTTGGCATTTCAGAATTTGGAATTTTTCTGCAATATGCACTCATTCCGCTGTACAAACTCTTGATATGTTCGTGTGCATCATTAATTCGCAAGTATGCTATCAAAGTTGACTGGGCAGGTTTGTTGTCTAACAGGTCACATTCAGGGGATATTGGTATCATGCATACATCTGAGCGTTTAAATTTCGTAGAAAACAGAATTCCATCGTATCCTACGCACAATTTTTTATTTTTCATTTTTTTTATTTTTTTTGTGAAAAATTTGCAGTCTATGATGTAGTCCTCCTTTTAGTCTCCCAAACGTGTGGATTAACTGCCCAGTATCAATGGTTTTCATCGAGTTTAGGCACTTATGAAGCACCGGTCCCGTGGTGCCGTGGTGACGCCGTGCTTGCGATGGGCATGGGGCGGGGAGTGTCCAGCCAATGACAACCGAGCATGATCAGCGAGCGGAGGTCACGTGGGCCGTGGCATTGGTCGGTAACGCACCCATTCTCCGCACCTCGCCACCGCGACACCACGTGACCGGTGTATCATAAGTACCTGATTTTCTTCCAGTGACTCTTGATAGCGAGAGGTGCGACTGAAACGAGTTTGACGGCTGTCTGACGTACTTCTCCCAAAGTGAGAAAATTCTATCAATAATTGCCAGCTCCTAGTGGATGTGAGTTTTTTCTGCAGTGAAGTATTTGAGAGTGAAGACCAGGCCCTCCCCAATCCCTTCACTAACCTTAAATCCAGCAGTGACCAACGTCAGCATCGGCCATATTGAGCACGACAATGCCGCCGCGAAGGTACAAGCGACATATCCTTGAGTCCTTAAGAGCGCCCTCAGGCTCCACAAACCGTCTAAGGCTACTGTTTGGATTAAGCCAGAAGCCAACCACTTTTCGTTCAAAACGTCTAATGCTAAACGGAGCTCTACCAGCAGTGGAAAAGAAACTCACCGGCTCGAAATTGTGACGATCATTGGAGGGCAACACTTCTTTACTTCTTTCACCCTTCATATCGAAGTGGACGATCTATCAAAGGAATTCTTGTAAACTTTTGCCAAGGCCTGCATTATAAAACTGGCTACCTTTCGGCTTCTCTGTTCTTCTAGCAAATCGTACACGCTACACTACCACATTGCCTGCAGGGTATTCGTCTGACATCGTTCGTTTGCTCCGTGTCGCTTACACGACAGTTTCCAAAGCAAACATTCGGAACAAGGACCTGGGCCATGAAGGTGGCCGTTCAGGCCAAGAACGTAAGCTCACCGCTAACACGTCCAGTATACGGAAAATCATCAAGAAGCAAGTTGACAAAAATTCGAAGACTTCCATGAGGAAAGTGGCTCGAGACATCGGTGTCAGCTCCTTTTTAGTGCGTCGTATAGCCAAAGACGAACTAGGCTTGAATTCTCACATAACCCAAAAAGTACAGCTTTAACGGACAAGAACAAGCGCGAACGGCTGTTTCGATGTTACCAAATAAGGGTGCGGGCCGCAAGTCAAAGATGGGAACGGATACTCTTCACAGATAAAAAGCTGTTTGCCGAGGAGCAGACGCAGAATCGTCCAAATGATAACATCTAGACTACAAAGGTTCCATACACCTTCTTCATCGTTGAGCACTGCCATAATCCACAACCGCTTATGGTATGAGGTAGAATTTGCGTCAGCGGCAAAAGATCCTTGTACTTGTGGACATAGGAGTGAAATTTGGCCAAGATGTATACCAAGATGTATGATGGCAAAATATTCTTGAGGTTGTGGTTCTACCTTGGGTTCGACAGCGCTTCGGCAGCACGCATTGGACGTTTCAACAGGGCTCTGCGCGAGCACATAGAGAAAAGAACACGCAGGAGTGGTGCAAGGCCAAATTCCTCGAACTTTTAACATCTGAGGAATTGCGTAAAACTCTCCAGACCTAAACCCGATGAGCTACAGCGTGTGATCAATTTTAGAGTACAGGGAAGTAATCCCTGCGCGGGGAGTGGGCCGTTTGTCTCTTGATGACCTGCGGCCCATACAAGAAAATTCGCGGAGAAGGGACGCCACTTCGAAACCAATCGGTACATGATGTTGCTGTGTGTTGTTGTTATTTGTTGATTGATCATTGAAATTTCAACCGTTTTTTATTTATGATAACCCGTTATCTTGGCGCACCGTGTATATATAGTACCGCGCGTGTCGTTTGGTTAGTTGCCGCTTTGGAGCTTTTCAAAGTGGCTTTTTTAACATTCAATTCAAGTACTCGAAGAAAAGAAAAGAAACATACAGAGTGCGTCAGAGGTTTTTGGACACATGTAATTGATTGCACAAACGGCTGTTTTAAAGCAAATCAGATGATGTTCATAAAATTTATTACTATTGACCAGGCACATATAAAGAAGTAGTCAAATTTCGAAAAGGCTTTTTAGCACGAATAGACGCCTTCAATCGCTCGAAAAACGCATCTACGACGGCATGCAGAGGGTCTTCACCAATCTGTCCCTAGGCTTTCTTCAGGAGTCTTTGAAGTGAAGTAGTGTTTGTCTGGAATGGAATGGTCCGGAATGAGCGGAGGCCAATCTTCGGCTGAGACGAAATCCAGAAAGTTGTTCAGCGCAAATCTTCTGTACCACTTTAGCTTTATAAGCGGGCGCGGAGCCTTGTTGATAAGTCTTGTCGCTTTTCCTTTAAGGCACTAATTCCTAAAAAAGAATGTCTTTCTTCAGGATGCCCTCTAGGTAGTTTTATAATTAGTTTTTTTATCGAGATGCAGTTTCTCCATTATGGTGCGCAAACCATTTGCATCAGCCATCTTGAACAAAGGAACATCCAGGCACCAAAAATTGGTGAACCAAGGGTAGGAGTAGTGCAACAATACCAAAAGTTTTGGCTAGCAAAGCGCATCATCCCATATAATGAGCCTGAAATCCAAAAGAGTCCAAGATCTTTTGACGCGCACTGTATATTTGAGCTGAGCAGCTTGAGATCTGCCTTTTCACATATAAATTGCAGTAAAGATAAACAATGCATATAGACCCGACAGAGTCAATCCAGTGGGGGCGACAACCTGTAGAGAGAGTTAACATTGGAGGAGTTTTATCGGAAAATCCTAGCCGCCCTACTCAAAAGTTGCTCTACGACTGTCTAGCTTGCCTTTGGAGTGTAGCGTGAAGATTGCACATAGAGCCTATCAGTCGAGTGGGCGCGACACCTCGCAAATTGCATGCGCAGATGTGTTCGTAGCGTGATAACTCTGTCAAACGCGAATCTTTTCTGCTGCAACTTGAGGGTTTTGAATATTCCTAACGCACACTCAAGGACAACAATGTAGCTCATGAATATACTAACCAGGGAATGCCGTCAGCTTCCCATGGAACTTCGGATTGAGACTTACATCACGTGAAAGAGCTCGAGACGCTGATCACAGATATGTAGACCAAATTTGCTAAATGGATCTCCTAAGCGAGTTATGGCCGGCGGAAGCCGCGATGTCTTCCATGTGTTAGGCGCGCTTAATCAGCGTTGGGCGCAGTATTGAGCAGAAATCAGCTGTTCGGCTATCAGCGCCATCAGCAGTTGCGGCGGCGCAGTGGTAGAGTGCTCGCTCCGAAGGATTGGATTCATTGGTTCGGTTCCCACCGTTGACGGTTTTTTGCATTTTGTGATCTATCTTCGACGAGGACCTATAATCTCATTTTTAGCACATTTTTGAGCGAACGGCTAATGGCAACTTGCACTTACGTCTATTTGAAGACGGAAACGTGTTTCAGGTAAAATGTTTTATTCATGACGTGAAGCAATTCAGAAATTCAGATCAAAACAAAATAAAAGTAAAAATAAAATCAAAATCAACAAAACTTAATAAACATAATAAATAAAAAGTAAAGCCACTAGTTAAAAGTTCCGACTCCACCGACACGACTTCGGTCGAAAAAATGTTTTTGCTGAAACTTCGTCTAGGGGGGTTATTTGGGGTGCTGATCACGAATCTGACATCCGTTTTTCACGATTCGGTCGGAGACCACCCATACCTTTAACAAGGGTGGTCCAGGCAGAGTCACCGATTTCGCTGAAACTTCTTTAGGGGGGTTATTTGGGGTGCTGATCACCGCCCTAGACAAAGTTTCAGCGAAAAAATTTTTTTCGACCGAAGTCGTGTCGATGGAGTCGGAACTTTTAACTAGTACCTTTTCTTTTTATTTATTATGTTTATTATGTTTTGTTGATTTTTGATTTTATTTTTACTTTTTATTTTGTTTTGATTTGAATTTTTGACTTGCTTTACGTCATGAATAAAGCATTTTACCTGAAACACGTTTCTGTCTTCAAATAGACGTAAATGGAAGTCGCCATTAGCCGTTCGCTCAAAAATGTGCTAAAAATGAGATTATAGGTCTCGTCGAAGATAGGTCACAAAATGCAAAAAGCCGTCAGCGGTGGGAACCGAACCAATGAATCCAATCCTTCGGAGCGAGCACTCTACCACTGCGCCGCCGCAACTGCTGATGGCGCTGATAGCCGAACAGCTGATTTCTGCTCAATACTGCGCCCAACGCTGATTAAGCGCGCCTAACACATGGAAGACATCGCGGCTTCCGCCGGCAATAACTCGCTCAGGAGATCAATTTAGCAAATTTAATCTACATATCTGTGATCAGCGTCTCGAGCTCTTTCACGTGATATAGGTCTCAATCCGAAGTTCCATGGGAGGCTGACGGCATTCCCTGGTAAGTTACAGCGGTGCGAATATGAAGGTGAGGCTTTTGTGACACAATCTTTCCGATTTTGGTCGATCACTACAGGAAGACGCGGCGAGCTAACAGTCTACGAAATAAAAACGAAAAAGGTCAGGGATGTGCGGGAAACTTTCTGTAAAAAGCAAAAGACAAAAGCGGAACGGAAACGCTCAAAAATGGCCGGAAACCGGAATACGAAGCGCGGAAACGGAAAGGACACATATTCGCCATTTTTTCAAAAGTGCATCTTAAATTGCGTCTGCTTCTATTGCACTTTTTCTTGCTCAGATCTTTGCGAGCATCAGAATATTAACCTGCTAGCTATGGCTAGAGCAATAAACGAGAACAAATTCATGGTTCTGCCTCACTATTTCTCACTATTTCAGCATGCGGTCTCTCCGCTGTTTCCATATCTAGTTCCTGCGGCGGGTTTTCGCTGACAGTTTGTTGCTGTAATTTTTTCGAACAGTAGATTTAACCGACTTAGCCGCTTTGGGTTGTTTACAGATCAGCACTTAAGAAGTCATTGCGTGAGGTCTAAAACTGGAGCATCACCTAGATCATTTTCCTATCAGGAAAGACATTTCCCTTAGCATTTCAAGAAGCCTGTGGCATCATGGACGACGTGATGACTGCACAGATATCTGCATATTCAAGATGTGCAGCTATATTCTAGTCACGAAAACTATAATAGTACTCAAAAATCACTCAGGGGTGTAAGATGATAACTGTGTAACTGATCAGCGATAATAAGTTCACACTTCCGTAGGAATATTCAGTCTGTGCCAGCCTAGAAGTTCCCTGATATAAAGGTGACACAGCTAGACAGTCCCTAGATGGTTCTCGAAGAAATAGATTTGCTTCAGTATTCAATAAGTCACCCTAGTTAGTCAATGTAATAGCTCTTGGTAGATATTCGCGATGCTTCATTAAAAATGTGCTGCATAATTTTGTATGGATGAATATCACACCTAATAAATATGGGAATATGGGAATTGAAGTGTGAACCTTCGAGCAGGTGCACTAATGTAATCTTGAAGCAGACAAGCACATGGCACAACCTTCACCAAAAAACCTTCACAACCTAGTCCGGAATGCTGGCCAACGGGAGCAATAACAGCGATCGCCGTAATCCTATTCACGCTCGTTGCGCTCGTTTACGTCCTACTGTATGTCCCAATGACAGTGGGAAAACAGATACGCCTCATGCTACATGTCATCAAGATCCTGATCATAGCTCTCAAACGAGCTGCCACGTCTGGCTGCCTCATGCTACTACGTTGCCTACGTTGGAAAGGACGACACGGGATCGCGTCACAGCAGCCTTGGCTATCCTCATCACTCTTGCGACCCAGCAAATCTGCTTCGCAAATGCATGCCAACATGTAGACACACTTCAACAGCCTACCACTATATGCACCCGCCCTGGAAAGCGCGAATCGTGTTCAATCACTTTGTCCAGCCTTCTCAAACTGAACTCCTTCCATCAAGAAGCCTGCTTGCGTCTAACACACAACTCGACGTTGGTAGCAAACGTGAAACTTCGTTGGAAAGGACTGTATCTCCGTTGCGATCAGGAGACGGATTACTTTTCGAGAGCGATTGGAAAGGACTGTATCTCCGTTGCGATCAGGAGACGGATTACTTTTCGAGAGCGATTCAACTGCACACCATCGATAGCAAACGCTGCCCCCACATGGGCTCATGCGTCGACCAAAAATGCGCTAACATCAACAGCACGTCATTGATCTCAGAACTAGAAAAAGGCAATAAATATCCCGGTCGAACGGGATGCCTCAAATCATGCGGAGGACTGGGATGTAACTGTTTTTACCCCAGTTCTGGTTATTTGTTCTACAGAGTGTATGCAGTGCCAACGGACAACAAGGTCTACAGACAGTTCCATTGTCTACGATGGTCAGAAGAAGTAAAAATAGAACTCGTGATGGAAGAGCTGAATAAAACGCAGAGCAGACAGTACTACGTCCTTCAACTCATGCCTAACGTGCCGACGTATCTTCCAACCCTTCGTCTGACGATGACTTCAGTAACGCTACCACCTACGCCGTCACTCCACTCGCACTTCATCTCAGACGACTACGATATTGCGATAACGAAGAAGCCGAACGCGGCTCCCCTCCATTGCCAATCAAGGGAGGCCGCGATCGCTATGAATTGCACTCTAAATGATGACTGTCGGTACACTGCAGCCGAAAACAAAGTTCAGTGCGAATGCCCGCCCTACGACATCGCAGAGGAATTCAACCGGATAGAGCTGAAGTTACCCGTTAAGACCTCATCCTGGGAATTGCGGCGACGAAAGAATATGGTCATCGCGAAGATCCCGCACCTAGTCTCCTCGGATGTGATGATCGACTTCAACCGAACCATCGAACAACTAACAACTCTTGAAGACGACGACGTCTGCACGATAGCGAACGCACCACTCGAAGGATGTTATTCGTGCTTCAGAGGCGCAGAAGCAACGGTAACTTGTCAATCACACGCCGAAACGGTAGAATCCTATGCGGACACCAAGCCTTCGTCGTCTCGTGCTCACCGAAAGGAACACCATCAAAATTACGCCTTCACTTCAACACCGCTCGTCAGTCTCAAAACTGTTCTATGCGGTGCGGTAAGAACTTGCGCTACTTCGCCGTGGAAGGAGTACTGAAGTACATCGGAGACCCGCAAGCGCCACTAACTTTTCTAATGGGCACAAGCTCTGCCCACAACGACTTCGTCTGGCCGGACTTCGCACACATCTTCAACGTCGTGCTCGGTTGGTACAAAACTCTCGCACTAGCCGTCGTCGGCCTCCTGGTTGCGCTGCTCGTTTCCTACGTCTGCCTACAACGGCTAAGTCTAAGCTGTTTTTGGTTTCTCTTATACCTTGTCAAAGTGGTCTTGTGCCTACCTATTCGTTTATTCATTTGTTCCATATCCTGCTGGCATACGAAAACATCAAAGCGGCACGAAAAACAGATTTGACCACTATCACAGCTTAGAGCCAATAGTTGTAGAAAACAAATATTATAGAAACAAGCACAAATTTCAAAATCATTATTCTAGAAACATGAACAACGAATACGACGCACAATCTCCTGAACTCTCGCTCCTAACGAACCTCTGAGTGATGACGAGGACATCCAACGCGCTCGACACGACCGTATCCAGTTGGAGCGACTGCGCAACGCCCTACAACTCCTCCCGGATACGACAAAGCTACGTGATCAGATTGAGCTAAATGCTTGTCATTTGAATAATGTTTCGTCATCATTGTCATCATTTAACCATCAGGTTAGGGCGCTTGTAAGTAGTAAGGAGTCATGGTCTCAGCGTACGCAACAAACCCGTTTTCTTGCACTCATGTGCGATAAGATCAAAGTAGAGCTGTTGTATATCCAGGCACAGTTGCGAATCTTCCCCCCTTTCCTAGTCGCCATGGGTTCAACCACTGCAGATCTGTGGGACGAGATCATCACAAGTCCAGCATACGACGGCAATGATAGACCAATGTGCCTTAAAAAGGATCTTCTTGACCGCCGCATCACAGAGGACCTGAAATCGCTAGAGGACCACCGCAGCACCCTCGAAAGATGCCGAGAGGAAACCTTCCTAGGCGATCGTGAAGAAGAGAAACGTTCGAGGCTCAATGCTTATCATCGTTTCACACGATTGTATCCGCACTGCAGAACCTCACGAGCGCCTCGGACACTGCAGCAACAACGCAGACACTCATGACCGATCAACACCGCCTCCTGCACGACCATCTCCACTCCGCTACCGCAGAACTTCGTACTTCCATTGAAGCAGCCGTTCGAAGCAGGAAGCCGGCAGAGCCGATGCGGGGCCTCGATAAAGAAATGCAGACGGTCCCCTACAGGGGAGTCGACCAAAGCACGCAGAAGTGGTCAAACGTACAAGTGACTCGAAAACTCAGACGACGACAAAACAGGAAAACAAAAAGACGCAAACTCGACGAGCGAGATTCGCGGAAGAACAGACACAAACCGCTACCGAAGTGAAGGCAGAGAATAGTACGCAAACGGAATGGCTCGAAGAGGTGTACGAGGTAGAGCGCATCGTTGGCCACATGAGAAGTCTCGCCGGAATGGAGTGCAGAGTGCGTTGGTGTGGGAGTGTGACGATTGGATACTCGACAGTAAAACCGACTGCCCTGAAGCTATCAAGGAATACTGGGAGTCGATGAAGAAGGAAGTTCCCGGACCTCCTAAGAAAAGGAGCCACGACGAGACTTGCGAGGACGAGGGATGCAGCAAGAGCGTCTTCTCACAGGAGCCGAAACGCAATACACCGCCAGCGGCTGAGGCCTTACAGGAAAGTGAAGAGCTCGAAAACAAAGCAGCCGAGGACATAGCTGTGCAGGTCGAAGCGGATGTGGAGGAGGATGATCTGGAAAGAGAGATGATCGAAGCTAACCACGAGTTCTTGGAAATGATAGACGAGGTTGGCGAGGACGATGGCGCTCCAGAAGGAGATGCTGAAGCGATGCTAGCGGAGGATGTTAACGTGGAGCAAGACATACCTCAGGACGCGCCGCAGCTGGTAAACGAAGGCCAGTTACCAGAACACCCTGATGTGGCCGTAGAAGTAGAGGACGTACCAGAAGACGCAGAAGCACCGATCCAAAGGTCCATGGAGGGCGAAGATCCAGCCGCAGAAAGAGAAAGGAGAATACAACAGCTGCAAGAAGACCTGCGCAGTGCGGTGCAGGAGAGTAACGATCTGGAGTTCCGACTCAATGAACTAGAGAGATTGCCTTCTTGCCCAGAACGCAGATTTTACGTCAAGGACGTAAACCGACATGAGACGAAACTGATCCGATGTGTATTCTGTGACGCCACACAGCGACACTACAGTGATTCATGCATGGTAGTCATGGACGTAGAATCACGCAGGATATACCCCGCAGCAGAGGGAAGGTGCGATAAGTGCCTAATCAACGGGTGCAATGGTGGTGAAAATTGCAGGAAAAGGGAGACACCTTGTTATTACTGCGGTCAGACAGGACACCCCGCCGCGGTCTGCACGATGCCAGAAACAACGCAGCATACTCGACAGAGGATCCTGTGGCTACGTAGAAGCTACGAAGAAGCCGTCAACAAGATCAACCATCGACGAAGAAGGTTGGACCAGTTTCTCGCAGACGGACCCAGACACTAAGCTCGCGGTGGGGAGTATCGCTGCTATGCAGCGATCTGCACTTTTTGGAGAATGGGGCTCGGCAAAAAGGGCAACGCAGACGCAGAAGCTCATGCCCCGCCCTCGGAGACAGTACCCGACCAGCTGACCGTCGCGAGTGGCGGCGACGGCTCCCTCTCCCCGGCGCCCGCACCCGTCGTACTCGCCCTCTCCCCTGCGCCCGCACCGGTGCCCTACCATTTTTTATCTCTCTTTTTTATACACTCATTTTTTGTATTAATTAATCGACGCAGATCTCCCACTCCGATTAGGTCTCATTGAACACGCAGGCAATATATCATTCTTCTATGTTCTCCTTGTGTAATTGACTTTGTACCTCCGGTAGTTAATGTGCCTGATTGTTCGCTTTACATTTTGATCTACCGTGCTTTATTTCTGGTTTAATTACCCAAGTTTGAGATAAACGCTGTGGTAAACTACTCTGTCGGTGTGTGGTTGGCTCGCGTACTGAATCGAAACTACCGCTGAACCACCTCGAACGGTTCCCGTCAATTAATTAATACAAAAAGGAGCGTATAAAAAAGAGATAAAAAATGGTAAGGTACGGGTGTGGGAGCAGGGGAGAGGAAAATGGGGCTCGGAAAAAAGGGCAACGCAGACGCAGAAGCTCATGCCCCGCCCTCGGAAACAGTACCCGACCAGCTGACCGTCGCGAGTGGCGGCGATGGCTCCCTTTCCCCGGCGCCCGCACCCGTCGTACTCGCCCTCTCCCCTGCTCCCACACCCGTACCCTACCATTTTTTATCTCTTTTTTATACGCTCATTTTTGTATTAATTAATTGACGCAGATCTCTCACTCCGATTAGGTCTCATTGAATACGCAGGCAATATGTCATTTTTCTATGTTCTCCTTGTGTAATTGATCTTGTAGCTCCTGTAGTTAATGTGCCTTATTGTTCGCTTTACGTTTTGATCTACCGTGCTTTATCTCTGGTTTAATTACCCAAGTTTGAGATAAACGCTGTGGTAAACTACTCTGTCGGTGTGTGGTTGGCTCGCGTACTGAATCGAAACTACCGCTGAACCACCTCGAACGGTTCCCGTCAATTAATTAATACAAAAAGGAGCGTATAAAAAAGAGATAAAAAATGGTAAGGTACGGGTGTGGGAGCAGGGGAGAGGAAAATGGGGCTCGGAAAAAAGGGCAACGCAGACGCAGAAGCTCATGCCCCGCCCTCGGAAACAGTACCCGACCAGCTGACCGTCGCGAGTGGCGGCGATGGCTCCCTTTCCCCGGCGCCCGCACCCGTCGTACTCGCCCTCTCCCCTGCTCCCACACCCGTACCCTACCATTTTTTATCTCTTTTTTATACGCTCATTTTTGTATTAATTAATTGACGCAGATCTCTCACTCCGATTAGGTCTCATTGAATACGCAGGCAATATGTCATTTTTCTATGTTCTCCTTGTGTAATTGATCTTGTAGCTCCTGTAGTTAATGTGCCTTATTGTTCGCTTTACGTTTTGATCTACCGTGCTTTATCTCTGGTTTAATTACCCAAGTTTGAGATAAACGCTGTGGTAAACTACTCTGTCGGTGTGTGGTTGGCTCGCGTACTGAATCAAAACTACCGCTGAACCACTTCGAACGGTATCCGATTTAAGGTTGCTTCGAGCCATGTGCCTGAACAGCCTGTTATGTGCCGACGATCGAGAGACACAGGAGTTGAGTAAGATGAAGCTCGAACCAGCTCGATATGGTATTCGTTTTGGGTACACAGTAAGATATATTTTTTGAGCTGCTCCTAGTTCTAGATATTATTCATTGAGTTACCTATTTGGTTTTGAGGACCAAGTTCGTAGCTTTTTCTTCGAAGAGTTTCGTTTTAAAAGATCCGCTTTCTGTTTGACAAACTGTATGTGTACATTAGAAAGTATTTTTTCTGTTCTACAAACCTTTTTTGTTTTTCGGAAACATTTAGTTTTTTGTTATTTTTTATGCTTAGAAAAGGAATACCTAAGGGGCGAAAATCAGAATTTTTGACACCTTCTTTAGTCACCTCTAACGAGCGCTGAAGCTGCTCGTGATAGTTGTGAGGAGTACGGAGAAGGTGTCGTAGTTCAAGTACGGCAATTTTGACCTCGACGAGAGCCTACGTGCTGGAGGATCTTCTAAATTCTATGAATAACGTTTCAAGGCACTTTTGGAAAAGAGGAATGAACTACAAAAACTACGAACGAATGAACTACGAAATAAAACAAAGAGCTTTACTCTGCCCATCTCCACTGCGTTAATGAGGCTGCTCGACGGAAAAGGCCATGTCGACAAGGCCAGACCATACGCCTTAACGACAACGCCAGGACGCATGCTGACCAAGTCTTCAAAACTTCGAGAGCTCGAATGTTAGGTTCTTCAGCATCTACCGTACTCCTAGGGCTTCGCATCGACTTCGAACTGATTTCCACAACTTCCGCTGCCGGACAAGTGATATGTGGGGTCCTTCGACAATGAGGATGACGTCAAAAACTGGCTCGACAACTCTTTCACAACGGCCGATTTAGCGTAACAGCATAAGTAAGTTGGTCAAAAGCTTAATAAAAACGGCAAATAAGTATTTGAACAAGGCATTGTTAGAATTACTGTTATTGTTCAAAAAAAGTTTTTAGGAGAAAATTCTACGATTTTATTTCTTAACACAATCCATATTTGTGCTGTTTTCGCCTATTGCGCAGTGAAAGCTGACATTTTCAAGCCCAGAAACATAGAAAAAAAGAAAAGAAAATACATAACTGTAAAAGTGCAAATATAAGTAATAAATATGAATTTAAACAAATAGGGTTCTGCTCATTCATTCGCTTCATGTATGCGCATTATTACTATACGCATGATTGATCGATCTACTCTTTAAAGAGTTAGCCTGATTGTGAGACTACGGAAAACTAGAATTTGGTAAGCGTGCGCTTACAAACACAGACGAACAAACGACAACAGGGTTAGCCTGATTGTGAGACTACAGATGACTAGAATTTGGTAAGCGTGCGCTTACAAACACAGACGAACAGATGACAAAATTGTTCACACGATTTCTTATTCTGCGATATATAAGCACTGGAATGCGAATCCATTAGTATTGTCGTCGTTCACGTACGATGACAACGGCCTTTTTGTAAAATCAGTTCAATTGTTTCATACGTGAAATTGACGCTTTTGTTTCAATTACGCTTCATCAGAACACTGTTCACTTAACAGTGACCTTTATAATTTATCGACAATAGAGGGTGAACACAACACTCCATGGATGCTTCTCGCCTGGGGCATTATTGGACGTCACTACTGATTCTGAAAGAAGAAACGAAACTCACCAGGGAGCGGTCTCAGGGGTATGTCTGAATGGGAAATGAATCACCTGTCACCTGTATCCCCTGTCGTCCCGTTGATCATAGACTTGCTCGAGCAGGCGCCAGCAGCGTTTCCATTCGTCCCTTTCGCGTGCCAGAGTGGTCCAATGGATCCTCCTCGCTCGAGGGACACGAAGAGTGTCATATCGGTCGTTCAGGGCTTTCACGAAGAAGTCCGACCAACGCGTTGGTGGGCGCCCCGGTGTTCTCTTGACATCCCACCGAATCCAGTCGGTAACGGCTCTCGTTCAGCGGGTGTTTGCGAAGCGCATTACTTGGCCGGCCCACCTAATTTTCGACAACTTGGTTCACGCGACAGCATCCATGATCTTCGAACGTCCGCGAAGCTCGGAACTCCGGAGGCTTTCTCTCACTTGCGTGAGTCGTATCACTCCGAGCATCGTCCTCTCGATTCCACGCTGTACGACGCTGATCGCGTGTTCATCCTGCTTTCGTACCTCCCAGGTCTCAAAGGCGTATGTTAGGGCAGGAAGAACGGTAGAGTCGAACAGGTGGGCACGGAGTAGGACGTTCTTCGTCTTCTTCGCGACTTCTTCCACGCTCTTGAAAGCTCCCCAAGCCGCTCGTTTTCCCCCGCTCACCTACGGCGTTAGGTCGTTGGCCATATTGACTTCGCGACCCAGATACACCTAGCTGGAGCATTCGGAGATGTTCGTTTCGTTGAGCGAGAATGGGGCATCAGAAACTTGTCCGTTCCTCATGAACATCGTCTTCCTAAGATTCAGCTGCAGTCCAACATTCCCACATACACGATCGAAGTCGGCCAGCATTCGCTCCGCCTGGCTCATGCTCGGTGTTATGAGCACAATGTCGTCAGCGAAACGAAGATGGTGCAGCTGCCGACCGTCGACCTTCACTCCCACATCTTCCCATTCTAGTTCGCGCATGACGTTTTCGACGGTGGCGCTGAAGAGCTTCGGGGATATGGTATCCCCTTGCCGAACCCCTCTCCTTTAGTCGATGACGACGTCGTTGTAGAATGGAGAGATCTTGGTCGTGAATCCACTTTACAGCTCTCGAAGGACCCTGATGTGCTGAGTAAGAACGCTCTGAGCGAGCAGGGCTTCGAGGACAGCTTCAGTCTCGACGGAGTCGAATGCCTTCTTCAGATCGATGAACGTAAGGCACAGCGGCAGCTTATAATCTCGTGACACTTTGATGAACTTCGTAATGGAGTGTATGTGGTCGATCGTGCTGAATCCTCTCCGAAATCCTGCTTGTGCGCGTGGCTGTCCTTCGTCCAGCGTTCTGCTGATCCTATTCAGGATGACTCGAGTGAACAGCTTGTAGACTACGGACAGCAGGCAGATTGGGCGATAGTTGCCAATGTCGTGCATGTCTCCTCTCTTGTACAGCAAGACGGTCTTGCTGGTCTTCCACTGCGATGGAAGCTTGCACTCCGACAGGTATCGTGTGAAGAGCCGCGCCAGGGTGTTGATGAGCGCTGGTGGGGGTTCTTCAGGTGTTCGGGTCTGATCCTGTCTGGGCCGGGTGCTGTACGTTTTTTCACCGACGAGATGGCGTGTCGGATCTCGGAAGGGAGAACAGAGGGAACGACGTATCCATCCTGCGAAAGATGGCATGGGGCAGGTGGACGTGGCTATCGAAGAGATAGGAGTAGAAGTCGTGGGTGACCTTCTCCATGGTCCCTCTGGAAGAGGTGACGGTTCCGTTAGGACGTCGGAGAGCGGTCATCTTGGTCTTGAAGTTGGCAAAGTTTCGACGAGCATTGCGGATGCTCAACCCTGCCTCTGCTGCTTCAGCCAACACTTCCGCCCTTCTGTCCTAGATCTTCCTTTATCGCACCTCGGCACAGCTTCTTAAGCTCGGACTTCAGCTGGTAGTTGCCTGACGCTCGTGCTGCTTCACGCTAGCGCATCAGCCAGAGAGTTTCCGGAGACAGGCGTCTCTTGGTGGTCTTCAAGCTTTCGGCTCCCTCAGCACTATCGTGGAGATGGCGCACGAAGCGGTCGTATTCCTCATCGACGTTGTCCATGACGGCATCTTCCCAAAGGCCGACAAGAGATGTGTAGAGGTCCCAGTTGATGATCGTTCTGGGATTCCTCTTCTTGAACTTCGCGGCCTTCTCTCCTTGACGCAAAAAGCGGAAACTCGTGCGAAGGAGGCGGTGGTCCGATAACGTGTAGAACTAGGGGACAACGGAGATGTCGGTCAGGCAATACTTGCGATTGAAGATGATGTGATCGATCTCGTTCTGGAACTGGCCACCAGGGGATTCCCAGGTCCATCGTAGAGAGCTTCTGGAACTGTTAGTTTCCATGGATGGTCTTGGTCGACATGACAAACTCAGACAGCCTTTCACCTTGCCCGTTCCACTCCAAACCGTGGGTTCCGATGTGAAGTTCTTCCGACGACCTTCGTGACCCGATCTTGGCGTTGAAGTCGCCGACGATCACCTTGTGGAAGGTGTGATCTTCCTTATAGAACTTTTTCAGCTCCACGTAGAAGGCTTCCACCTCTTCGTAGTCGTAGTCGGATGTTGGGACATACGCGACGAATACAGTCAAAGCTGGCATGGAGCCACATCGCTTCAGTCGCAGACGTCCGAATCGGGTTGTCAGAGACTCGTACGAATCGATATCAATGGCCAAGTGCGTGTTGACGAGAACACCAATGCCGCCTTTCCCCGTGCTTTCGCATGTTCCGAGGAACAGTTCTTCTCCGCAGTCGTAGGCGGCGTGTAGGGGGTGGTGTCTTCTCGTCTCGGTCAGTCCGATGACATCGTACTTGATCTTCCTGGCTTGCTTCATCAGGTCCTTGATGGATGCTTCCGATGCAAGCATGCGGGCGTTGCAAGTACAGATCGTCATCCTAGTCCTTCTCAATTTGCGACCCTGGTTAGGCCCTGAGATTTTTGCAGCCTCTCCGATCTCGTCCTTCCTATCGCTAAAGAAATGGGGCTCTTACGGGGTCAGGGGAATGAGGCGCTTTAGTGCTGCTGTGTTTGACTTCCAGTAGCTAGACAGGCTCTGTCGTGCAGGCGAAAATCTCCGGGCAGCCAGCCAGACGGCCCAAAGGGACGGGGCGAGACTTTTGAGGCGGCCTGTAATCGCTTTACGATGTACTCCCAGTCTACCGAGTGCAAGCTTTTGGCCGAGTCGACACAATTACAATCCGCACAGTCGCGGACACATCCGCGTACACTGTGCACGAACATGCTCTCCCACGCACAAGGAACGCGTCGACCCGACAGCAGGAGCAAGGAGTCCATCCCCTGCATCCCACCTGCGTCTCTGGGCAGTACACATTTGGTTCGCGTTTAATTTCCCTATCCACCATACGGGGACGCGCCACATGGCCCTGCGACAAGCGGCCCGAGATCTCTCTTAACAAGAGAGCCCGAAGGCTCTCTATCGATGGAGATCCGCGAAGGAAAAGAATACCGCCACAAAAACATCCACCCCTTAAATGGTAGGAAGGTAGGCTTCATATGTGTCTTCAAACCCAAGGAGTTTGGGGCCCCAGTCTTTAAACCCAAGGAGTTGGGGGTCCCTGAAAATCCAATGTTGAGTTGCACTGTCAGCGCACACCTAACGCGTGTGTCCACGCCCTACGTGGAGATAAGAAAGGTGGTGAAAGATAGTGCTGCAAGCAGCTCGGTGGCTCAGCGGAGAACGACGGTGGTCCATAGATGTAGAGTTCGGTGTTCGCTTCCAGCGTCTTGTAGGATTTTTGTATTTCTAATGTTTATTCCTCGTTTGGCATCTATCACCTTCCCAACTTTTCTATGCATATATTCCAATATAGGGTGTCAAGCACGTGTTCAGTAAGAGATTTCCATCAGTTGTCCTATCTATATGCGACACTTTGCATTTTCTGCTGATTTTTGATAGGACCTTGGCTACATGGGGAATGAACCTTTCTAACTAGACATAAATAAAGCAACTACAAGAGCATATGACTGCATCAGTCCATAAGTCGATGGAGGATGCTCAGTCAATCTCACCCAGTAGGTGCCCCACATGACCAAAAGAAGAACAGCCGATCATTGCGCAAGTCCTGTTTTACCCTACTCCCTGTCGAAGGTGCACAACAAACACAGCAGCGAAGACGGGCAGGTAGCTACTTCAGTTCCAGCAGGTCTGCAAGTGTAGATCACCGTCATATTCTAACGTATCGCTAAAGGCCGCACGATGGTTTTGAAACTCGTACGGCCGTTCGGCCATAAGTCGACCATTTAAAAAATGTTGAATGTAGAGGGATCCAAAAAGTTGATTGCGATGGTTCGCCGTGACATGCGTGTCTGCTTTTCTGACCATGAGGTTATCATGGGTAAATCTAAAACCGCACTTTTACGTTTTCGCAACTCCTAGCCTGGTCGATATCCAAAAGAGGTAGAATAACAATTTTCCCAAACTTTACCTAGGGGTACCTGATGACTTGATATGATAACTTTTTAAGAAATTTTGGCTGATTACTGTAGCTTAGCACATGTGATCCCATAGTGAACTTGAGGGTTCCTCGCTCCTTGGGATCAAGGACGTTGCAAAAATGGTACCCACTTTTCTACTATGGGGCCCCCATAGTGGTACTAATTTTCGCCGTTCAGACATACGCCTGAGACAGACACAGCGATAAGCCGCGTTATCTGAGCTTTTCGCTTACGATTCTCCGTTAAAGTTACGTAAGTCGTTGATGAATCCGGCACTTGGTTGCGATTAGCTAAACAAATAACAGCCAATGTGCGAAGAATGTGATTAAGATTCAGACTTCTTCATGTTCCATAAATTCCGTGAGCCGGAATTTAACCATTATCAAAAGTAGTGTCACTAAGCGTCATTACCCTTGCGAAGTGGTATCTGCTTTACACCATTCCGTCCGAAGTTTGCAGCGTATCAAGCTACTGCTGCTTTGGCTGCCCTCGTGGTCGCTTTAGGACACATCAGAGTTTAGATTAAACCTCCGGACGGTGTCACATTTTGCGCGAAGGACGTGGACGTGTCATCACAGATGAGGGCGCATTTTCTGAAATATCGAGGTGACACCGAACCTCTGTCGTATGGAGTCGTTGCGCAATCGATCTAAACGCGTAACTCCGGCCGTGCTCCACCATTATCTTTGTTTCCATTACGCTGAAACGCCTTCTAATTTCTTCAGCTACGTGCCAGTTCGTAAATAGCTACCGCTCGGACGGCTGCTCTATAGATCATCGATGTAAGGCGCTCTGGTATCTTCTTGTCGCAGAGCGCTCCCGCCAGAGAGCGCCATTTGGACCAAGCTACATTCACGCGTGAGTTCACTTCAACGAGTGCACTACCATCGGATGCGGTTGCTGTTCCCAGTTACTTGAAAGCCAAAGCACGTGGTAGCTCAATGTCGTGTACCTTAATAGAGCAGGACTCATGTTCTTCTGTCTCCTCTTCAGTGATTTTCTAAATGGGACAGCATATTGGAGGAGAGGAAGGAATGGATAGGCAAAGTCTACTGTCAAGACCTTGTCGAAGAAGGTGTAATATCAATTCAAAACCATCCTGCGGTCCATGAGAAGACCGTTCTCATCGTTGATGTCAAAGAACTTCTCGACATCCTCAGTCTGGCGATGACTGACCTTAGCGAGTCGACAAAGAAATCGCTCACCATCGAGTCGAGCAAACCAAGCTTCCTCTCGACATCATCGTAATGAGTAACTCTTTTACTGGCTACTGCCTTCTTAGCGGTTTTCTTAGCTTCCTGATACAAATCCCATTTGTCTGCTCTCCCATCGCCGAGGAATGCGTGGTATAAACTCTTCTTTGTAGAATTTTCTCCTTCGTTGGTCCACAGCCATGTCTGCTTATCGACTTTACTCCCCCCGGTTTTGTAGTACCGAGTTTGGAAAGCGCAGCAATGAGTATCACTTTGGTAGCATTTTGCCATGTCTCGTCGACGGTCGTGATCGCTGGCAATCGAGTGCGCGAATGCATAGCTGCTTCATGCTCCTTCAGCCACTTCCTTATTATTTAAGCCTAGCCTTTTTGGGCTTTTATTTGAGTTACCTCTCAATGGATCGTATTGTACTACTGTATCATATCAGCAACAATATCGTAAATTCACGCAAACACATAAACTTCACGGGATAAGTATGAATTTTATGATACCGGTAAAAATTTAACATTAGCAATAAAATGTCATTTCCACCCAAACGTGTCGTCGCTCGACTTCTGTCAGCGTTCGATCCTGATTTCACTCCTCCTACAAGGAGAGTGATTTCAGTTGGGGATTCTCTAAAACGGCTTTTCCAGGAGGCAGTGTATAGTGATATCGAGTGCGTGGAGGAGAATGAAGAGATGCAGGTTAGAATTTATATAAATAGTTGATGGATATGTCGATGATCACCCGGGGCCATTCTCTACGCCTGCCGATTGTGCCCTCAACGAAGAAGAAGTGATGATGCCTTATCCGGGAGAGGAAGATTGTTATTCCCTAGCGTTTGTAAGATACCGCTGGTGTGATAAGCGATAATGTTTTATATGTCTCATCGTTCTATATCGTAATTGTTGATTATCATTGTTAGGAATAAATATGGTTACTTCATGGTAGCAAGAAAATTTTTTATGTTAGTGATCCAATAGAACGATACAGTTTAAATACGATCCATTGAGAGGTAACTCAAATAAAAGCCCAAATGGCTAGGTTTAAATACTAAGAGCATTAATCGTGTACAAATTGACACCTGTGATCAGGCAAGCCCATAATAATAACGATCCGATTTGTGCAAAAACAATGGCGGCACCGGGGAAACCATCAAACCCGATTGGTGCGCTCGAGAGGCGGCCCCACTACCACTACGCCAACCGACCACTTCGGCCTGGTTGGAAGCAGGGCACCATGAACTTTGCGCTCACGCGTCCGCACGCCTTTTTTCGACCACAGAAGAGCATTCCGAAAAAGTAACTATGGTTTTGAACACCACACACGGGACCCTACATCCTGTAAAAATTCCATCGCAAAAGCTCACCTCCACTCTGGAGGCTCTCCTTGTCAGACTCTATGTTGCGATTGTAAATTCGCTAGCCAGAACAACTTTCTTCACCTTCAGAAGCATAAGGGAATTCAACCTTATTTTGAATGCAAATCAATGCTGTGGTGTCTTGGCTCCTTTATTGGAGATTTTACCCTAAGTGGGTAGTCGTTCTTTGTGCGAGACAGATGCCTTGGGTATATCTTTGCGTGGTTTCAGGATTCAACTGTTACGTTTGCAATGAACCTCGTCGGATGTTGTTTTTGTATTTTGTATTTCCTTGTGTGGCTACGGCCCATGTCTTGAATAAATAAATAAATAAGTGATAAAACTAATATTTTAGAAATATTTTAGAACATTCATCTAGCAATTTTGATCACCGTGTCTGGAGCGACTTTCTAGAGTAGCTAATTAACTCAAACTCCGTTCGAAATTCAATAAACAGTCGAAATCTTTCTCTGGAATAGCCCTGCCAGAAAAGCTTTTGTAGGTAAATTGCCACAATGAGGAGTTCCCAGTTAGAAGAAAAATGTCCATTCGGCATGTTTATAAACTGGTAACTCTTCTATATGGCTCGAAGAAAACAGAAAATAACCTACTACGTTCAACTGGAGCTGCTCCGTTCCGTTATGTTAATGAAATAAATCAACATGCAGCCAGGTAAAGCAAATATCAAAAAATAGACATGCCCGTTTTCCTTGTTGAGGAATTAATAGTGTACGGATGGCGTTTGATTCTCAAATGCACAAAAATCTGGCGGTCCGATTTGTGGCCGCTCACTCATTGTTTTGCTCCATCGTATTAAGCAAATCATTGTCTGCCGTGAGCCGATTGCACACATAGTTTTATATTATAGATATTATTCTATCACGCCATGTCTGCGTCTTCCAAAACTTCCGGAAAAGCACTCGCCACTGGATGTCAGTCGCGAAATTGCTAATTCGGAATGATAGCTGGGAGAAAGCTTGAGTGGCTCATGCCTTTAGGACTTCTCTCTAAAAGTTGCTTTCACCAGTGACTGGATTTTTAAAACTGTTGAGAGTAAAGCAAGATGTTAGAGATTTCGCTTACCTCAAAGTCATATTCGGAAAAAGTACTGAGAGGGTATTTGGAAGTGGAAAAATCTTTTCCAGAATCCTTATTGAAATACGCTTTAAGTTTTACTGCATTTAATTGATAAGGATAAAGGTGAAGAAGATCGATACGAGCATCCCTTCGTAGGATGAGCCACGCATTCTGCGGAGATAAAATCATCTAGAACCTTGTCATCATTATGCAGAATAGGATGTATGATGATGCTATAATAAATAATGGTAGTTCCATTTACTTTCCAATTTAGTAAAAAAATCCTTTTCCTCAGGGTATACATGCGTTTGAAACACCCAATTTTTTTCAAAAAAGCCTGATTCTTGATTCAGGCAGAAAAAATTTCTGAAATTGAGTGCCTACTTATTTTCGACTGCGAGGAATCTAGTGGAGCTATTTCGGGCCTGCCGAAATGAAAGCGAAACGAAATTATGGAGTGGATACATACTTTTGAAACGCACTGCACTTCTACGGCTTGTAACGGAGGCAATCCTCATGCGTGTCCGGCCTATACAACGAACTTCGTTGGTGTACAGGTTAGGTCAGTGCTTTCCTTGCCAAGCAAGACTCATACAAATTCACCTGCACGCTTCCTCTTTCAGATATGCGCATGCCTTTTCTAATATGAGATTGTAAACACATATACGTAAATGATTTCCACGTCATAGTGGACACTCTACTAATCAAACTTGATGCTCCTGAAAACAAATTAAACGTCTCACAAATCAAAACGGGCTCCTTACAGGTTAAACTTGCGAAGTTGAATTGAAACTTCAAAGAAAGTCATACCAAACTTTTCCTCTTACAAAAAAATTATTCTATCGTTTTTGGAGTCTCTTGTTTAATGCAGAAGGAAGGAGTTCTTTCAATTTAGAAGATGTTCACCCTCATTTCAAAAGCGTTAGCATTATTTACAATGGTGTCCAATTGAGGTGAAAATTATATGTATATATTTACGTTTTTGAATGTTTCAAAATGCAGCGGAAATCCGAGAACCCTCCTAGAAGGAAGCTGTGGTTATGGTTCTCGATCCCTTCTTCAAGTTCCACTCCTGCCAGTGACATTATCTTTTCTCACCCTGCAGGCGACCTTGCGTCGCAAGGTTTGTGTAATCAGTGATGCTTTCCATTGGCATCGTAAAAAAGACCTGTGGCGATCAGCTCCAAACCAAACTTGTTTACAAGTACGATGAATTTGCCTTCCTTCAATTCGCGTTAAATGCTATCCTTGTAGCTTCACTTTTCCTGTATATAATAGGAAATCCTCCTTGTAGACTAGTGGAAGGATCTCAACCCTTGCGCCAGGCGGGAGCGGAACAGAACTTTTGTTTTCCAGGCAGGTTGCTAGCCCACTAAACCACCAGTGCAGTTTGATCGAATGCTAAACAATGCGTTCTGGAAAGGAGAGGTTGCGGATTCGAGTCCAGCCTGGCGCAACAGTTTCGGTAGCAGTTGAACATCCTTTCAACGGCAAAACACCTCTAAAACAGCCTTTCTAGAGTTCATCAAAAATGTGGACCATCCATTCTCCCTGTATTTTTAATCTGATTTTCTTCTTTCTACATCTTCTGAAAAAATCTGGACTTGGATCTGTTTTCTCGATCGCCTTTCCTCTTCTTTTTATTTCTTCTTACTTTTCCTTAAATGGAATCCGTCTATTCCACTTAAGTTGTTAAGCTCCGTGAGTTTTAAAATGGGATGAGAGAAACTCTTCTATGTTTCTTACAAGAGTTTGGGTAAACGAATACTTCCAGCGCTCGACTGATCTCTGTTCTAACCTCTACCTTCTGTTAGTCAGTTGAATATCAAGTGTTGGATTTGCTCGAGCGGGTTCGCGCGACCTCTCCATCCATTCCTCTCGCGTGCCAGAATAGACCAGTGGCTCCAATTTTTTGTTGTTGAGAGAGACAAGAAGAGCGCACAACAATCGTTAATCCGAAGAATCCGGCATGTCATACACCAACTAGTTCATCGTATTCTTCTTGAAGGTGTTGATCACACTTTCTCTTGTAGCTGAACTATATTTGTCTTCTCGTCAGCTTCAAATAGTCTTCCTTAAGACATTAATCTTCTGTCTTAAATTATTTATGAGGAAACGGTATTTTAGAGGAACGGGAGGGGAAGAGTAGCAATTAAGGTGTTTCCTAGAAATCCTCTGGGTTCCAAAGCAGGAGAACATTCTGGAACCAAAGCCAAAATTCATTTTGGTGATTTCTTCTAAGAGGAGTTGGAGCTAGTCTCTGTTTGATCAAATCGAACCATTAGGCAGAGATTTTTTGTTAACAGAGCTGGGATCGAGCTCGAGAAGCTGAGAAGAGCACGCAATATACCCTTATAATTAGATTCGAAGATCGTGAAATTCAAAACTTTCATAAATAGATATCTGGCATCCACATAAATGTATGCTTGTTAATTTTTCAAAGCATTACACGTATGTTTGTTAGTTGCGTTCTGATTGTCTTTTAATTGTTACTGCCACTGTGTAATAAATAATAATAGATAATAATAATCTGAACTAATCACATCTGGGCTTTAGGATGTCTTGCCCTAAGCCTGGTGGCACGGCTTGCGTGATAGGAGCTGGCATCTCTGGTCTGACAGCTATCAAACACTTGCTAGAATACGGTATTTCTGTGGTCTGTTATGAGCAGTCGGAAAACTTCGGCGGCTTATGGCGCTACAACGATGGCGATCGGCAAGGTACGTGAGCTTTCCAACTTAGGCCGACCGCCGCTAAGCTGACCGGGCCAGGGAGAAATCTCTGAAAAGGTGAGAAAATTGTTGATGAATGTTTGAGGTTATGGTTCTGTTATGCGCAACACAATACTGAACACCAGCAAGGAGTTCGTCGCGTTCTCCGATTTCCCTATGCCTGCCGAGGAGCCCAATTTTATGCGCAACGATCGATTCTACTGCTACATCCGTGACTACGCAGAGCACTTCGATCTGCTTCGCCATGTTCAATTCGGTACTACAGTAAAAGAGGTGAATTTGCTCCAAAGTACCAAAGCTTAAACCCATTGCTGGCGGCCAATTACAACTAGGTTAGTGCACTTTTTATCCGCAGGTTATTCAGAATTTCTTGAGGGCAATTTAGGGTACTCTAAGGATGAAAATCAAAAAAAATAAGAGGTGTAAATTGGAGGCGAACATGAAGTTATTCCTGGTATCCCCACTTCAGGTGAGACGAGCCCCTTCCTATGATGAAGCTGGCGATTGGTCTGTGATCACTGAAAGGTCTGTTAATTCTACTGTTTCACGAAATAATTGGTGTCCAACTTTTTTAGAGCTGGAGACACAAAAGTGACAACTTTTTCGTATGTCATGGTATGTGTAGGCCACCACGTGCAACCACACACTCCTGCCTTGAAGAATATCCAACTGTTCAGAGGACAAGTATCGCACAGTCACGACTACAAGGTAGCTCTTCCTCATAAACTCTCAAGCTTTCGAATCAATGAGAGCCGCTAAGAAAACAGGTCCGGTAGAAAAAAAACAATTACTACACAATGTTTTCATACTACACGCTCTTGTCTTAGGCTAGAACGTCCCCTCTTTCAGATAAAGGAACAATTTTAAATAATTCATTCATTTTTAGTTCGCATGGATTTCCTTGTTGTTTCCTCGTCCTTTCGAATCAAATTCATTAGTTTTGAAAGATATTCCTTAACAGAATAGTTAAAGAAACATCAATTCGTAAAAAAATTGTAGCGAAGTGTAATATTAGGTTGTCCCATAAGTCCTTGCAGTTTTTTTCAACGATTCACTTCAGATTTCGCCGGCGGTCTCTTGCTAGCGCTGCATAGCTTTCAAAAGAGAATGCTTTGCTCTATCAGAACCTGTATTGCGTTTCTTTTCTCATTATGAATTTTGTCAATTTTTAGTCGTTGCAGTGGAAAGTGAAAAAGTGAAAAAGTAGCCATTGGCGCACCTGTTCTCTCCGCTTAGTTTTGTATTTTTTGCGCAGTTTTTTATAGCATTTGGAAGAAAATGTACTGCACTACAAGAATATGTGTTAGTGCTATTTGCTCATTTGTCCTTTATTGATTTCTAGGTCATCAAATTGGGACGTCCGAAGAAGGATGGTTATTTTGCCGACAGCTCCTGCTCTGATTTCTATTAAATATCAACAAAATGCCAAAAAGAGAAAAATCGTCTTCACCAACAACTCCTTCTCGTTCTTCAGTTGTTGATATACGACACAGATCAGCGTGAGCCAATAAACGCGACACAAATTCTTACTGAGCAAAACATCTTCTTCTAAACGACATACAACGCTAAGCAAAAAAGTCCAACCACAGAACCGGAGTTTTGGTAAAAATTCGGGCGGAAAAGTCGGAATTCCCAATTTGATGGCCTAAAAATCAATAAAGGTCAAGTGAGAAAATAGGACCAACACATATTCTTGTAGTACAGAACATTTTCTTTCAAGTGCTATAAAAAACTGTGCAAAAAATTACAAACCTAAGCGGTTTGTAATTTTCAAGTGCGCAATTGGCTACTTTTTCACTTTTTCACTTTTCACTTCAACGACCTAAAAATTGACAAAATTCATTCGGAAAAAAGAAACGCAATACACATTCTGATAGAGCAAAGCATTCTCTTTTGAAAGCTATGCAGCCTAAAAATTGACAAAATTCATGATGAAAAAAATTTAATACACGCTCTGATAGAACAAATCATTCTCTTTCGAAAGCTGTGCAGCGCTATGCAAGAGACCGCCGGCGAAATCTGCAGTGAATCGTTGAAAAAAACTGCAAGGACTTATGGGACAATCTAATATAACGAAGTGACTCGTAATTTTTGACGTGTGCCTCGTAGTCTACTGGTACTCTCTCAAAGTTCAGATACGAAAGTGATTATACCTCTTTAGTTTGTCAGTTTAAATGCGGTTATCAGTGCGAAAAATCTAAATAAATTGGATAGTTCTGTTCATTTTGGCAGAACCCCACGGTAGGGTCAAAGCTGTTAGATCGGAACAAACCTTTCCTCCGTGTCCAATTTCTAATTTTTAAATCGCATTAACATCTTAGAGAGATAGCGACTTCAATTACGGTGAAATATTTGACATGTCTCTTGGCATATCTCTTTTGAAAAATTCCGCGAACACCAGTTTTCTAGATGTGATGTAAATATTCTCCATGTAGAGCTCTCGAACTTGGAAAACATTCCTGACTGGATATCGTACTTGTGGAGTGACACTTCTTTTCAGAAACCTTTTTTAGGAAGTAGCGCTGTGCAATAACAAGTTTGTAATCAGACAGAGTAAAATATAGAATCAATCCGCACAAGTCGTAAGAAGGATACTTTGTCACGATCAAAACTCTTGCGCCAGGCGTAATTTGAACTCACACTCTCAGAATCCTATCTAGGTACTGATCCATTACACCACCATCAGCGCTATTGGATCGAATGCAATGCTGAATGGTGGAACCTTTCACCCGCATATCGTAAAGAGGCAGCCAGTGAAACCAGTTAAGCTGAAACTCTCCAATGAAGCGATTCACGCAATTTTCCTTAATTCAGGTGGCTGTAACTGGAGTTCTAAGTTGTTGTCAGTTGTCACTATAAAAAGGTGTCGTTGAAAGTTGTGTAAAAGTTCTGCATCCTGCCTGATTAGAAGCGGGTGCGTGTTTGTACCATCTGGCGCTAGAGTTTCGATCGCAAAAATATTATTATAACAGCTTTCAAAAAAGAAACTAGGAACTCAGTTGTTAATACGCAGTACTGTTCCGTATCGAGTTCTTGTACGGCCTCGAGAACCTTGTTGGCTTTGTTTTTCCTCATTTTATAAAAGTATAACTAAAAATTTGTTTACCTTCCAATAATTCTACAGACTTTCCACGACTTCGTCGATCATCGAGTGCTCGTCGTCGGTCTAGGAAATAGTGGTGGCGACGTCGCCTGCGAACTCGCTAGAGTCGCGAAGCAGGTAAACTACATACCTACCAGGGTGTTCCAAAAGTTTTGAGAATTTTAGATGCATTCAACTATAATAACATAACTTCTCAGATGTTTCGCATTATAACATTCTACTATGCTGAAATATAAACAACAACAACAGCAGCAACAACGACAACAACAAGAAGATTCAAACCAGAATCAATAGGTCGCTACGCCCTTAGATTACGAAATCCCATGTGTCTTATCATATCCAACCGAATTGACTACCGCATCACTTTGTTTTCGCTGCTTCCGCTCTGGCTTCATCACAAACAAGGCCCATGAGGAGATTGTGCCGACAGCCCCTATGCACTATCCTCACCTGCTATCGTGCACCGCTTGTCGTGACTTTCTCCAGACTCCTCAAAAGGAGCAGACTCTCTACGCCTAGCGGGTCCCGCCGCGCACCAACGGACTCACGAAATCGATACTCTGCGAGCGACTATGAGGTAGAGGTAACCGCATGCCCCTGTCGAGGAGAACCGCCTCGTGTGCACTCCGGGCAAGACCTCGTCCATGCTTTGCGGGTTGTTCTAGGGTGACAAAGAGGTTGGGTTGCTTGACTCGAAGGCTTATGTATCGTTTGGTAGTAGTGTTTATTTAAAAATAGTAAATCTGTACGGAATTTCGTGAAGAATAGTTGAAGCTATATTATCAGGGTGCGATACGAGGATGTTAGGGCGGCGATGAAGAGAGCCCCGATCCAGCTGAAGATGAGAGAGCAGCGCCTGAGGTGGTATGGACACGTCATCAGAAGACCAGAGGATCACCAGACAAGGTTGGCCCTAGATTTCGAGGCACCCGGAAAGCGTCCGAAAGGAGCCCCAAGGAAAAGATGGAAGGACGTCATCAAGAGAGATTTCGCCGAAATCGGCGCCACGGCAGATGACGCCCTTGATAGGATGAGGTGGCGACAAATCACAAGAACAGCGGACCCTGCGACTGCGCGGGACTAAACGCTTAGGAGAAGAAAAAGAAGAAGAAGAAGAAGGTTGAAGCTATATTATCTTTATTGTCTGTTATACTATGGAAAGAAAGAGAGGGCTCAGAGACGTGCGACTAAGAGGCGATTGGATGTGAACTTGTCAGTGACTTAATTGAGATTGCAGTACGTCCCATATGGTAGGGGGCGCAACATAGGAGATGCACGGCAGCAAGTAGGAGCATAAGCGTCCAGTGAGGCCTCATCGAATACTCCACCAAACGGCCCTATGGATTAGGCTATAGGTAGGTTTAAGCCCTGAGCACGCCGCTAGTTCAGTCAATTCACAAAGCGAGATCTCTTCCTCGATAAATCTAGTAGATCCGGACGCCCACAATCGACCAATACAGCGGTTGTCCTCTTGCCTGTTCGGGCTGATCCGATTAAGCCAGTGTAAGATGAGAGGGAGATAGGAACTCAGAATTCCACCGTCTACAGCGTCCTCGCTTGATCTTGTTATTTTTCAAATAAAATTACAAAAAAATTAAATTCGCAGTTTTCTAAAAACTTTGTGACACATCAATAGTGCCGCATAAGTGTGAGTCCTCCCCATTCAAGATTTAAAATTTTACGTTAAGGTAATCTGTAGCACGCGCCACGGTACTTGGGTGACCAGGCGTATTGTTCAACGAGGTTACCCTCGTGATGTTCTACTGCGCACACGGCACTACGAGAGAATGCAGAATTTGCTGCCTGGTACAGTGCTATGTCGCCGATCTATTTAGCTCAGGGTTGCCTTCATTCCCTGCAGTTTCCTTCCCATGTAAGTAGTTTCAGCCAGTATTAGAAGCCGCATCTCACTGATGGAGTTTAATGCATTCCTCGATCACTCCCTGTATGGAATACGCCCCATCGAGCTCCCAGGCCAAAGCCCAGTTCTACTTGCTGATGACCTACCTCTTTATCTTTCGAGGTGAATGAATGACAAATTCTACATTTGTGAATATTGGCAGAGCAGCACTAATGTTTTTCAGTGGATTCGTCAAGATTCGTCCAGACATAGCTCACTTTACCGAGGGCGCTGTGAATTACGTCGACGGCAACTGCGATGTACGTGAATAGATGGTTTCTCCTTTTTCCAATTATAGGTGCAGAATTCTTCCTCGATCTAGCTGTTCACGGTATGAATAGAGGGACAATATGGAAGACAGGAAGAATGAAATGAAGCTTTGAGTGCCTTGTAAATGCCAAACGACTAACACCAACAGAACATTTTTGGTCTTCGTGCGGGAGCGCAGCTGTAGTAGAGGCCACATGTTGCGTGCACACCAAGTTGAGGGTTGTTGTTCAGGTCCCGCAAAAGACAATCGAGTCTTCTATTCCTCCGGCCTCCGTTGTTTGGTATCAGATTTGTCCGGGAAGGATACACCAGAGACTATCATAGTCTAGCCATGGCAAAGCCATTGTGTAGTCCAAAAACACATTCGAATTGCTTCCACTATTTTTAGTTGCAGCAGAAGGCGTGGCGTTAATTGACTCATTTCTTCTACCTTAGCCCTATGGTATACTCCCGCACCGCGCCGGCGACGGGCTCGGGGCAACTGTCAATGATGCGCCTTCGCTACAGTGGCGGACGGTGCAGTAGGTGTCGCGGTTGTCAGATATCGCGCCGTTGCTCCTGCGACGCGTCGCAGAAGGGTGTTATACACTCGAGTGGCGGGAGTATGTCCCGGTTTCCCCACTCATGGTCAGAGGTATAACACCCTGCACTATCTTTGCACTTGCATCGACCGCGCGTCACCAGGCATCGCCGTCGCTGTGCAATGTGGTGTCGCTGCGGTGGACGGGAGTATACCATATGCCTTACGGTTAGGCTACGAGCGGCAAACGTTACAAAATATCCATTACCTAAGGCACACTCGGCAGTAGTAGCAGTGGCAGCGGCGGCTGCAAACGCTTAAGCATACGGGCATCGATTTGAAGGGAACCCCTATACATAGGCATTTGCCGCTGCCGCTGCCTAGTGCGCAAGGGCCTTATGCTCGTCATCAGAAATAAAGAGGTCGAAAGACTGTTTTCAAAGCTGAAACCTGAAATCTGATATTGAGCTTGCATTTATCAGCAACAGAAAGCAACTGTATAAAATATTAAAATTAATATAAATAAATAAGAATAAAAGTTCATCCATGGGATGCTACGGGCTCTTCTTTCAAAGGATATTGTCTAAGTAATGACGTACAGTGACCAGCCGATTAAGAAGTCCGTGCTTATTCCTCATAGAGAAGTCTGTTGTGAACGCTCTTGCACCGGGGGATGAAATCCTTGGTTGACCAGAACGTAACCCCAATCAACAACCTTGGTTCGACAAGATGGTGCCTCCTTCGACTGCGCTATCACGCGCTCAGTTATAAGCACACCACTGGACGTGCCACTCCGGCCAACAAGCTCAAGCAGTGCGCAAGAGGAACAGGGGGTAGAAAAGCAGTAAAGCTCCGGTTTTTAAACTGCTGTTTCTTAAAAATTCTATATTTCGAAATGAGAGACATATATTTGAGTTCGTCAGTTCGAGCTCCATTGTTTGTCAGCCAACTCGATTGATTCTGCCGGGCTTTTATGCGTTGTTCAACTCTGCTGAAATTTGTTCGTCATACAATAGATCTTGCGCTTATAAACTCGAACTTGTAATAGTAATTGTTTATTACACAGGTCAGTGCCTATGTCGTAGAGATGACAAAAAACAACTAGAATTGACAACCGCTTAACGTAAAAGGACACAACACAACACGAATTAGGGAAAGTGAATCAGGATGTCAGAAACTTATTTAAAATGCCTTTAAATGTAGGAATTTTGCAATTGAGCGGGACCTGCTGCTCATAAGCCTTTCAAACTCAACACCAGCTCTGATAACAAAAAAGTTTCGCCTCACATTACGCTTCGCCGTTTTGATATATAGCTTCCTGGATCCTCCCCTAGTATTCGAAGTTCTCAGTCGAAGAAGCGCATGCGGTTTCGTTCCAGAGAGTCCGGACAAAACCTTATAAAACGTGATAAGGTCAAACTTTTTTCTTCTGAGAGCTAACGATTCCAACCCTAAGTTGAAGTTGCGTGTATTACTACAAGGGATTTGCTCATAAACAAAGCCAACAGTCCTTATCATGATTTTACGCGTGAACTTATTTTGCACCCTTTCCAAGGTTTTCACACTGGCTACCTTCGAAGGATTGAAAACCACAGTTCCATATTCTAACAACGGTCTAACATAGCTTTTGTACGCCTGCAAGAGAAGGATGGGATTCCTAGTGGAGAGACCTCGAAAGATGTTGTGCATCATGATTGTGGCTTTTTGTGCTACCTTTTTGCAATGGGCATAAAAAGAAATACATGTCTCTTACTTCGAAATACAAAATTGCAAATCAATTGCGTTTTGTGGTTAAAAAACGCGCCGCTTTTCCGCTTTTGCGTCGCTTTGCTTCCATGATTCCTCAGTGTTGTTATCACTGCAGCGGGATCGATCGATGAGCATCCGCCTCGGCTGTGCTCGGCGCCGGCCATTCGGAGGCGGGTGCCACTTAGGGATCGGCGTTCCCCGCGCAACCCTATATAAAGGGGTCACGGGCGCGCCAAGCGCAGACTTCACCCTCGCCAAGATCGCTAGCGGTCGGGTTCGGAAGGATGTGCACAGCAGAGAGCAGAGCCGGACCGACCCGGCGGAGAGTCGTAGGATACACCGCCCTCAGAAAGGGGCGGGGCAAGAGGCGCGCCGAGGACAAGATATCCGGCTCCCTGCCATCACATGTAGGCATCGCATTTCTAACCACTTTCCTTGGCCCTGCAGCTCTATCCCGAACAGATTTCGTTCTTGAGACAAGAGTCAGAATCTGGTTCACAATACTTGGAGGAACAAGGCTTTCTTCAAGTCCCGCCACATTGCTCAGTACTAAGGCGTCGTCCGCATTTTCCGACAAGTACAGCAACATCGTAGCGAGATATGTCATGACAACAACGCGACCATCCTCTAGAAAATTCTCCAACGTAAGGATAATTGTCTGATCCTCGCAAAGAGAGGACGGTGGGCCGGTTTTGCGCACAATCACGGATGAGCCTTACATGTAGTAGTCCTGACCGGAATCAACCATAGTCTCTAGTTGATGCGAAAATTTAAAGAATTGTGGTGAAAATTGTTAGAATCTAGAGAGAAGAGCGACGTTCTCTTTTCCTCGACTGCCTTCATAACCGAACCGGCTGTAGGTACATAATAAGCAGACTTCTCATTAATATAGCGGGTAATAGCAGTTAATTAGCAGTTGGAGGATCTTGTAAGAGTGATAGGAACTGCTAACAATGGGCGAAGATTTGGGCAGTTTGATCGGCATCGGCACAAATATGTGCAAGCTGTGCCGTCTTTTCCACCTGCTAGGTATATTCAATTTTTCTCCATTTTTCGCAGGCCATTTTACTTGCAGGAAATCGACAGCGTCATTTTCTGCACGGGATACGACTTCAAGTTTGACTTCATTGAAGACGGAACGTTTATTCCAAGCACAGATAATCAATTCGAACTGTGGCGGCGTATTTTTCCACCATTGACAAAGTGGAACTCGCTAGCGGTGAATTCTTGATCCGTACGTTTTCTGAAAAGCGTTAACACGTGGTGTGCTAATAAAAATAAAAATCTGGCTTAAGATTGCTCTGTAGGTGTTTCTTACACAAATAGCGTTTGTTTGAAAAAAAGTAGTTTTATCCATACCATTTTAACCGTGTTCATACTAACAGGGCATTTGTCCTTTTAAACAGGACATTTTTCAAGGGAATTTATATGTATCCAAATCCAAATGTACACTTTTTGTTAAGGGAAAGTAATCTTTCGCTTCATGAGAACGTGTATTGAAAACTCGTAACATGAAATTCGTGACTCCATGGTTGAAACAGTGTATCTTAAGGTTTATTTTGAAGTGATGTGATAGAAACGGCTTCTTTGGCTGATAGTGTATATATGTGTTAATTAAGATTATTTAGTGAAGAAAGGAATGTGGGCCTGTTTCTTTTATTGTGACTGGTTTCTTACTTTAGATTTATATACATGAATTTGCTCCGTCATTCATAGGCAGCGTGTTATAGGATTAGTGCACAGCGCAGTCTTTCTCTAAGAAACAAACCAGCAAACTGATCATTTCTAGCATTCTTGGATGATTTTAAAAATATTATTTGAGCCAGTATTGCAGTCTTTATTTTCATTGAGGTACTCTGCGAAAGTGATTTTTTAAAGAATATGGAAGAAAGTTTTCACTACGTCAGACCACGTCTATTTTATTATACTTTTTGCATTGTATTTAGGTTTGTAAAACGTTCATTTTGTGTCTTAAAGTGGCCTACTATAAAATACACATGAGGTGGAAAAGGCATCCATCTCATAAACAAAATTGTCCGGTTTACAAAGGAAGGCATCTAGCTTAAAGTCAAAATGATGTAAGCTCACAGTGCCACAATAAAGCTGATTCATACCTAGAGCCAAAGTTGCATGTAGATCTCACTCCTTCATGAATAGAGCTATAGCAGCTGACACGAAGTTCTCAAAAAATCGGGCTTTACCGACCTCACTAAATGCTTCCAAACATAATGTTGATGAACACCAAGCTACATTTCGACCTGCTTCATTTCTCCCGTTAGATGAAATTGGCCCACATTCTCCCTCACGTGTTTTGCTCTTCTAGATTTTACTTTATAATGATTTTCCCATTTATTCTCTTAGGTTTGATTTGGTTATGACACTTGAATCTTTCATGCAACAAATAACTAAAAGATGAACTCGAGATAGAATGGTTGTAATGATGAACCATTAGGCTCGAATATGCAGTCTTTATTACAAAAAATAGAATCTGGAGCACCAATCGCTTTCAAAGTCCTACCCTAAAGCAAGACCTCGAAGATGGAAGGAAAACATCATACCCATAGCGAGACACTTTACCGGCTTTGATTGCCGCTTTAGATTTCGATGCGACTTTTAGGTCGCCTGTAGCAAAATTTGACAACGCTTTAAGATTTTTGATTTTTGGGCTGCTCTTTTCGCTTATCATATGGGTTTAAAGATACAAGAAGAGATATGGATTTTGAACATCTTCAGGTCGTTGGTCTCATCGATCCGCTTGGACCAACAACAACAGCTTGTGAAATGCAGTCGAGAGCTGTGGCTCATATTTGGGCACATGGAATCAATTTGCCCAGTGAGAAAGAGATGTTGGATGAGATCAGAGGTACATGTAATCCACTGTTTTATTCTCAGCCAAAGCGTTTGTGTATAGAAGCCAAATTGGTCTTTAGTATTTTGTTACAGTGGCAAGGATAAGCCGAAGCTCGGAAACAACGGAGTTGTAAGACCCAGTTTTCTTCAGAGTGGCCTACACTCAACTGCCTGCTAATTTGCTTGTACAATACCACTCATGCCTTTCGGTTTTTGGGCGGATTAAACGCAAAAACCGCAGTTTTCGCCGTTTTCCCACAACTTCTTTCAAAGTGACCTATCCAAAAAATAAATGTTACCATGCGAGCTCAATGCGATGTGCGATCTATCCACTGGATTCTATCCACAGGTATATTGATCTATCCATAGGTGTCTTTTAGTGGCTTAGCAAAAAGATAGATTCGAGACATTAAAGTCTGGACCCTGTCAGTGCAGTTATCTGATTAATTGGAAGATGGAGGTCACCATCGCCCGTGTTTTAGGGGTAACCGAATCTGTTCTTTTCCTAAGCCATTGGATGATACCTACACCATTGGATAGACACTCGGATGGTAACATTTATTTCTGAGTAGTCGACTTTGAAGGGAGTTGTACTAAGAAGGCAAAAACGGCAGTTTTTTGCGTTCATTCCGCTCAGAAACCAAAGAAGGAGCAGTGTTGCAATAGTTTTATGATCGGCTACTTCAGTGCTGCATTGTAGCGATGGCACCGCAATCAGATTTGGTCGATTTTAGTGGTCGATTTGAATCTGCTTCTATTCTCAAGTATTATCACTTCCATCCTTGGTTCGAGTGGAGCAAAAAGTGCCAGCTTCACCAGGGTTAAACTCTCAGATCTCTAAACAGCCCAGAGTTCCATTGTAGCAGAGAGAACCGCCACCGCACTTCGATATCGCTGCTCTTCGAAGAGGGCCTCACTACAGACGGACTTTGTCCCGTACATGGACAAGCTTGCGACTGTAATAGGTTGCATGCCAGATTTAAGCTGGAAGTTCTGTTTGACAGACCCACAATTAGCTTTCTGGGTAAGTATTGAATTTGTTTGGTAGGATTAGTACTCAGCTAGTTACTATACCACTTGCTTCAGCTCTACTTCGGTCCTGTGACACCTCACAATTACCGCCTTCACGGCCGACATGCATGGCCACAAGCTAGAGGGCAAATTCTAGGTGAGCCTTGCCAGACTGAGCTATTGAAATTAACAGTCCTATGCAAGAGGTTCTCTATATAATGTTGCGCCAGGGCTTCGTAGTGGTTTATGGGATAGGTTTATGTGATTTATTTTCCTTTATAGACAAAAGACAAAATGGAAACTTCAAGGGTGCAACTCTAGAATGGGTGGGGTACGCTCCCATTTTTTCTTCATGAAATTCGTGAAAACACTTTTGAAATAAGGAGGTTACATACAGAGCATGTGCATATATAGCTGCAGGAGGATATTCTGCTCTATTTTGCTGATTATAACTACCAAATTAGGACGAAATATATCTTTGTTCATTTTTCTGGGAGCGTGTAGCGCAGTCGGAGGAGGCGCGACTGTGGCATGCACCCGATACCAGGCTCCTGGTTTGGATTTCCCGCCTAGGCCGACCAAGCCTTCCATCCCTCTGGGGACGGTGAATTGGTACCAGAGTTGTCTGGGAAGGATAGAGCGCTGACTTGTTCATCGGCTAGCCACCGGAAGTCATTGTATGGCCAAATACGCATTCATGTCGCCTCCACGACATCCCATAGAAGTAGAATGCGCTGGCGCATCCCAGAAGGGATTGAGTAACGCCGTCCCTTATTCTTTATTTTTAACATTTTTCTATTTTTGCCTGCTTTAAAGGGATTTTGAAGCCGCATATTTTTTGTACCAAAAAAACAACAACGAATGGATTTTTCTACTGCAAATTCTTCAAAAAAAATTTATGTTTATTGGTTACACTTTTTACCTACAGTTAGTATGCCAATAGTGTTGAGCTTTTCGACATTTTTTTCGAAAGTCGAAAATCGAATAACTCAATTTTTTGCGGTCTTCGAAAATTGAACAATCGAATAACTCGACTTTTCGCTGCCTTCGAAAATCGAACAATCGAATAACTCGATTTCGCTGCCTTCGAAAATCGAACAATCGAATAACTCGATTTTCGCTGCCTTCGAAAATCGGCAATCGAATAACTCGATTGTGAAGGGACGTTCCACAGAGAACCGAAAGGAGACAGAACAAAACGACAATTGTGAATCAGAACCCTTTTCCTCAAAATTAATTATTATCATTGAGTGTTTACTGAAAGCCTCCGCACACTTTCGGCAACGTGGCAGGTCTAGAGATCCCGGACGGCGGCGATCCTGGTCGCTCCTGCATGCGCGGTTCGTTCGCGACAGCCGCGGTGCCACAGACGCGCCAGCGGCAATAATGAAGCTGGCCGTTCTTGCTGCCAACACTGTCGCAGAGATCTTTCTGGGCTCTATCTGACTGTGGAAGGAATCTAGACTGGAAACTGATGTGTCTTTTAAACTTCACGATCCTGGTGATCAGCTGAATAATAATTGGGTTCTCCTTCTGCTAGCCTCCAAAAAAAGAGGCTCCATATAATGATATTAGGATGTCCCTTGGATTGCTATGGTTTTTGGACAATTTTTTATTTATTTTACTGTAGTTAACAGTTTACCATTTTTTCTTAAATCGACAACAAAACTGGAACAAGAGCGTTTGAGATTTGGCCGCAGAAAAGAAAACAGAAAGGAAATGTATGCGGGGACCGAGAATTGTATTTACAGGAACTATGGTTCGCGTTCATCGAGCAATGCATCCACCTCAGTCAACCTTTCATCCACCGCCTGTATTGGATCTACTGCTTACTCCACATACTAGAGTCATAGGATTTACAGTTGCAGTCCTTTCGCTTTCCATTTTCTTCTTGATCACCTTTCTGTTATAAACTTGTGGCTGTCCTTATTTGTTCATGATATCCTAAAATTTGTTTTATTCTTTGTCTTTGTCTCATTCTCGACTGCTATAGTGACTGGCTGGTGTTTCACTGTAATGCTTACATTTCTGTTTGTCTACGCTGGTTTAATGTTTGTTGATCAATTTCTTTCTGTTGCGAACTTGTTCTGATGCATATGAAATATCGCAATTAGGAGGCAGGTAAGTGAGCTGTCTTGATCTTTGGACTGAACATAGCTCTTCTTTTCGTTTTTCTTACCTAAACTCTCTTCTATTTCATTTCCTTTACATCTTTTGCAAATATAAGCTGAAACAGCAAAGGATGTATTCGATAAAACTGACATAACTCCTAAACCGGCAAGCCGAACAAAGTGAAAGATATTTCCTGAAAGGAAACAGATGTGTTTCTTGTTGATGTTGACTAGCCACACGAGATTGGTAAATCCGTTTATTGGCTGACGTTCCGGAAAAATCGCCTTTTTCAAAGGATTAAATGAGAGAGAATTCACAAAGTTATGTCGCCTGGTGGAGTAGAACGCAAATAAAACTTATGCACCACACTCAGGCCTCTGAAGACGACGAAAATCGAAACTTTAGTTTCTGCTAAATAAAGATCCACCTAAAAACATCGCGTGGCAGAAAGCATAACTAGCTAACATCTTACAATAACGAGGTTTGAAGAGGAGGAGAGATTGTTGGTAAAGCGGTTTTGCACATCATCTAGCCACCGCAATTTATTGCGTAGGCCGAATACACATTCAAGCTCCCTCCACAACATAGGTAGAGTGCACTGCGCATCCCAAAAGGGATTGATTAACGTAGTCTTTTTCTTTATCCTTTATTTCACTCGTAGGTTACGCACTTCCCATCATCCCTCGCATGCGACATTCGCACTGACGTCATTACACAGGAAACAGACAGAAACGGTTAAGAGCAGGAAATAAGTGGCGATTTCGAACGAGCAGCTACCTACCCTACAGTCAAGACCGTCTGCTAGCCGCGGGCCGCAAACTCTAGAACTGTTTTGGCGTGTTTATTCACCTGAATATTAGTAACCGCGAATTGTTCTTCTTCTGACACACCACCGTCTTTTCCTACGTTGCGTTATCACGGCGCCTTGAATGTACGTGGCATTTCAAAAGTATCTGGCAACTCTAAATTCGTCAGTTCACGCTTTTTTCTACAAACTGGTGTTGGTTTCATTTGATTCCTTGTAGTCGAAAATAGCAGAGCTACTTTTTAAGAAAGAAGTTTCATCTCCTGCAGAAAAAAGACGTTTTGGGTTTTCGTTTGCTTCCGAATATGTATCTTTTTATCCAATTTTTTTCATTTTCTACACGATTTTTGGAGTCGTGAAGTGCAGTCGTGCTGACAAACCCACCGTCAATGTCTACCGAAGACGGTCAAGACAAGGAATATTATCTATTTTTAAGCAAAGAAAAATCACCTGCTTTCCTCAATGGCCAATCGAACTATGTATTATAAACGCTGTTGCTTTATTTTTATTTTTGTTTTTATATCGTAACACCCAGGTTAAAATAAGGTTACAATGTCAGTATGGTACAATACCGTGGTGAAAATACACTTTACCTCGACAAAACTGGATCGAGCAAGTCCAGCAATGCAGGAAGACACCCTCCGGATGCGATCCCCTCACTCCCTTCCTGCAAGTCTGCATATGTACCCACTCGGCCATCCAGTCGCTGCGCCTATGTTCGTGAGCGACGCACCTCAATGTTCCACTTAGGCTACTGTACGGCTAACAAGCTAATTGTGAGTTCGCTGTAATTCCGCTATTGTTCCGTCCCCAAACCTATTGCAATTTAGATTCTAATCACGACATGGCAGTTCCAGAGGTCAGTTTGGCTTCATGGGCCCGTACTGAAGTGATACAGCTTTTTGTAATTTTTGACCTACCCAAGTGTCCGCAGGAAATTTGAAAACCATTACGGTGCTTCTCTTACAGTCCTTTACAACTCTGAAGTAGGTCACTTATTGTCACGGGTCGCTCATTACCTCCCTTGTCAGTGAGATTCTTGTCGGGAAATTCTATGTATAGTTCCTGGTCTGAACTGATCTGTTCTTCAAAATTACCACAATGCCCGCTCGTAGAACAACCTTATCTCGGAGAAGAAGCTTAGATCCAAGCCGGTTAGTAAATGCATATTATTATATCATGAGAATTTATGCACCTAACCGCATACACCTTTCATTCAGTTTTTCCCGTTTCATCGCTCCAAGTAAAATCGTATTGTGTTTTTTCAAATTGTTGTGGTACAGCACGGAAATAACCAGACCTAAATGTATCTAGGAAGTGTGAAATACTTTAGCGAAACAACGGTTGATTTACATTTTCATAAACTGAGCGAGAAACAGCTGGAGAGTAAAATGTATATAGTGGTTTTATATCTGACTTACTTTGTGCTGCCCGTAATTTCCATTATTTTCATAGACTCTAAGAAAAAAGGAAGGAAAGGGCATAATTCAAAGCCGAAGTTCCGGCTTCATTTCCTTGCTTTTAGCTGCCGTCTGCTGCTATGAGGGAGTGTCAGACCTTCAGCTAGCAACGAGTATGAGCCCGACTTTGCTTGCTCATTCGATAATCCAGATTTCCCACAACTAACGCCCTGAGTCTTGCAATCTTGCTGAATTGTAATACGTATGCTAATTTACCGACAAGAGTATTTTTGGGTATGTCAGCGTTCGATAGAGGCAGGAAATAATGCGTACCTATCACACATTCAGGGGCCTTTGAGTAATATTTAATCAGTTTTCCTTCGAGCTTATGAATCTTATATCACACTTATTTTTGGATCTAATGGCACAGTGTTTCCATAACTTAGGGATAAGGTTATATATTGCGTAAAGAGTTTACAACATTTTCACGTAAACATCTAGCGCGCACGAGTGCTTTCTCGTACCATAGAATTTCGAGGGCAGTAGAAAGGAATAGACTTCCGCGACTGCTGTCACTAGCATCTCGCCGAAAGCTGTTTGGCTTTGCACTGCGAACAAGCTACTGCATACAGATGCATCAATAAGAATCTCAAAATCAAGCAGTTGTTTAGACCGGCATATTCGGGCAATGGGATGGTATGCTGAAACTCACATTGCCCCAATCAAAATCCAGACTACATGCCTACTCACTCGCACATAGAGCTCTCCCGCAAACCATAGAATCGCAAAAAATATTTAAAAGGTAATACTCTCTAACTATTCAGGCAGTTCGTGAGCGACCATTGCTCAGATACGACGTTTCTTGAAATTGACCAAGTTTGTTAAGTGATACCCACTTTCAGTTTGAGCCAGTGCCTTAAGTGTATCTTCTTACTACTTTTATTTGTATATGTGTTTTACTACCATCTCTGTTTTTACCGCATTTGTTTAGAAGCCGTTGTTTCTCTATGATATTTGCCTTTTGCAAACGTAATAAATCCATAAAGTAAAAGGTATGCCTGTTGGCGTATGGCCGGCATATATTGGATACAATCAAAAAGCTTGGCTATTGGGTGATTTGGATAACGGCACTTTTGCAGAATGAAATGCATGGAAATTTAGAAATCGAGACCTAGAAATCGGGAGTTTTTTTAAAGATTTGACAGACATTTTGGGGGTTGATCCTGCCTATTGAAATTCTCTTAAACATACGTTATCAGAAAGTCATTCAGGAGAGGCTTCTATTTCTCTGTAGAGGTTGTATATGGGCCTTCCCTTACGAAGTAGGAAAAGATCTGATCAGAAAGAGCGGAATTGCACCTAATAAGTCTACACATGGGAGCAAGCTCACTTCTCATCGGCGGTAAATTGTGCTCTTATTTGACTACTCGAACTTCCAAAAAGTGGAAAAAGAAGTAGGTAGGTCCTGCAGTAAAATGAATGCGGCTCGAAAGAATGTCGTTGCTGGAAACGCCAACTACTACATTGCAGTACTTTTCTGGTCACTATTTTCATATAGGGCTCCTTTGAATGAAGGTCAACTGCGTCGTATGGTGGCCAGGTTCCCTATACATCTCACGTTCCAACTGTCTTCATCTCTACGACAATTTCTCACTGTATCATGTGCATGTGAGGAACAGTGTAGATGAATGTACTGCGTAGCCTGTGAAGGGAGAACGAAATATTTCAGATGAGGGGTGCGGTGCACAAAGTGGTTTGCTTGCCCTGCGTCGAGGTTTATATAGGTGAAACGGCAAGACCACTTCGAAAAATGGATGATCATCTCAGAGTCCTGCCTTGCCTCAAAGCCACCCAGATAATCCACTCTCGAAATCCGTATTCTCAGGCGGCACGGAACACACCCCCGCATTTACGCATGTCAACTCTTTTCTCGAAAACATTATTAAAGAAGCAGTGGAAATGAGTAGAGACCACTGATCAACAACAGGGAGGAAATGAAGGTGGCTATGAGCCTTATCACTTTATACTTCAAACTGAGTGGCTATCAAAGGCTATATAAAACCGGAGACCGGATACAAGACATCGTTGTATTAGGTTGTCCGGAATGTTCTTAGAGTAATGTCGGAGTATATGTTGAGTTAATAACCTTTTTGGCAAACAATATTATTTAACAAAATATTCACCATTATGATCTACCACATAGTGCCATCTTTCCGGTAGAGAGTCAATACTACGAGCCAAGAACTCCGGAGACTTGGACAGCAAGGAGTTGTTGACACAACTTTTTACCTTCTCCCGATTTGCGAACTTTTTTTCCAGCTAAGAGAGATCCAGAAAACGTAGTAGTCACTGGATGTAAGATAAAGTGAGTCCGGAGGATGGGGTACCAGTTCAATCCCGTTCATTTTTTCCAGTTCATTTTTTCCAATCCCGAGTTCCTCCAATTTCTTTTGCGTATTCTTTGCTATGTGTGGTCTGGCGTTATCCATGAGAAGAAGAGTTTTTCTCTGCTCGGATTGCGAATACATAGGAATTCGCTAGTTTTTTCCAGCTACGCAGAACATGTTTGAGCATACCATGGAACCGGTAGGAACCATTTCCCAGAATACTGAGCCATTGATGTCCCACTAGAGAGAAAGCAACTCCTTTTTGTCCTGATCAAAACGTGTCGGCTATGATTGGGCAACTCATCGAAAACTCCCGGTGCTTGCTACGCACCAAATTGTCGAAGACGCAATACTGTCGTAGACTCATCCATTGTGGCGATCGAGTAGATCCAAGCAAGTGTACGGCAAGGGTTGAGGAGAGAAGTGCAGGTATCAACACGTTTCCGTTTGTCCTGAGACGTCAAAGCATGTGGCACGAATCGAGGCAACTTCGCGGCTTTGCTTGAAGACAGAAGGGCATCGCGTACTGGAGACTTAGAGGTATTTGTATGTTCTGAAATTCGCGTACAGAAAGATCAGGACGAGCACCGCAGGTGGCGCGTACGAGCTGTCTGTTCTGCATATGTGGTCGACCTGTGTCGGCAACCCTCGAGCGATTCGTCACCGTTGTCGAACTTGCGGTACGAAACTGAGGCACGACGCCCGAGAGGGGCTTGCTCCTTCATTGTTTACTTTAGAAAGTGATGGGCCTCGTTCGCCTATCGGCCGGAGCGGTACTGTAGGAGGAGAGCAGGTTAGTAGAGCATCTTCTCGTCGTCTATTGCGAAGGCACACTGGGAACAGAAGACAATATGTCACACATTCCACTGACAGTTCCTTCGTATTTAGCCGTTGTGTTGCTTAGAAAACACGTTGATGTTTTATGATCTGAAAGTGTCTATGGCTCAAAACGTCAGTAAACCTTAACATCTCTTCTTTCAGAAACAGAAAAATTGGTGAACCCGTTATGAAGCTCAGCTGCTTTCTTTAGTGCGTGAAATATTCAGTAGTGAGTGTGACAATACCACCAAACTCATTACACAGTTTCCTACTCGCTGGTCACTCGTCTTCAATGTTTTCACGTGACTACGGTAATGCGAACGTCATTCGCCTTTGTCACGTTTAATAAGCTGCCAATTTCCTCTCGGCTCATTCAGTTCCGGTCGTTGTTTTTCTCTTTTATACCATCAAGTCTCGTTTTATATGTGCCATTTCGTGTCACTTTTATGCGATAATGTGTAGCCCAGAATCTCCTATCAAACTACCGTCGTCTCGAGCATGTTGTTTTAGTGTTCATGACGAGTAGCCACTCTGAGGATTTCTTCACACAAGATCTTCATTGGATTCAATTTCACTTATCTCCTCCTCAGCAGATGCGATTTTATGCAGCCAACACCATTACCTTATTTTCTCACTTATCTTGCGCATTCTACGAGAGCTAACGGCGTGTCTTGTACTTACTCCCTTGTGAAGTGACATCGTTGCACAAAAATTCTTATTTCCTATAAATGTAGCCCCTGTAATTATTCGTTCAAAAATAAGGATTACCGGAGGATTCCAACGCACCCTATGTTTGGCGTCGTACTGCCGAGCAGAAGGGATGTCTTCCAAGTCGGGATGAAAACATCGGTCACTCCACGTAATCAGAAGAGAAGCACAGCGTCCGGTGGCATCGGTAACTAAAGTAGTACACCTAATGTAACCTCCTCCCTCCCCCCCCCCCCCCCCCGGATGCACCTATAACCTAGCGCTCCTCAAGTTTGGACTACAGACCCATATAATGACAGCCACTTCTAAAGCAGACTGACTTATTGACCACCGTTTTACCGCCTGCTGTTTCCCTCGCGTCAACTAGTCCTACACTGATCTGTTTAATTGCTCTCTCCGGTTGCAGGATGATATTCGAAGAGCCGCTACTCGGCCTCGCGGTTGAGGGCTATAACTTTGACGTCATATTCGCCATTACGATAGTATATGGAGTGCTGACACTGTGTGGTCTCGTCATCGTCACACTCTTCATAGCGGTGCTTATTAGGGCTCGTTCTCTATTCAGAGAGGTGAGTGCAGTATATAGCACTTGAGTAAAGGATAATAAAAATATAAAGGACGGCGTTACTCAATCCCTTCTGGGATGCGCCAGCGCATTCTACTTCTACGGGATGTCGTGGAGGCGACATGAATGCGTATTTGGCCATACAATGACTTGCGGTGGCCAGCCGATGAACAAGTCAGCGCTCTATTCTTCTCAGACAAGTCTGGTACAAATCCACCGAACCCGTAGGGATGGAAGGCTTGTTGGCCTGGGCGGGAAATCCGAACCAGGAACCTGGTATCGGGTGCACGCGACAGTCGCGCCTCCTCCGACTGCACTACACGTGCCCATCACTTGAGTAATGAATTAAAAATGTCGCTCCCACCGAAACAGTAAACAAGGCTTGCTTCTATGTCAGTTTTTCAAAATATGTTGTTTGAGGGAACGTCGAGAGCTAGTAAGGGGTCCATAACGGTCCACGGGGAACCTTTATATGATTGCTCTGGAAATACTTTAATTTTTGAGAACGTTAGTGCCTCACTTTTATTGACCGCGGTTATCTATCAGCTATTAAACTTCTCGAAACTAAAAATAAAATTAGAAAAACTTCGCTGAACATAAGGTAGAGACATTAGGGCATGAACCGCGAACTAATTTTTGTCCATGTGGCGGGTGGGAGCGCGCCAACTAATCATAACCAATCAGGGCAGCGAACGAACACTCTCTCTTTGACTGACACGCCCATTCGATGCGACATGATTGACTGGTGCGTTTTCGCCTCCCGATGCTTCCCATATTCGCGACTAGGAGATTTTTTCTATCTATTTGAACACTTATTGATCACGTTGTGTAGGACATGCGTGAGAAGAATGAAAGAGAAGCGCAACCTCGACGAAACCAAAAAGTAAATAGGAAAATATATAAAAACTACCCAAAAGAAGATCGAAGATTAACCTATAAACGGCATCCCACTTTTTAGCGAAAATTACAGATAACCATTTCTAAAAGTAGTATGTCTGAACAGGCAGAATCTCAACGCCACCAAACCTGTAGAAAATAACCAGGTACATATTGCTGGATGTTCCCTTGTGATGGGATTATGCGTAGAACTTTTTGAAGACATTCTTCGTGCACTTTCGCTATGAGGTTTGATGTTAGCAGAGAGACTAACTAGGTGTAGAATCTATCGCCCCAACTGCTCCGAAATATGTGAAGAAAAATCTCCTGAAGGACAACATATTGCAATAAAAATTCAGTGGCCTTTCAACACAGTTTACATCAGATAAGTCTGATTTTTCAGTTTCCGTTCTTCACAATAGTCTGGCAGCTAACGATAGCAAGCGCCCTTAATCTTCTAGCCCAGGCCACGTGCATAGTGCCTTGCGCCATACTGGACGCTAGGGAAGGATATCTGAAAACGTGGTAAGTTGAATTTGAGACTACTAAAGGATTTGAATCAAACGCATGCATCTAATTGCAAAATATTTATTATTTAAATGCAAACACAAAGAAAGCGGGAAAAAAGAGCACCAAAGATACACAATCTTAAAAGGCTACGCCAAAGGGATCGCAACTGAAAATAGGTGTGGCAGCTGTAGTAATAGTAAAACAAGCTAAACAAAACTAAAGAATTATGTAAGGTGTAGGTTCGAACGAATTAGATCAGAGTCCGCCAAAAATTATTGTTCATGCAATATAATTTTAAGGAGAGCTAGTTTTCTTGAAGGCTGCTCTTTTACAACCGCCATTCCCTGCTCAAATGGTCTGAATATTTTAAACAATACCTATCGGAAGTCAGCCTAATTTTCCTAGTTTGAACACATTTGACATTTCATGCGTTTTTCCAGATGCAATAATATTGCTTGAAGAAAAACACTTAAAAGTAGAAGGCATTAGAGCAGACCACTTGGTATTGCAAAAGACACATTTATTTTTTTAGTTTAAGCCGCAGCTACATGTCAATGTTCTTGCTTTGATGCTTCAAGTACACACAGTTTCTAGGTATGACGTTGGGATGTACATCGTTGACTTCACGGATATCGCTGTTACCTTCTTCGTGTTTCTTATGGCGCTAAATCGCCTGGCAGTGTTCGTGGTGAAACCGCTTGCGAAGGCTTTCACGAAGTGAGTTGCTATTAATTTTTGCTTTTTAATCCAAATTTCGTTACATTTGTTTAGAAGCATTCTTCGCATAGAAGATAGAGCTGGGTATAACGCCTAAATGGGAAAAGTGCAAACACGCATTTGAGGGATACCTGTCTTATCTTATTATTGCTTAAAGGCAGAATTTTGAATTGTATTTTACCGAAACCTTAAAATCAAACTTAAAATCAACTCAATAAATTTAAAATCAAACTTAAATAAATTTATTAAATTAGCTTGAAATCAACCAAATCAAACTTTAAACCTTCATCTTTCCATTGATCGCTTTACGTGTTTTCTCACACGAACATGAAGTACTGAGCACGGCTACATACACCTATGATGAGATATCTGCCAAACAGCTGGTTAGAACAGAAAATTTGGAGTTGAAGTGAATTAGCTTACATACGTCTTTACTCACTGAGTGAAATTCGCCGAGTATTGTTTTCCCCTAATCAAGGCAATTTTTTATTTTGTACCAAACACCAGTCACGGTTCAGCAAGTTTCGCTCTTCGATTTTCCTTTTTTTTTTCTCTTATTTTTTGAAACTCCTGCGCTAAAAATATTTTTTATTAATTAACAGCTGCCCCGTTTTTAGACGATTGTAGTTTTCCTTGTTATTTCGTTGTATTCTGAACATAATATTTTCAGGCGTACTGTAGTATATACCGCTATTGGGACATGGATCGTGGTTATCGTTGTTGCGGCTGCAAAGTTTTCTGTTGGCCCTATTACACAAATTTCGGACTCGAAATGGAAATTTTCTGACTTCTTCATCAGATCAAACCTAGCGCTTACGGTAAGCGTTCACTCTTTGTCTGTCAACAGAACAAAATGACCCGGAAGCAAAGTGCTCATTGGCATCAACATCACTGTTTTTGCAAGCATTCGTCTTATTGTTGCGCAAATTTTCACTGTTTCTTTTGCTTTGATTGCGTAAAATCTCTTTGTGTCTAAGGATTTATAACAACTAAAAATTAGAAAATTATCCGCTTGCAAGATGTGATCATAGAGAAAATTAGAACTAGCTGCCGTTATAAAGCCGAACGCATTCTATGTGATAGTGATGTTCGTTTAGGTGATTGCATTCATTGGATATGCCGTTGCGGTTACTGTACTTATCACCTACATCCTTATATTCCTGTATATTCGTAAGAAGCATTCAATAATTCAGTCTGGTAAGGATGAGTACAGAAACGACTGTGCGCTACTCTGGCAAGGATTTATCGTGGGTGTTTCATTGACGGTGAGTATCTCTCCTGTTCTAAAGAGTCATGATGTAGAAAGCATTACAATGGAAAACCCGCACACTTGTTTGAAAATATTCGGAATCCTTTTCTCGACGAAGCTCCTGCTTTTTTTTCACATTGGTCCTAGGGAGTACTCTCGAATTGTGCGAAAATGCTCTACTAGTAAATCATAGTAGCATATTACTATTTTCAAATCAAATTGGACACCTTTCACGTCAAACTCGACAGTATTCTAAGGAAACCTGCTGCTTTTGAAATAAAATTGAGTGTCTTCCAAATCAAAAGAAACATCATACAGGTAAAACTGCAGACTCTCCAAGACGGCTGAACTAACTGGAAGTTAACGTTTTGTTCAACAAAAATTTGTTAAAACTTTCATCGAAGTCTTAGTTTAGCTGCCCGTTTAGTGTTTTATGTTTACAATTTATTTTTCGAAAAATAAAATCTTGTTCTTCTTCAGCGTTTGTCCCTCTCCGTGGCGGGGTCCGCTATCCTTGTGTCATGACGCCACCTTTCCCGATCCAGCGCTAGATCAGGGTGAACACCAGCTACTTTCTAGTCCATATGTAACGTATCAGCCCAGCGCTGTTTCGGACGCCCTCTAGGTCGCTTTCCTATTACCTCGAAGTTAAGGCCTATCTTGCGGACGCTGTCTTCCCTTCCACGCAGAACGTGGCCGTACCATCGTAAGCGAGCTTCGCGCATCTTGTCAGCTATCGGCGCGACACCGAACTTCTGCCGAACGACCGTTTCGGATGCGGTCCATGCGCGTGACTCCGGCCGTCCAGCGCAGCATCTTTGTCTCCATGACGCTGAAGCGCGTCTCCACTTCCTTAGTGGCAGGCCAACACTCAGCGCCGTACATCGCTACTGGCCGGATGACTGCTCTGTAGATCTTCGACCTAAGCGCTCTGGTATCTTCTTGTCGCAGAGCACACTAGTCAACGAGCGCCACTTGGACCAAGCTGCACTTACGCGTGAATTCACTTCGGCCATCAGTCTGCAGTCAGACGCGATTGCTGACCCCAGATATTTAAACACCGAAGTGCGTGCAAGTTCAGTACCGTTAATCTTAATGGAGCCGGACTCGTTCACGTCAGTCGTTAGGTACTCGGTCTTCTTAACGTTCAGTTTGAGTCCGAACATCGCTAGGCGGTCGCACCAAGCTTGTACCTCTCGCTCGAGTTCACCTTTATCTTCGCTAGCGAGCATCACGTCGTCGGCATAAAGCAACGTTTAGGGGACGGGCTTTTGAAGATCTCGTGTGATGGCATCCATAACGACAACAAAGAGGAGTGGGGAAAGTGCAGACCCCTGGTGTACCGCGACAGAGATGGGAAACTCCATCGAGGTTCCAACTGCAGCTTGAACTCGACTCTTTGGGCAAGAGTAGAGCATCCGCACCCACTCTATAAGTTTCTCAGGTACGTTGTGTTGTCGCAAGGCGTACCATATAACCTCACGCGGTACACGGTCAATGGCCTTCTCCAAGTCGAGAAAGACGATATGCACTGGCCTCTGTTTCTCGCGATGCTTCTCTATCAGGAGGCGGGCGGTGTGAATGGCATCAACGGTGCCACAGCAAGCCACGAAGCCTCACTGATTGCTGGAAAGCTGGACGATGTCCCGAATCGTCCATCGACAATTCGCTCAAAGATCTTCATGCTGTGCGAAAGCAAGCGAATTGGACGGTAATTGGAGCAGTCAGCAGGACTGCCCTTCTTCTTCCAAATCGGAATCGTCGTACTTTGGCGCCAGCACTCAGGCACTTTCTTCTCCGCCACAACCTGATTAAAGAACTTGGCCAACCAGTCAGCAGGGTACCAGTACTTGGACTTCCATAAATCAGCCGCCACGTCGTCGGGCCCAGTTGCCTTGCCTGGCCTCATCTTCTTCAAAGCCGCTTCAATCTCCTCCACGGTGATCTTCTGAACGGGGCCGTGGGTTGGAGCCGTTGAAGGGATGGCTGGATGAGGAAATTCCACCGTAGAAATTCCCTCAAAGTAGTCGCGCCATCGCTTCAATGCCTTCTTGCGGTCCGTAAGAAGATGGCCGCTCTCATCATTGACGCCAAAGAACTTCTCAATATCCTCGGTCTGCCGTTGGCGAAACTTTGCAAGTCGGTAAAGATACCGCTCACCATCACGTGACTCGATGTTTTCGTTGACATCTCCATAATGAGTGGCTTTTGCAACAGCCACGGCCTTCTTTGCAGCTTTCTTTGCTTCTTCCTACTTCCGCCAGTTATCGGCTGTCTTTTCGCCGAGAAGCACGTGATAAGGCGACTTCTTCTCTCGCACTTTTGCTTTCACGTCATCAGTCCACAGTCAGGCCTGCTTGTCGACCTTCCGTCGTCCAAGCTTCGTAATGCCAAGTTCCGACTATGCAGCTTGACGAATCGCGTCGGTCGCCTTCTTCCAAGTTTCGTCGACAGTCGTGACTGTCGGTGACCGGAAATCACAGCTGCTTCCTTCTCTCTCATTCGCCACCACTTGATTCTTGCTGCACCGCACCGCTCGACCTGCTTCATCCTCGGAGAGGCAATCTCCAACGTGCAGATCAGCGGTCGGTGCTGTTGGGCGACCGTCTCATACGGCACGATCTTCGCGTCTGTGATAAGACTACTGTCGCGATCTCTCACAAGGGCAAAGTCTATCTGAGTCTTGGTACTTCCACTGTAGTATGAACAAGATGAGAGTCGCGTTTTCGGAAGACGATGTTCACAATGGTGAGGCTATGTGATTCCGCATAAACGAGAATACGCTCACCATCGACGTTTCATGTTCCGTATCCGAAACCACCACGACAGCCGTACCCGTCTTTCGTAGCACCTACGTGCCCATTAAGGTCACCAGCGACTATGATGACATCTTTCGACGGTACCTCTGCTGTCTTCTCATCAAGCAGGTTCCAAAACTCATCCTTGGCTTGATCGGAGCAGCCAGTCTGTGAAGCATACGCAGAGAAGAAGTGATAAAGTCGCTCCTTAGCGGCGACAACGACCTTCATCAATCGATGCTTACAATCGAGTCAAGAAATCGTTCGGAGACGATGACTCCAACTCCACTAGTGGACCTGGGACTTACCACATAGGATTACCTTGAAGCCACGTACTATGTCCCTTGACTTGCGGCAGGACCACCTTGTCTCCTGCACCGCACATAGATCAACTCTTCTATGCTCCAGTGCTTCAACCAACTCGCACGAGCGGCCCGTCAACGTACCCACATTCAGCGTTGCCACGCGGGTCCTGCTTACGTTACGGGAATTTCGGACTGGTCCAGTTGCCCCCGATGCCGTTCTCGCATCAGGGACCCCCGCATACTTCTCGCACTCGCCGGGCTTTGCGCGTGCGTGTCGGCTTCCGCGTAGCACTATCTCGAAAAACATGAACTGACATGCACCCATACGATGTGACATTGAGTTGTTCGTAGCCCTGCCTGTCACCAGGGCCTGTCGCCCGCATTCGAGTGTCCGTGTTTGGCTTAGCTCGTAGAGCGGGCAGTTTCCAGTGGCACCACGTGGAGGAACGGACATCGCCACCTTTCGAAAAATAAAATAAAATCAATAAAATCAATTCGGAGAATTAGGCTCTACGATTGGAAGTGTATGTCAGAAGACGGTGTTGTATATCCCCACAATAAGTTTGGAAATTGCGCCAAAGTTGGTGTATTGTATCAAGTTGGGACTTGCAGTCAAATATATATCGAGGTGGCGATGTCTGTTCTTGCACGCGGTGCCACTTGAAACTGATCGCTTCTGCGAGCTAAACCAAACACGGACGTTCGAATGCAGGCGACAGGCCCTGGTGAAAGGCAGGCCTACGAACAACCCAATGTCACATCGTATGGGTGTATGTCAGTTCATGTTTTTCGAGATAATGCTACGGCGTCCGCGGGAGCCGACGCGCACTCGCAAAGCCCGGCGAGTGCGAGAAGTATGCGAGGGTCCCTGATGCGATAACAGCATCGGGGGCAACTGGACCAGTCCGAAATTCCCGTAAATTTTCCCAGTTCGGGCGAGTTGGTAGAAACATTGGAGCGTAGAAGAGTCAATTTCTGTGCGGTGCAGAAGACGAGGTGGTCCTGCTGCAAGTCAAGGGGCATAGGAAGAGGCCGTTCTATGCGGTGGTCCCAGGACTACCAGCTGTGTTGGTATAATCGTTCCCTAGCGTTTCCGATACTCGATTGTAAGCGTCGAGCGCTTTGACAATCGATTGATGAAGATCGTTATCGCCGCTATGGAGCGGCTCTATCACTTCTTCCCTGCGTATGCTCCGCAGACCGGCTGCTCAGTGCAAGCTAAGGATGAGTTTTGGAGCCTGCTTGATGAGAAGACAGCAGAGGTACCGTCGAAAAATGTCATCATAGCCGCTGGTGACCTTAATGGGCACGTAGGTGCTACAAAGGACGGTTACAGCTGTCACGGTGGTTTCGGGTACGGGTGGTGTTACGCCGATGGTGAGCGTATTCTTGATTATGCGGAACCGCATAACCTCACCATAGTGAAAACCGTCTTCCGAAAAGCGACTCCCACCTCATACTATAGTGGGGGCACCAAAACTCAGATAGACTTTGCCCCTGTGAAAGATCGCGACCGAGCTCTCGTCACAGATGCGAAGATCGTGCCGTATGAGGCGATCGCCCCACAGCATCGACCGCTGATCTGCACCCTAAGGATCGCCCCTCCAAGGCAGAAACAGGTAGACCGATGCGGTGCTGTAAGAATCAAGTGGTGGCGAATGAGGGAGAAGGAAGCAGCTGTGATTTTTCGCGTATGGTTACCAACAGTCACGACTCTCGACGAAACTTGGAAGAATGCGACCGACGCGATTTGTCCAGCTGCACAGTCGGAACTCGGCATTACCAAGCCTGGACGACGAAAGGTCGACATCCAGGCAGGCTGTGGACGAACGATGTGGAAGAAAAGGTTCGAGAGAAGAAAGCGCTTTATCATATGTTTCTCGGCGACAAAACCGACGATAACTGGCAAAAGTACCACAAAGCGGAAAAAGCTGCCAAGAAGGCTGCGGCCGTTGCAAAAGCCACTTATTACAATGTTGTCCACGAAAAGCTCGAGTCGCGCGATGGTGAGCGGTATTTGTAGCGATTTGCGAAAAACCGTCATCGCCAACCCGAGGATATAAGTTCTTTGGCATCAATGATGAGAACGGCTATTTTCTGACAGAGCGAAAGAAGGCCTTGAATCGGTTGGTGGGAATTTTGACTAAAGAGTTCTCTCTTCCGGCCGTCCCTTCCGTTGCTCCTATCCACGCTCCCGTCTACAAAATCACTGTGGAGGAAACTGAAGCGGCTCTGGGGATGATAGGACCGGGCAAGTCGACTGGTCCAGATGACCTGCCAGCTGATTTATGGAAGTCGAAGTTCTGGTACTCTGCTGAGTGGTTGGCCAAGTTTTCAACCATGTTGTAGCGGAGGAGAAGGTGCCTGATGTTTGGCAGGAATATACGACGATTCCGATTTGGAAGAAGAAGGGCAGCCCTACAGATTGCTCAATTACAGTCCGATTTGGTTGCATCTTGCCTTTCTCGACTTGGAGAAGGCCATCGATCGAGTACCGTGTGAGGTTATATGGTACGCCTTATAAGAGCACTGTGTTCATGAAGAACTTGTAGAGTGGGTACGAATGCTATACTCTTGTCCAAAGAGTCGTGTGCAAATGGCAGCAGAAACCTCGACGGAGTTTCCTATCTCTGTTGGGATGCACCAAGGATCTGCGCTTTTCTCACTCCTCTTTGTTGTCGTAATGGATGCCATTACGCGAGATCTTCAGAATGCTGATGACGTGATGCTCGCCTATGAAGACAAAGGTGAACTCGAGCGAGAGGTGCAGGTGCAAGCTTGGTGCGACCTCCTGGCAATGTTCGGGCTCAAACTGAACGTTAAGAAGACCGAGTATTCACGACTGACGTAAATGAGTCCGGCTCCATTAAGATTAACGGTACTGAGCTTGCACGCACTTCGGTGTTTAAATACCTGGGATCAGCAATAGCCTCTGACGGCAGTCTGATGATTGAAGTGAACTAACGCGTGAGTTCAGGTTGGTCCAAGTGGCGCTCGTTGACTGGAGTACTCTGCGACAAGAAGGTGCCAGAGCGCTTAAGGTCAAAGATTTATAAAACCGTCGTCCGGCCGGTAGCGATGTACGGAGCTGAGCGTTGGCCTGCGACAAAGGAAAGGAAAGGCGCCTCAGCTAATGGAAACGAAGATGCTGCGCTGGATGGCTGGAGTCACGCGCCTGGACCGAATCCGAAACAAAGCTATTCGGCAGAAGTTTGGTGTCACGCCGATAGCTGACAAGATGCGAGAAGCTCGCCTGCGATGGCCACGTTCTGCGTGGAAAGGAAGACAGTGTCCGTAAGATAGGCCTTAACTTCGAAGTGTCTGGAAAATGGCCTAGAGGGCGCCCAAAGCGGCGCTGAGCTGATATCTTACATAAGAACTTTAAAGTAGCTGCTGACCATCCTAAACTAACACATGATCGGGAAAATGGCGACATGGCACCAGAAAAGCGGACCACGCCATGAAGCGGGACAAACGCTTAAGAAGAAGAATCAAAATCAAAGAATCAGATATACATCGGGAAAACTGGAAGTGTACTGTCAGTTTGCATTAAAGAACACTTGGCTAGCAAAAGGCGTATTATTTTAGTCTAGTCTGTTAGGCAAGCGCAGGGTTGAAGGGCAAGGAGGAACAGACTTTGATGCTAAGTGCATGGTTCTGGCGTATGAGGCCGACATGTCGTCTAGGAAAACGTTGGAAGCATTCTGGATTTTCGCAAGGAATCCAGCACTGAATAGTCAAAACGAGTGTTCCTCGATCACTAGTGAATTCTTGCTATTCCTTTAGCATTGGGAGCTATAGAGCGATCGGTGGTGACGCGTGTCCTTGTGAATGACATTGGTATACTCGGTGTAATCTGTGCTGTATGACACAGTATCTCTCAGTCTCACCACTCCGCAACTAACGTCAGCGGTAGCGACGTCGCTCTGCTTCAACGATGGATTAGCGGGATTGACAAACAAATGAAAATTTCTTTAAAAATGCGATAAGCATCAATCACTTTGTGCATTGAAAAAAGAGATCGTGCCATGCATCAGTAAAGTTTGTCGCAATTTTTATTTGAATGATAGTGTAAATACTGCTTCCACGAAGCATCGAAGTAAGGATATGTGTGTATTTTACAATTATTTTTGTTGTATCGTTCATAGGTGTAAAACTTCACGCAAAAAGAGATTTCGCTATCAATCGAATGAAAGTCGCAACCTCTTCTTTTGGCACTAAAACCGGCCGCCTTCCAGGTTTTTAAAACAGGCTTTGAACCGCTAAATGCCTTCAAAAAACATGAATTTTATAAAACTTCAAACAATATGCACTTATTCGGTAGGTGCATCAAAACTTCAAAGAAAGTCATGATAAAACTTCCTTGAACAAAAAATTATTCTAACCGTTTTAGACTGTTTTTAGTTTAATATTTAAGAACCTCATTTCAATTTGGAAGATCTTTATTTTTATTTTGAAAGCCTTAGGCTTGTTTAGAAGAGTGTTCAATTTGACCCGAAAATTGGATGTAACTTCCCTTCGTTTTGACATGTATTTCAAGCGATTCGTTGAGTGACTTAAGCTCTTCTTTGAAGCCACAGTGATGAGCTTCCGCTGCAATAAAGGATAAAGGAAAAAGGACGGCGTTATTGAATCCTCTTTCGGATGCGCCACACATTCTACTTCTACGGGATGTCGTGGAGGCGTGTTGAGTGCGTATTTGGCCATACAATTACTTGCGGTGGCCAACCGATGAACAAGTCAGCGCTCCATCCTTCCCAGACAAGTCTGGTACCAATCCACCGACCCCGGAGGGATGGAAGGCTTGTTGGCCTGGGCGGGAAATCCGAACCAGGAACCTGGTATCGGGTGCAGGCGATAGCCGGCGCCTCCTACGACTGCGCTCCACGCGCCCGCTGCAATATGTTATCTTAATAAATCGAAATCTTAGGATGTAGCGTGTTACATAAACAAAAGCGGGTGAGTAGGAGGGTGGAATTCAAACAGTCTCAAATATACAAAATAAACACGGAATCAGCAACCGACTTTGTCCTGCCACGCGTAATCACCACACAGTATAGTTGTGCTCTCGAAATGTTTCGAATATTCGAATGTGTTCGAACTCAAATGCATTCGAAAAATAAGATTTTTCAATTATTCGAAATGGAATATCCAAATTCGAATAAATAGTTCCTGAATAGGTCTTTTGGAATAGGTCATTCGAGGCCAACTATACCACGCACACATTCACGTAAAAAAGTACAAAGCCCTTGTCTCGCCAAATACTTCGGACTTGGTTAATTGAGTCTTTAAATTCGCAACACTAACAAGAAGGGGAGCAACGGCGTGAAAATAATAGAGAATGTAATTGATTGATTGATTGATTGATTACATGTGATGCCATATGTGGGAAAGAAAGAACAATAACAAAACGTGAGAAAAGAAACTATAAGCGTAAATCCATAGAACATAATCAGGCCAAGTCTGAAAGCGCTCTAATCAACACAGAGGTTAAGAGAATAAATTAACAGAAACGGTCGACAACAACGAAATGTCGTCATTTCAGGTGCAGAAATAAAAGTTTTTTTTTTAATTTTGCTAAATTTCTTAGAACTTGCACCTTTTTGCTCAGTCTAGAGTACTCCGATCTCGCTCTGAAAGCGAAGTAGTGGCAATAATGAACTGGTACTGCATTGCTTATTCGATATTGGTGTTAAGCAATGGCAAGACCAAAATAAATGTGAAACGACTGAGGCCTAGTGGGAAAAAGAGAGAAGGAAAAGCAACTAAGAGGGCAAGATCTTGGGTTGAAGCCGAGGCGATTGCGGAGACGTCCAACTTCCTGCGATTGGCTGTAACTGTTCGATAAGGATTTCGGTCTATGCGTCCTTTGACCACGCGACATCAGTGTGCTCAGTGGTCTTCGATGATAGCTTATGCCAAGTGCCATTTAAAAAAGGACGGTTTTACTCAGTCTCCTTTGGATGCGGCACGCATTCTATATCTATGAGATGGAGATGTAGTGGAGGCAATATGAGTGTGTATTTGGCCTTTACAATGACTTGCGGTGGCCAGCTAATGAATAATTCAGCGCTTCACCCTTCCCAGACAAGTCTGGTACCAATTCATGGATCCCGGATAGCTTGTTTGGTCTTAGAGGCAAAACCCGATTCAAGAACCTGGTATCGGGTGCATGCTGCGCTACGCGTGCCCAAAAGATCATTGTGCTGTAATCAAAAATAAAAAAGCTGTCTCCAAAAGGCAAAAAATAAATGACGACCTTGAATTACAACTCCTTCTAGACCTAAAGAAGATGTTACAAAGCAAAATCAATCACGCTGATAGAGCATGAATGAAGAGCTTCAGTCAGTCAATAATACGTTTTAAATAAGGCCTAGGACAACTAGAAGCATCACTTCGAGAACGGAGCAACTTTAATTTTATCTTTTTTGGGATAACTTTATTAACTGAACCTTCCTTTATAGATCTTTCGCACAATCAACACATTTGCCCCAACACTGGATACAGTGGTATGGTTGCAATGGATTCTAAATGTTGTCAGAGGAATGACCTCCGTTGCGAACCACACACTTAATCCTCTTCTCTTTTTAACGACCAATAAAACGGTAAGTCACACAAAAAGAAACGAGTGCAATAGAAAGCACATTGAAGAACTGTTGTTTTGGAATTGTTCTCTGTCATTAATCATACTCACAGCGCATGTGGCAGGAAAGTTCGACTTCGCAGGCCAACCATTTCTTTAACCCACCGTGATGAAGTCAGTTTGTGCAGAATTTTTATGAAAAATTTAAAATCGCAGCATGGGACTGGCTTTGCAAGTCATTGCATGCGCTAAAATTTCATTTAATCACTGTAGCTCATCTAGAAGGATGTCTTGCTTCAGACTGATTCGACCCCGCACCCTACTCTGCTTTCTTGGGAAATTAGTCCACTTTTGCAGGTAAGGAGAGTCCTTGCTGGTATGATAAAATGCCGACAGGACACTGTACTTCGAAATGGGTGCGAAAATCCCGTCTTCTATTTCGGATCCCAACAGCCCACATTTTGTGACAGTAAGACAGGTGATTTTTTGTTTGTTTTTTGACATGTATTATACTACTGATAACCAGAAGAATGCCTATGAAGCTTCAAGTTTTAGGAAGAGCGCTCGAACAAGGACGTTCCTCTCAGTCGCTCTGGCTGGTGAACCACAGACCAAGTGAAAGTTATAATCTCGACCAAAAGCGGCCGACAAGGATAAGTGGGCGGTGTCGCTCCGAAACATCTGCCGTTTGCCCCGAGATGGTCCGCCGGCACATATGACTTGTGTTTGAAGCCGTAACGTCTGTGATTCACAGCCATTATTATGGGAACGGTCTGAGGTCTATAACTACAGATATCGTTAGGACCTGCGTTTCATGACCACTAATACAGACATGACCCGCGGTGCGCAACCGCGACATAGCCTGTTTAATCATGGAGTGCTGTTCATACGACTCCCGCATCTAAACTAACCAAATCTTCACAAGCTAGCCAGGTTCGTGATGCATTTACAACTGGCTACATCACGCTGTGGCAGTTTAGTGTGCATGTGGTAAATTCTATTAACTCTCACCGAAACTTCAGCGAATCCACTCCTTTTAATTGACTTACGGCGGATGTCGTGGATGCCTGAGGTGCTTTATTACTTTCGTCAGATTACTTTCTATTGAACACTGTATAAACTTTATGAACTTTTCGCAGGCACAAATTGTTTGTTGTGTCAGAATGTAAGATATATTAGTGTCCATAATAAACATGGACTTATCTGCTTTCTTCAGAATGGATTTTATTTGGTGTCATCCTCTAAATATAAAGATAGGGAAATGATGCTGAGGGAGGCAAGCGGTTCTTGGTTCGACTCCACACTCCGATGCTCTTTTTATGAAAAACACGCGACACATCCACATTAACCGAATATCTCCGTGTACAATCGTAACGAAACACTTCGCTAGAGGGAGGTTAAATTTGTTTGCGCTACTGTAATCTTAAGACTCTAGAGGTTGAAAAAAGCTATATTTCTTTAAAACTTCCCTTAAGTGCATACTCCAAGTTTCCTTCTCGTAAAAACTCGGCATTTCTTAGTCCATTAAAATTTCCTGGCCTGATGAAGGAATGAGGCGCATAATATAGTTGCGCTCTCCTAAAAATTTCGAATAACCGAATATATTCGAATAGCGGCCATTTTTGAGCATTCGAATCGGAATACATTCGAAAACTGCGTTTTTCGTTTTTCCGAGCACTCGAATTAGAATAATCGAATTCGAATGTTCGTCCATTCATTCGGGCGGAATTCGTGTTTCTGGAGGGAAGATCATTTTATCCGTGTAGATTAAGGCTGTCTCAAAAAATGTAAACACTGTTTGAAAGTGATAACGTTGCTAGCGGTAAGGTTACTAAAGAAGCTATGGGCTTATATGAAAGATTAAGAAATTGGAAATTTTCTGACACATGAGCTGTGTGGATTGCTCCATGCACTCCTCTGAATTCTTCCATTTCACACACGATTGATTGAGTTTTGCTTAAGCACTTGTTGCAATTTCTCCTTAAAGAAACCATAATGTTTGATTTGTGTTTCTCTTAGTGTTGAAAACTTAGAAACACACTATGGCTCACGAAAAATGTAGGTGCTAATTGAAATGTTCTAACACTGCTAGTCGCGAAGCATTCGGAGCTGTTTGAGACTCATATTAAAGCACAGGGTAACGAGATTTCTGTGGTTTGCAAATAGTCAAGATTTCACTATGCCCCAGCCTGAAATCTTGCATTTCAAACTCGATGGATTGTACAGCTGTGACGCGAGTGGGTGGTGCTTCGGAGAAGTAGTCGCTGAATCACCTCCGCACTTCGGCAATGTTTTCGATTTTCCAATAGCACTTCTTCTCCTCGAAGGAAAGGGGAACCGGGCATGACACTTTTAATGGGATCAGATATGTAAAAAGCGTTATTAGAGCAGTAGCCAGATCGATAAATTGTGCAATCCATAAGCTCACATGTTACGTGTCTTTCACTTGATTGTCAGGTTTAAATGTTAAAAGAAGCACAGCACATGTTAATAAGATTGCAACAAGCACTCAGCCGATGCACTTTCAGTTGAGTTTGAAATGTAAGGTTTCAGACTAATGCATAGCTCGATTTTGACCATTTGCATGTCACAGAATTTTCGCTATCCTGTGCTTTCATATGAGACTCAAACTTTCCCAAATCATTCACTAGCAGCAATGCACCTTTAAAATATTGAGTACCTGCGTGTTATTACTGCTGTGCCAAAAGTGCCGCTGGGACTAGAAAAGTGCTGCGGCCTCAAATATCTCCCTTCGGTACACTTCCTTATTTATTTTTACCCCTTCGTCCATAAAAACCAGGGGATCTTTCCGTTGGTGTAGGTTCCTCCTTAAACCATGAGCACCTGCGGAATTTGACGGTGTTGGGCGATGACAGTGCTGGCTGGAGCCTCTTCGGATCAAATACTGCCGTTTGAGTGGTTGTGAGCCTATTCCACGGTGAACAGCTTCTCGTCCATGAAAAGTGTTCGCTCCCACCCGCGACCTGTGGCCCTCAGGTGGAGCTCTTGACATCAAGCTCGGCGCTTATTCTTATCCATCACGAAAGACTTTATGGAACTTGTAGGGCTTCAGTCCATTTTTCTTCCTGGCTATTCGATGCACTGATGTGAGATTGACACCACCGATATCACGGGCGATTTTTCTCAGGAGATCCTTGGAATTGGATTCTTTGCTTCACGATGACTTTCCGGGTCTGCGGTGTATTGACAGTGCGATTTCTTCTATGTCCTGGACGATTACCTTCATGGCCAAGCTCCTTACACCGACGAGTTTCTGAGGAGACAGTTGACCGAGCAGGTTAACGATGTCGCAATGGTGCTTTCCCTGGCGATGAAGTTCCAAAATCACAGTGCTATGCTTTGACATATTGAGGAAAATCGTAACTGGTACAAAACAGAACTTAAAAATTATAGCGTGGACAGAAAGATACGCACAAAAAATGGCGTTATTGCCGCCAAGCTGTAGATAAATATATTCGCTTGGGAGAACGTCAAACCTTCATCGCGTTATTTTGGAACACCCTGCATGTGAGATCACCCACATTGGGAGAAATTGTGTCGACCAATCCATGAAGTTTCTTTTGGTTTGGCTAACGTTATGGCATTGTCGCAAACAGTTCGTTCGAACCCGCTGTAAACGTTACAGAATTCAGATTTTATGTAAATAGACTTCGCCATGCGATTGTAACTGATATTCCCTTGCCCTTATCTTCCTAACTCTCTACTGTTCAAGTGACAGTCCCAGAATCTGGCGCCGCTGTTTAGGGTCTGAACGTTCTGGATATCTGAGGATAGACAGTAACACGTGATGCTTCAACTGGGCCACATCATCAGATCTTTCCAATAAATGGCTGCTTTCTCTTTTGCCCTCCTTTTTTTCCTCTTTATTATACTGTATATATTCACGCCACGGTGAACAATCTTGTACTGGTCATTGAAGGAATAAAGGTCTCGCCTCTCACCACCCCTCTAACCCTCATTTGAAATAAACGGCCGTTAATACCTGCCATTTGTGCATAACTCTTACCGCTTATAATCCCAGATGTGTTATCATGTTGGTTTTCTACTGAGTGATAAAGGAAAACCACCCGCAGAGGTAAAACAAAACCACCCCTGGTTACTTGCCGCCGATGTTGATAACAGGGATTCAGGTGACGTCTCGTAGATGTCATGAATTTGAGACTACGCTACGTATGAGTTTAGGAGATCCCTTTCACCCCTTCCCTGAATTTTCTGAAGAGCCCAGCGGTCGTTTCATGGTGTGACGCATGTCTATTGTTTTGATAAACTTCAACGGTAGGAGGGTAGGAGAAAGCATCCATAATGGAGAGGAGCAACAGAGTAGGTTCCCTCGAACTAGTATTGTACCGCAAAATTTATTACAAGAAGTACGACTAGGAACAATTATGAAAAGAAGATAGGCAAAGGTGCGTAGAGTTCACGCTGTTAGAAATGCTGCATCGTGCACTGCGCAAGCGCGCTCCAACGCGAACACCTGACCGAATCCATTGCACGGAGATGGGGGGGGGGGTGTCTTTAAACGCGATCTCCACGTGGCATTCGATCGATGTCTTGTACGCCCGTGATGGCCGACGAGCGGATTGAGGAGCAGGGGAAAGTGTCGTTGCTTCATGCTAGGGACGTCCGTGGCTCGGTTCTCCTGCGCTGCGGGATTTTTGCATTTCAACTGAGTAGTTGAGATTTGGAAGGGCTTTGACGTCTACATAATTTGCTTTTTCTTTGACGTCTACATAATTTTCAGCGCATTTTTCAGCTGTACTTGTTTCTGTGCTCGAGGAGCGCAGAACCCAGCTGCGGACTTCCCCTAAGTGACGAAGGCAGTTTCCACGCGAGCAGCTCGGATGGCACACACCCTGGAGTCCCTTCCCTAGTCTGGTTCTGCGCTCGAAGAAAATGCGGTACTGAGTGTCCGATGAGAGCCCACACTTTGCTGATTGGGGCGTACATTATTTGCTTGTGCGATGTGCTTGTGGGAAGCGGGAAAGGCATTGATTTGTTGGATCGCAGATTTCGTAGCAATCGAACGTTCGAATGGGAATGTTTCGAGCATTTGAATTTGAGCATTCGAACACGAGTGTTTTGTGCATTCGAATTCGAATACATTCGAAAATCGCGATTTTTCGAGCATTCGAATTCGAATACATTCGAAAACCGCGTTTTTTCGAACGTTCGAATACGAATATTCGAATAGAATTATTCGAATTCGAGTGCTCGAATTTTTATTCGGGCACAACTATAGTGAATAAGGCCTACACAACTTTCGCCAGTTTTTCGTCTTCAGAGGTCAAAGTTATTTAAGGCTTCAGATTTGTTACCCAACCAAGCGCCTCCTTAGCCTCCCATTCAGACGATGTTCTATGAGTTATTTCTTCTCCCTGGCATTAGTCTCGCTTCGTAGCGGGATTCCTATTCTGGTGTCATGATGCCATCATTCCCGATCCAGCGCTGGATCAGGATGGACACCAGCAATCTTCAAGTCCATATGTAACTTCTCATACCAGCGCAGCTTTGAGGGTCCTCTAGGTCGCTTTCTCATTACCTCGAAGTTAAGGAATATCTTTCGGACGCTGTCTTCTTTCGCACGCATAATGTGGCCGTGCCATTGTAGGTGAGCTTCGCGCACCTTGTCAGCTATCGGCGCCACACCGAGCTTCTGCCGAATAGCATTTCGCGTGCTCCATGTGCGTGACTAACCAGCCGCCCAGCGCAGTATTTTTGTGTCCATGACACTCAGGCTCGTTTCCACTCCTGTGGTAGCAGGCCAACACTCGTCCCTGTATATTGCTACCAGCCGGGCAACGGTTCTATAGATCTTTGAATTCATGTGGCATCTTCCTATCGCAGAGCACGCCCGCCACCGAGCGCATGAAGCAGCATCCATGGGACAGGCTGCTCAAGATTTCGCGTAATGACAACATGACGCAACAAAGAGGAGTGGAGAAAGAGCAGAAACCTGCTGCACACCAACGGAGATAGGAAAGTCCATCGAGGTTTCAGATGCATCATGTTCGACTTGCAAATATCGACTGCCAGGTCATCGGGTTCAGTCGTCTTGCCGGGCTTCATCTTCTTCAGGGCCGCTTCTGTTTCCTCTACGGTGTTATTGTGAACGGGACGGCGGACAGAAGCCACATAAAGGTTGACCGGATGAGAAAATTCCATAGTGGAAATCTCCTCAAAGTAATCACGTCATTGCTTCAACGCCTATTTGCGGTATTTTTCAATATGGTCATTTGGCGTCTTAGAAAATCGGTACAAATACCACTCACCGCGACTGTTTGCAAGATCTCGAATGACAACTGCTAGCTGAGTCTTTTAGCTGAGCCCAAGCTATGCTACGCTGTTTGACAGGGACGATATGAGCAAAAATAAAGGACGGCAAAGAGGTATCCTATCTCAGTCGGGATACATATTGCGCAGTACAATGTGGGCTCTTCTGGGTGTTGTAGTAGCACGTAACCATTTTTGGAGGTAATTTTTGATGGCACTAACTCTATAGACTTTTCTCGCTCTTGGGAGTTTGAACAAGGGAAAGCTTCACGCTCAGTTTTGAGCATGCTCCTTAGTGCTGTGAATTTAGCAGCTCTAGGAAGTATAGAACATAGTATTCTTTGCCACTTTAAGCTTGGCGTTACCGCCAAATATTTCAGCATGTATGTTCAAATCCGCTAAGCAGCCTTTTCGGAGTTTACCTCGTAAACTTAATTTGTTGAGATTGATGATTCTCCAAATTAAAACACTCATCGATTTTAGGCTATGTTGGCGTCACAATAATATGTCATGGTTTTGAAAAGTTTTGAAAAGTTCAAATGCATTCGAATAGATTAAAATCTTCAGGTTTCGTTTTGCAACATGCAACTGTGCTTAACTGTTAACAACAACAAGTTTCTTGCCGCATTCAATAGAGTTCCTTTCACCTCTGACGAGGAGTGTAACAATGTAAACGAATCCTTCATCTTTTTAGCTATGCTTTTTTCCTTGCGTTTCACATTGACAGTGTTGAATCCTTTATTTTGCGAACTGCAGGAAACCTTGATTCTCAAGAAATGAAACCACAAATTCCTCCTTTCCAACAGAACACTTCTATACCCTCTGCACTACCTCTAGTGAACCACCGCCGATGTTTGGTGTCTGCTTGAGCTTTCCTCTCTTTTTATATATAGGTCAGTTCTAGCAATGGAAAGGTCGTGTGACAGCAAGCAGTGCTTAAACAAGACAAAGCGAACGTAGTTGACAGCTACAACTAACTACACTATAGTACAGATATTTAGAATCAGTTTTTGAAGCTGCGTTCCCATCCGTGCATCTGATCTCAAAATGCCGCTGCAACGGGGTTTCTTCGCCTTGTGGGTTGTTGTTGAGCAAGCCCTAGGATCTCATTTAACCCGTTCAGAACTGCACGGTTTTCGCGTGTCTGGCGCGTGGGACCAATCGATTTTTTGCAGTTTTTTGATAACTGAAGCCACTACTTCTCGAGAAGCTCAAGAAATCATTGCCCGGAATTTAAGAACACACTTTTTACAATAATACCTAAAGATAAAGTACTCATGCACAAAAAAGTTCCTTCGAAGGATTTGAATTCAACTAGAAAAATAAATTACAAGGCTGTTACACGACATCGTGTGGCAGGCCCCACGCGGCCGAGAGGGTATGGCCCGATATCGTGTCACACGGTAGTCAACGTGTTAAGGGGTAGGCACACCCGGCAGCGGATTTTGCGCGCCAAAAATGCGGAGCGACGATCGACGACGCAGCTTCAGAATGATCGAGCTCAATCCATGAAGCTTCTGAAGCCAGCGTTGACGCGCGCTGTCGCCGGGCGCCAATTGTGAAGCGAGGAGAGTCATAAGCGCGCCGCAAAGCCTGACGCAGAGAGACCACTCTGCTTCTCTGCCCTATCTTTCATCATTAGGGCTGCGTCAACAATGCTGAGTGTGCCCAGCCCTTTAAATCCAATTCGTCCGTATGTAGGTAGACTGCTCTGCGCCGCCATTTATTTATTGAAATACAGTAATACAACAAGCCATGTACATATGCTACCCGTATTGATTACTGTGCACATTTGTTAATCAAGAAGCAAAACACCGCAGTTTCTATTCGAAAAACAGTGACTGAACTGAGTTCAATAACGCTTGTGACCAGTGGAAAAACAGAGTTGGTTAGCCTGAAAAGGTGTTGAGATCAACGAATCCATTCAAAAAGTGCCGTCACCGAGCAAGAGATTTAATCGAAACAACATGCATGTCCTGTGTGTATTACATCTATAACAAACAATAAGAGAAGGATACAAAAGGAGTGTCCACAGAACCGTATTCCTCGACTGCAACTCAACCTAACTGAATCGCGTTATCACATTTTCAGATTGCCGGATGAAGAAATCAAATCGGTGATCGACCATTGGCACAGCTAGTTGCGTTCTCTGCTCAAGTAGTACCACCAGTAGAAAACTGAAAGCAAATATGTAGCAACGGATGAGCATCTCTTTTGAACTTTGAGACATAGTCTTTTGAAATTTCTACAATTTTTGTGGATGGGACATCTAACCTAATTTACTCAGGAAAAGAAGGTGCACTAGAAGGGCTCCAATACGTAACTCCAACGCGACGTCACGCGCCAGCCGCATGCGACGTCGCGGCGCCGAAACGCGGACGTGCGCTCGGTGACGCATGGTTAGCCGCGGAGCACAGAATTTAGCCAATGTTTAAGCTTCTCGATTAGTCTTTTACGTGTTCTTGCACATCAAAGGCTACTTCTAGCTCCCCATAACTGTGACCGTGGCTGGTTTGCTCTCTAAGGATCTGTGTAGTTGTATGTGCTGTATAGTGCATTAAAGTAGAACTAAAAGTGTGGTGCTAAAGTTCCGATGTTTTATAGGTGGAGTCAGAATGTCTTTAGGGTTTATTATTTTTCTCAGAGGGTCGTCGAGAAGCTCAGAAGGTGAGAAGGTTACAGTTCGACAGCTAGAGCCTATAAATCGTGCCTTTTTGGATACCAGACTTAGATTCTTGTAAAGATTATCATCCGATTCACTTTCTCATGTAGACTATTTATTGCTACTCCTCTCCTATTTGGTTGTCATTGCTACTTAAATACGATAGTGATGTGTTGTTAAATGAAGACGTTTGTTCTGGAGAACTGGCAACGATACATGATGTCTAAGTCGTCTCTGTCGGAAGCAGCGACAACTCATCCAATTTCGTTGCGCACGGTGCGCGACGCCATGGGGTTCGCGCGACGTTGGAGTTATTCTGCCCACGTACTAGAAGTTCGCTAGAATAGTGAGCTCTAGTAAGAAAATAAAGCAAGATGAACTTATTGTCCTAATATTGACCCTCCCTCCGTAATTTTGGGAAATAATCAAAAAATTGCGTGAATAAATGAACTATGAGGGTGACTAAATCTCTGAGCGACCTCTAGGAAGCAATCTACGAATGCTGAGTTTAGAGGCAAAAATCAAAAAAGAATCGCCAATGAATGTGCCAGAACTCGTATCGGAATAAATTTCAAGAGCCGAGGGCCTTCCAGGATTTTTGACTGAATGAACAAGAACGGTGAGAAAGCGAAAATGTGTTTACCTATAGGTGAGGAAAATCTAATAGGTGTCGATTCACTTTTCTGCACACAGCAAAGATTGTTTGAAAATCGTTTGTTTTTTGTTAACCTTTGAGCGCGCCTTCGATATTTTTATACACTAACACGGAGAGCCTCCGGAGTGGCGGTGAGCTTTCGCGATGCAATTTTTACAGTATGTAGGGTCCCTTGTGAGGAGTCCAAAACCATAGTTACTTTTTTCGGAATGCCCTTCTGTGGTCGAAAAAAAAGCCGTGTGGATGCGTGAGCGCGAAGTTCATGGCGCGTTGTTGCCATCTCCAGCCCGTTGTGGTGGGTTGGCGCAGTGGTAGCAGTGTCGCCTCTCGGGCGCACCGGTTGGGTTTTGAGGTTCGGTCCCCGGTCAGCCGATGTTATTGCACGCATCGGATCATCATTATTACGGGCTCGCGTGATCACAGGAGTCAATTTGTAGCTGGAACTGACGATGAGACCATTGGGCCATTCTATGTTCTTGCAGCTCATACTAGAAAAGAACCAAAAAACTGTTGCGAGCGAACTTGTCCTATGATTATGTGAAATGGATGACCTCTTGTTCTCTCCGTAAAATCTGAGAAATTGAATATTGTTCTTTCTTCAATATCTAAACACCCAGAGAGAATCGTGCCTAAGCTTAAGCGAGTTTTCACCAAGCGTTTATTTTACCCTAAGTTTCAGCTTGACTCTTAAAGACCTTGTCCGTAAGCTCTAGTTTATACTTGGGCAGCCACGCGGCGCGGCATCACGACCGCCATAGATATCGATCTCTCGCGCCACCCGGTCGATATCTACCCGACTATCATGCCGCGCCGCTCAGCGGCGCAAGTATAAAATACGGCTAACCCGTCGTAGAAAAGTAGTTTCATAATAACTTAAAGTAACGACTTAAGGTTTCTGTTTGTAAGAAACTCACCGTTGAAAGCAGCAAACATCGCAGGAAATGCCTTAGCAGCGATGGCGTCCACCCTGGCACCCGTGTCGATATCGGTGTACGAAGAATATCCATTTCCATAGCCGTTATCGTAGCCGTTTGCGTTGCCATTTTCCCCGCCACTGAAACAGTAGTTATTATTAGGCTGATCCACAAGTGTTGCAACCCTCTACACTATCGCCTGTTAACTTGCTGAAGCCTGCAAGAGCGTCATCTTGTATGTTGACATAACATGATGTTCCAGAAGCTTTCGTGAACACACTGTATAAAGTCACATTAAGTACGAGTACATTAACTATGGCTTCATTAAGAAACAATATCCTACGACAACGTCGTCTACTGTGAATTCCTGAAACGTAATTCCGTTTCGTTGCGATCAAAACTTCAACTCAGATGGATATTAGAGGAGCGCTGCATCCAATGTCCACCTACGAAATGTTAACAGGAAGGACTGAGCTAAATTCAAATATGATGTTTACATTAACACGAAGACGACCGTGCCGCTCAATGGTGCGCGGCGGTCTATTTAGTTGAGATGGAGGCATCAGGTCTGGAAGGGTCTGGAAGGGTTATTTGGAATGGTAGACATGATGACGATGTCCGTTGTATCGATTGACTCCTACCAAATCGATAATTGTATTTTTCGTGTCGGAACCTTCGATTTTACACAAAGTTCGTGTGGAAGATTTTTGGGGAGCTGGTCATAAATCTCAATTTTCTTTTCGGGATTTTATTATACTTCACATCTGTGACAATCTACTTTCTTTAGCGCTTTAGCAGCTTACCTCTTTTCCCCTTCTCTCTCTGGATTCCATCTTCTTTCTCTGGATTCTGCGTCGATCAATTGGGCAAGAAGGCTATGATCAGTTACGCTGGTTATGAGCCCATATCCAACGTAACGTACCCTAGTTAGTATGTTGGTATTCTTCCCGATCAACCTAATATTTGTACTAAACAACGATGGGAGAGGGAAATCGCTTCAGAACTTACTTCATGTGATACCAAGCTTCGTCTCCATTGTTGTTCACTGGATACCGTAAGCCTCTCATTGATCCGCCGGTCGACTTTGATTTCGGCCTGAAAACGAAGACAATGTTAGAGTGAATATGTAGAATTCACCATTTAAACTGAATAGTTTTTTAGCAAAAATGATGATATCTAACGCCAAAATAAACACTTTATAATGAAGGAAAAATAATCTGCTGTTTCATTCACAATTGCGTAAAAACTCTTATGAGAGATGTTAGCAGCCAAGCATTACAATTTAAATTGTTTTTACACCTATTGGAGTGTAAGGAAAAACTTGCTCCTATTCATAAGGTGTAACCGATTTTCATTAAGGCACTTAGTAAATTGTGAAATTTTGACAGAAAAGAGCTAAAAAAATTAGTTAGGTAACCCATGTCTATTTGAACTGTAGGTACAGTGGAGTCCTGATGTTTGTGAACGCTTCCATTTTTCGTCACAACTTGCATTAAAAATCCCAATTCTGCCGATATATGTAAATAGACCTGCATCCGCTCACCAGGGCTTAGATGTAAGCGCGAGCAAGTTAAAACTTCGACTGAGATCTTCTGGACTCCATGGAAGACGTCCCTTTAAGATCGCCTTCATCAGCGAGAAGAATCGAATGACAGACTCCGGTTTGCCATAGTCTATTTGCATCTGATGGAACACACTACGAAAGACGTTCAAAAGGCGGAAGATATAGACTGTATCAACTGCCAACTACTAAACATGACGGAGGAAGTGTTGTGGTTTGGGTATGCTTCAGTGCAAACGGAACAGGCCTTGTTTACCACATCCGATGAAATATGAACTCCAACCGCTACTATGAGATTTTGAACAATGTTTTGCTTCCGTGCGCAAGAGAAACCTTCCAAACGCCGTGGATTTTCATACTGTACACCGACCCAAAACATGTTTCGAAGGCGAGAAAGGAGTGGTTCAATGAGAATGGGATTCATCTTTTGTCGTGGCCTTCTCAGTCATCGGATCTGAACTCAATAGAACACCTTTGGGAACACGTTGCTAGAAGTTTAGCAGGTCTCACAGCAAGAAACAAGAGCGAAGAGTTTGAACGATTAAGGCAGAAATAGGAAGATATCGGACCGGACGTGATCAACAAACTTCTGTAGTCCATGTGATGTTGCGATCTGTGATGTTGCGGTTTGTATGCGGTTTGTTATATTTCCATGTGATGTTGCGGTTTGTAAAATATTTATTGCTTTCATTTCTAAATGAGTCCGAATTCAAATTGAATGTGTCCAGTTTAGGGAGAAAATGGTATATTGAAATACCTAATATGAAAGGTTTCTTCACTGTTTCTGCACCATAAATATGTATATCCGCAGGCCACCATCATTTAAAAAAAGGAGTAGCCTTTTATGTTACCAATGTCATCGCTATGTATTAGACGACAGAAGGCACTCTATGTTAACTATGTCACGGAGCAAGAAAGAATATGTACTCACCTCTTCAACAATGACTGCGTCCGCATATATCGAATTCGCTTCGATCGCCGTTTGATCTCAGCGATTTTATCGACGAATCCCACAACTGCTAACTCTACCAGAGAGAAGAAGATGAACGCGACGCATACGAAGAACCACAAATCGATTGCCTAAAGCAGCCGCTCAGCTCACAGCTGTCGACTAGTTCTGAAGAGACATTGAAACCTTGCCTACCTTGACGAAAGAAACACGAGGTAGATTCTTGACGATATTTCCGAACTGAAACGTGAGCGCCATCAGCGACGACACGCCGAGGGTGATTCGAGCCGGCAGCGCTCGAGTGTCGATCCAGAACGCTATCCACGAGATGAACACCGACAGATACGTCGGCAAGTACATCTGCAGGACGTAGTAGCCGTAGAGTCGCTTGAACCTATAACAAATACATAATGTGCCAACGGTTCGTGGAACATTCATGGTGTCTTCAGAATTTACATTGATCATGCCTTCTGAGGTTGTTGGGTACATTATTCCATGCTTCTCATTTCACTGTTTGACAGTGCTGGTGTAATAAACTATGTAAAACCGAGGGAAAAATACACTCCTGGGTTTTCCAAAATTATCAATTGTAGCCGTGAAAGCAATTCAAATTAAATTGAAACGTATAACGTCTGTTACTCGTGGTGGGCAGAACAGAATCGCCTCTAACCGAGCAAAGACATCATTTAGGCCCAATTGTACTGAAACTACTTTCAGTATCACCAATCCAGTTCTTTCAGAGTAGAAACGTAGAAACGTAGCGACTCGCGCCTCATTGCACGACATTCGCACCTCGTTTCACTAGACAAAAAAGTTTCGCTGTTCTAGTAAGTGCATTTCTTGATCACGACCGGTTATCGGATTCTGTTGCTCTACCTTCGAACACCCGCCGGAATTTCGCTGCGTACTCTCTGCTCCTTCAGACGTATACACACTATTTCGCAACACCGTACTTCCAGAGGATCAGCTTTGGGACTGCCTCGCGAACCCGCACGACGGTCAGACACACAATCATTTCGTCGACGACGCCCGCACGAGAAGTAGTGAGTCTTACCCCCTATGCACAAGTCTACTTTTCTTTTTAGTGGATGTGTATTCGACTTCGCATAGTAGATTAGGAACGTTTCTTAGGTAATTCTATAGATAGCCACTATGTTACTAACCTTCACTTAGCTTCGTACCGTATTTACTGATCGAATGCTTGATCAGGATGCACACCATCTACCTTTATGTCCAAGTGCAACGAATCCAGCCAAAATTGCTTCGGGCGTCTTCTGTACCGTTTTCCAGGGAGTTCATTATTCAGGCCAATTTTACGGACGGTGTCGTCGTTAGCTCGAGAAACGGGACTGTATCTCATCGTACATGAGCTTCGCACGACTTGTGGGCTATCTGGGCGACGAAGCCTTTGTCATATAGTGTCGTTGTGAAGGCGGTCCAATGGCGTTACTCCGGCCGTCCACCTTAGCATGATCAAGTCATAGATTTTCTGTGGATGTCATTTAAGTGGTCCGAAACTTCAGCCCCGGGGATAATCGAGGTCGCTGAACACGAATCTGAAGTTCGTTTTTGAAGCATCGATTGTCGTCAATTGATATTGATCAAATTACCCCTTTTGTGGATGTCGTCCATTTTTTCTGTTTCTTTCTAACTTGCCGCAAACGGCGTAGTTAAGGTGTCCTTCCTGCGGAAACCATGATATAGGTTGCAGCTAAAATTGATCATGAGAAGTTATTACTACGGCGAAGCCAATGAGAAGCCGCCAGTACGGCCGAGAGGCTGCTCTGAGGGCTGGTAATACATATATAATAAAACCGAATAATTGAATTTTGCTTTGAAGTGCAAGAAGGCATCAATCATATAATGAAAATAAAGTAATGCGCAATGAATTAGACTAGGTAGTCGAGATTTTTCTTGGAGTGGTAGGAGAAATTATGTTTGCGTGAAATTGCAGAGATGGAACCGGTAAAACAGTAGCAATATGCAAAACCCATATCCACACTGCGTTAAGCAAACAGACGTTATACTATCAAGCAATCAAATATCGCGACAATCTAGTCGAGGGTACCCCGTAAATGTGCATAAGCGTGGCGCACCACAACATGATTAACTAACGCCGTTCTTTTACCTTTACGTTTAAAAAATTCCTGTTTCAGAAGCATTCCTTAAAAGACAACATCCCGAATAGGAGCCTGCGCATTGTGCTCAATATCAGATGCATATTGAGCAGTGTACGGGCCAGAAACCAACGCTCCCGACGGAGCAATCCTTTCATTTGCTTTAAAAACTTAAACTTTTTGGAAGTCTATAAAGGAGAGTAATGCGTTAATGAGAAGTTTTCTCATGTAAGTGACGAGTGCTGTTTTGCTCCTGCCGAGTGAGCGCCGCCCATAACAGTGGCGATGATGAGTGTTGGGAGAAACTTATGACGCATACACCGATTTACTGTCTAACCCTACCCATGTAGAGGCGTGTTATCCAGTCCAAATTTAAAAAAAATTGTGGGTCAATTTTTAAATTTCAATTTTGCTTCTACGTCGTAATTATTCGACTGTTCTTCTGCTTCGTCTATTCCCTTACTCGTGCATTTGGATATAGTTGCTTCTAGGACAAAAACAGATTAGGATGCGAGTACGAGATGAATCGAAGCTATCCTCTATCAGACGGTACACTCACCTGAACGTCACTTTCAATTGATCCCACATGCCGGCCGTGTACTCGTTGACCACTTTACCCCAGGTGACGTTGTAGAATTGAAAGTCCGGCAGTCGAAAATCCTCCGACGGTGGCATCGTTACAGGAGCCCATTCTTGCCAGTTTAACCGCACCTGAAAAATTGCTAAAAAATAGTCAAGCTTTCGAGTCGCTTTTCATAAAGCTAGAAATCAATATCTGAAAAAAATGACCTCGAAATCCTCTTTCAAAAGTTCCCTATATTTTGCCTTAATAACGGTACAAGGCCAGTTATTAGAACTTTCTTCAATTCTTCATTTTACTCTAGCACAGGAGGGCGCAGGGAGCGCAGTGGTAGGGGACGCAGGCTATTCGTGGACCCAATACCTGGGTTTTTAGTTCGGATTTCCCGCCCAGGCCAACTGAGCCCTCCATCCCTTCGGGGTAGGCGAATTGGTACAGGCTTGTATGGGAAGGATAATACGCCGATTTTTCAACCGCTGGCCACCGCAAGTCATTGTGTAGGTCAAATACGTGCTCAAATTGTCTGCACGACATCTCGTAGAGTGGAATGCGTGGCGCACTCCAGAACGAATTGTGTAACGCCGTCATTAATCCATGTTCCTTACTAGTTCAGAAATAGTTTCAATCACAATACCAAATTCTAATACAGCCGTAATACGCCACAAATCAATGTGCCGGCAGAGGCCATAAAAAGATCGTCAGTCTTCGCCAAATTGCTACCATTCTAGGATGGCGAATACACCACTGACTACGCTCCAAAAGATTGCTTTCTATCTACCGCGTGGAAATAGTTTACTTCATCGATACCACCAGAGTTCTTTATGGATGAAAATCCCCTATACCATCGATGTAGAACCAGACGCTGTTGTAGAGGCACATTTCACCGCACTTTGACAAACTCTCTCACCCCAATTGTAGCCCAGCAATGAATAGAATTATGCTTATTGACACGATGATACATCCAACAACAACACTTTTGCACCTAACGAAGCAACATAAAATTTATCACTTTTTAAACGATGCCTATTATCGCGTGGTAGCGAAATCCGAGGAGGCGCCGGCTGTCTCCTGCACCCAATTCCTGCTTCTTGGTTTGGATTATCTGTTAAAGCTAACGATTCCTTCCGGGATCTGCAAATTGACACCAGATCTGTATGGGAAGGGTAATCGTTTGCTTTGCAATCATCTAGCCACCGCAACCCATTGTACTGGCCAAATACGCATTCACATCCCACCGATATTCCGTAGAAGTAGAATGCATGGCGCATCCCGCAATGAGATTAACTATCGCCGGTCTTTATCATTATCATTATGTTTATAAATTAGTATAAAATTAATCCTAATCGGTTTTTTAATTTGTTTTCAGTTCGACATTCTAATTTGCATATGGAAGTGTAACAATAGAATAATAGGTGAAGCGGTTGGCTCACCTCTGCTATATTGTACGAATAGGATTCGAACACCAGCGTGCATTCCTGAGCATCTATAGGAAATCGTGACAGCTCAAAGCTACATGGCGCCGAGACTTGCACACGGTAGTTCAGCCAAACTGTGCCTAAACACAGCGGGTAGTAGCCATTAATCGGTCAAACCTGACCAGCAGTTTCGTAGGGGCATTCGATTCGAAATGTAGATGGAAGTTTACCTATCGTTCTATTATACACGATTATTTTTTTATACTTGTATTAAAAGGAACATAGCATATGAATCATCGAAACAATAGCAAATAATAAGAACATTTTCATTTTAGATTGGATATATACCATTTTCACTTCAAATTGGACACTTTTCTAAGCTAACCTAAGACATTTCAAATCAAAACGAACTCTTCCAACTCGAAAAGAGCTCTTCAATAAAGTAAAAACTCTCCAGAAATGTTAGAATAATTTTTGGTGCAAGGAAAATTTTAGTATAACCTTCTTTGAAGTTTTAATTTACTTCCCAACAACTGAACACATAGTTTGAAATTTGACAAAAAATTTATTTTTTGAAGAATAACAATGATTTGAACCTTGTCTTGAAGAGCAGTAAAGCGGCCATTTTATATGGCCCCAAAACAGAGATTGCGCCATTCCTCCGACCGAAAATTCGCAATTTTTATTCTATTGATTGCAAAATTTCTGGGCGCAACGTAAACAGTTGTAAAAAAACACACATATCCTAACTTTCTTGCTGCATGTAAGCAGTATTTACACTGTCAATCATATAAACATTGCGACTTAGTTTCCGAGTGCATGGCGCCTTGTTGCGCTTTAAAACAAATTTAAATTTATTATTTTTTCCTTAAACATAAAAACTGTATAAAATTATTATACTCATTCATGCAGCTGAAGTGAAAAAAATTGTGTGTCCAATTCGACGTGAAAAATGTATATTTCAACTGAACCAAGACTTATTTTTAAACAGATTAGCATTCAAATCAAAGCAAATGGGTTAAGGTAGACAGTTTTTAACAACCGCACTGTTTCAAAAATTTTAAAATAAAATGTAGTCTAAGCCCCGTACTTTCAAAAATATCCCTTACCAACACAATAATTTAGATACACTCTGAAGTGCAGCGATGATGCAGCGATTCGGCGTGTGAAAAGATTGTGCCGTGCACTCATTCAGAATATTACAATGTTTATTCGATTGATACTTTAGATGCTGTCTACATAACTTAAAGATGTAGAGAATTGTGGCTTTTTACCAATTTTCGGATGAATTTGTTGTTAATAGATTTATGCGCATATAAATAGCATTTTCAATAGGTCGCGACCTAAAAATGGACGAATGCACAGCGCAATCTCCACAAATAACACACCACCAAACTCTTTGCTTTCCAGCAGACCTAAAAATAAAGTTTGTGGTGGAAGAATTTATTGTTTATTCATATAATGAAATCGTTTTTTAATTTGTTTTTTGTCTTATTTTGCTGCATTGAATTCTCTTAAAGAATTTTCTTCAAGAGAGGGTAATTTTGATTTTATTAAACCATGTCTATTCAGATTTCAAATAGGTTTAGTTTGGTCTTCGAAATAAACATTCCATTTTCATAAACGCCTGGTAACTAATTTAACAGAAAAAATAAAGATAAATTAAAAATTAGCGAACTTGAAATGAAGAGTGACCGGTTTAAAATAAAAGATGTTTAGCTTAAGGTGCAAACTGTATAAAAACAAAGACGACGAAGTTGGAATCTTTTACAGCAAACCTAGCTGACATCACCATCTATGGACAACTGATAACGAACATCAAACGTTGCTTCTAGAAGATCTAGACAACTTATGAGGGAACTTCTCCGTCGACATAATGCATGTTTCGAATTTTGCCTTGAAATAGCTTAAATGGGCATTTAGAACGGTTTTTTATATGTAGATAAATGAAAAACAATACAACAATATAATGGTATAAATGTCCCCTTTATTTTTTCTATATCTTCATTGAGTTTCTTGCATAAGGTCTTCATTTTGTGTGATCTCTTAAAAATGCCTATTACAGCATCGAACTAATCCTCACCATTAGGATAGATGATGAGCAATATATTGGATGCTGGTGAACGATGAACCTGAGTGCTTTTGCTGTTCACAAAACAGACGTTCGGAGTCCAGAGACGCTCGCTAACCACACTGTCGAGCGAGAGATTCGATTTGCAGGAAATGTTCCTGAAGAGATCATTTAAATAAATAACAACAAATAATAAATAATATTACAAACAAGCGAATAATAAATACTATAATGGAGCACTTTTTTCGAAAGACTACTCGAACTGAAACAATGCCCAACCCTACTACTTATAGTGACATTCAATTCAATTCAATTCAATTCAATTTATTACGACCATAAAAGACAGTCGTGAGAAATCCAACATAGCATCAAACAAACTAAAACATCATTGTGAAACATAACGATAAGAGATAAAACGTGTCACTGTAACTCAGTAATTTGAAACGGCAATCTCACTAATACTGTAGGAGAGCATGTTTTGCTACTCGTTTGAAAGATCCAAAAGACTCAGGAGTAGGGCTGATGTTGCTCTTCAGTGCGAGATACGTTGATCCGGCCCTTACTGTGAATGAATGCTTCCTGGTCTCAAGCCTTGGTTTTGGGTACCATATTTTATAGGGTGTTCCTCTAGTCTTTGAGGGAATCAATTTGTAAAATGCCGATGAGTTTATACGAATTTGTCCAGAGAGTATTTTGAAAACAGAGCAAGCATCAATCCATTTACTTTGGGAGGACAGCGAGTGGACTCCAAAAAATTTGTTCCGAATAGCTGCTTTTGGAATCCCAGAATAGAAGAACCCGTTATACCTTATAACAAGCTTCCTTGTGAAATTATTTTGAACATTTTCTATCAGAAGAATGTCTTTTTTCTTATGTGGCGAAAATACTGCTGTCCCACTTTCAACTAAGGGTCGGACATAAGTCTTATATGCTTGTATCAGGACTATTTTATTTTTAGTGGATAGTCCTTTAAAGATTTGATAAGTTCTGTGTTGTGCTTTTATGCATATGGATTTATAGTGATCCGAAAAGTCTAGCTTGTTGTCATAATGAAATCCTAAATCCGTTACTCTATCTACCGAAGTGATTGGGGTGTCACTAGTTAAAGTGTAATTTGGCAGCGAAGTTGAGAGTCCTATCCGCATCACCTTTGTTTTTTCCGGAGACAATGGTAACTGCCAAACTCTAGACCAATCCATAATGCGTTCGATAGCATGTTGAAGACATAGCTGATCATCTTCCACAAATTCACAGTATATTTTTAGATCATCTGCAAACTGCTTAATCACCACTCGCGAGTCTTGAAGTAAGGTTGGTAGATCTGCGCAGTAAACATTAAAAAGCAGGGGTGATAAAACGCCTCCTTGGGGGACTCCACTGGTAACTCTTTTTACTGATGACAGTGTATTTTTTATTTTTACTTGGAATGTCCAACTATCTAAATATTCTTCAAGCCATCTTACCAGGAGATGATGGAAACCCATTCTGGAAATTTTATGCAGTAATTTTTTGTGGCTTACTCTATCAAAAGCTTTTGCGAAATCAAAAAACACCACATCGCAGCACTTTTTCTCATCGATCAAGTTAGTCCAGTCATTCAAACATTCAAGGAGATTTGTACTGACTGACTTCCCTCTTACGAATCCATGTTGACATTCTGGAATTAGATTGTTTTTCTCAAGATGTTCAATGATAGGTTTACTTATCAATTTTTCAAAAACTCTGCAAAATAGTGATGTAACGCTTACTGGTCTAAAATTTCCAGAATTTTCAGCCGGTTCTTTCTTTAACAGTGCTGTTACAAAGGAATGCTTCCATTGTTTAGGTACTTCGGAAAACATAAGCGACTGATTATATAGGTAAGCTAACGGTTGAGCAATTAAAAGTGCTACTCTTTTTAAAAAATAAAGTGGAATCCCATCTGGCGTGATGGAGTAGGACATCGTCCAATTTCTTATTGTTTCGAAAACTTCTTTTTCCTGGAACCATGGAACGGTATCCATGTGACTATTCAAGGGTATGTTAAAAGGCGGCAATTTTCCGTCATCATTAACAAAAACTTGGCTAAACTCATCTGCAAGAAGATTTGCTCTATCAAAATCTGAAACTGCTCTAGTTCCTCCTTTAACTAAAGCACCTAATTGATTATCTGAGTATAGTTTTCTATTGAGTAACTTATAGAACGCTATTTTCTGACCAGACTCAATAACGCGCTTCTCCAGCTGTTTTCTGACATCGTCACTACTTCATTTCTTTGAAGCCTTGCCTCAACAGTAATCTGAAGTATTTGAAATGCATTTGAATTCTGACTTTCCGCTCCTTTTCTGTCTGGGCCTTTTATATCTTGCCTCTTTCCCATTACAAGCGTGGGAATTCTAATCCAAAGTGCATCTCTCGTTTCTTATACCTCTCACGCTTTACCATTATCTATGCCAATTTTCTCACGAGCACCACATCCTGAAAGAGTATAAATAGCCGGCTGAAGTTAGTGTAGTCACTTATTCTCCTCCACGTCGGCAGTACACTACTCCTATTTTCTACTGCCAATAAATCTGTGAAGTCCCGCGTGGCACAAGAGGCGACGCACACCGAACTACTGTAATGCTCTTGAACAAACTACTTTAAGCGGAGTGATCAGAGAGCATCTTCATGTCGTCGTTGCTTGCTAACGAGGTGATGATGCGCGTGTTATAATTTAATCAGTGAGGCCATAAATGAATATATGCAGAAAACGGCACAAAATGCCTATGAGCTGAACGAGCAGAGGAGAAGCACAGTCCGTCCATGGGTAGATGTAGCATAGCCTATTACTTCTTGGCCAGGGAAATGCAGTTCTTAAAAGAGATGAGACGAGTCAACCCTTGGGACCAGCCCACCCTCACTAGACCTACTTATTAGCACAGAAAAACGCATAATTAGCCGATTCAAAAAAGAACTCCGTCTACCAAGGTTTAAAGGATAAATGGTAAATGTCAACGATGACTAATCCCTAACTGGGCAGACCCATGCAACCTATTCCTTCTGTGAACTGCTGGAATGATTTCAAAGTGTAGTTCGCCCATGCAATCAAATTGGCACCCGAGGTGCAAGACAGACAGTTTACCAATCCCAGAGAATCTGATGCCAATTCAGAATCACCGAAGAGTTGCAGATTCGACTGAGCGGAGCGGAGCTTAATGTTACCCGCAAGGACCGCGACTTTCTAACAGCGCTACTGCCGACTGCGCCACGTGGGTCCAGAACGCATGTGGACTGGACTTCTTTTTCTCCAGGTATTAATTTGGTTTTTCATTTCCTAGCAAAGTTATAAGATCACTGGCTCAGTGGAGAGGCTTTAGATGAAGGGCTTACCTGTACTGCAATCGAGGATCTTCCCATACTTGGCTAAACCACACATCGGCAACGAATGAGCTTGAAATTTCCGATATGGAGGAAATATCCTGGAATACAGCATTTCACGTTTCTGTCTCCATAATTTCCATTTTTAAAGTTACCTGAACAGTAAGTTCAACGCTGACTTTCACAGAATCGTTCGACGGCACCATTGTTTTGTCGTAGTCCTCCAGAAGATCCTGAAAACTGCCAACATCGTTAGCTTGTGGTCAAATTCTTGGCAAAATCTATTAAGGCTCCTCTCAGCAGGTTTCAAGTCTGTGCTGGGGGAGTGAAACATCTGCTATGAAAGCTCCTTTTCTTATTGTTTAGTTGGTCACGAAGGATTCTGTCATTTCGCTCTTTCTTCTATCTAGCCGATTTAATGGGTCCTATCTAATTGTGCTCTCTTCCTTTTCTGATGTTATTTTTGTTTGTTTCGTTTCTCCTACTGAAACCCTTTATCCATCACTATTGGGTTTTTGTGTTCGGTTCCTTGGAGTGCTTCCTCTATGGCTGACTGTCTGGTGGTGCACGCCGTCTTGCGGCGTATTAAATAAATAAATAGATAAATAAATAAATAAATAAATAAATCTAAATCGTAGTGGTCTCACCCTCTAAATCTTCATAGTAATAGTGATTCCTAGAGACTATTAATGCTAGCAAAACAATATTGGGACAACCTTTCAAAAAAAAAGTTTAAAAAGAACTGACCTTCATTATACTTTTCCGCTGATTGGCGTTGTACTCACAAGGTGGTGGCTCGGCAAATATAGCATTTCCCGAAATCACTAGCATGAATATCAGGTCATGCAGCATGACATGCGAACTGAAATAAATATTCGTTGGTAAAATCTGTTTCTATTTGAGAACAACGCGAGAAAACTCGACGTCGAACGGTATGAAGTGCAGAGAATACAATTCTGGACTGTTCAGAAGACGAGATGTATACACAAGTAGAATTCTAGTCACGGTAGAAACGTTCTCATAAGCTCTTCTTATGCGACGTTTTTCCTAACGTCTTCCTTTTATATTTATCTTCAATTAAATATTCCAGAAGAAATTCTGATTATGCAGAGATCAAGGACGAAATACGGTGGTATGGATGTTTATCTTTGGCAGTGTTTATGCTTCTTCGTTGAGAAAACGGTCGAGTAATATCCTTCCAATGAGTAAACACAATGACCAACAAAAAGGACGTAACGCATTAAAAATAATAAGCAAAAAAGACGAGCGCGAAATTGAATCAGTGAAGAATAAAGAGGATAAAGGTGTCCCTTTGCTGGGTGCACCACGCACTCTACTTCTATGGGATGCAGTGGAAGCGATTTGAATTCATATATAGCCTATACAGTAACCTGCGGGCGGTGGAGAGCCGACAGGCAAGCCACTGTTTTTTCTTTCCCGACAGGTCTGGTACCAAGTATCAGATCCTGACCATGAGGGGAAGAAAGGATTGATTAGCATGGGTTGGAAATCCGAACCAAGTACATGGAGTCGGGTGCACACCACGGCCTGCCTTTCCACTATGCTACCACGCAAGCGAACAACTTTAGAATAAAACTATAATTATAAAACGCTTGCGCACTTAATAGGCAGCGTATTGAAAAATTTGCAAATCTGATGTAGATCATACACTTAATCTCGCTTTCAGGGAAAGTGAGATTGTTGGGCTGAGTCATCCTTCTGCTACGATGGTTTTACTGATTTGTTTATGATTTAGTTGTTTGTTTTTAGTTTCTACATAGCTTCGTCGAGTGCGAAGATCAGATGGACCAAGTCGCCGAAAATTAGGTGGGCCGGCATTTGCGCATTTGCGCAAACACCCGATGGGCGCAGTCGTCATCGATTGGATTCCGCCGGATGTCAAGAGAACACTAGGACGCCCACCAACGCGTTGGTCGGACTTCTTCGTGAAAGCCCTGAACGAACGATATGACGCTCTTCGTGTCGCTCGAGCGAGAACGATCCATTGGAGCACTCTGGCACGCGACAGGACGAATAGAGACGCTGCTGGCTCCCGCTCGAGCAACTCGATGATCAACGGGACAACGACAGATTTAGTTGTCTGTACACCACAAAAAGTGCAGCACAAATGATGCAAAGCACGTTAGGATTGTAGCTCTGAGCTCTACATTTTCTCGAATATTCGAATGGTCTTGAATAAAAAAACAAAAAAACAAATTTCGAATATTCGGACTGAATACGTTCGAAAAACGCGATTTTTTTGCATATTCGCAGTCGAAAAATCAATCGAATGCATATTCCAATAGGTGATTCAACTAGAACTGTGATACGGGTGTTAATACAATAAGGAAAAAACAGTAAAAGGCAAATTCAGCACTATGAGAACCAGTCAGCCACAGTAGAATGAATAAAATCGAAGAAGGCTCCATGTATTTACACTGGTCGCATTTATTGCAAGCACTCTTTGCTCTGAGCCTTCAAGTGTCAGCTAATTTTAGAAATCATGCTACGGCAGAGGGCTCACATATGACAGAGGAAAACAAAACTTGTAATGAACGGAAGCAGGTTGAAATTCACGGCAAATAAAAAATTAACGAGCAAGGAGTGCAGTAGCAAAACACAAGAAAAGAAATGAAGGAAAGAATTGTAAAATAACTAGAGAGAAGAGGTAAGAATAGAGGAGAGAGGAGAAATTTTAAAAAATAGGAGAAAGGTTCGTTTCGCCACTTTCTTCAGACGAACCTTTGTTTTGTGCTCCTCCCGTGGCTCTTCAGTGAAGAAGAGGAGCATTAAATAGGACTTCGTTTAACTCTGTCATGAATTTTAACTTTAATAAATTATTATATTTCTTATATATTTCAATTCCATTTTATATAAATACATTTTAATTATAAGCCAGAAAACACAAGAAACGTCTGCAAAATGAGCGAACTGCATGGAATAAAATGAATGCTTCAGACAAGAAAAAGCAAAATCAGGAAAAGATGTTTTCGTTTTCCAAGAACTAGCAGGGATGAACAAGTAGAAGATCACTTAAAGTGTAGGAGCGTCTGTAGGCTGATTTCTTAATGAAAAGAATGCTTCAAAACGCCACCACAAATCCAGAGAACCAATGAGAGAGAGGTGACAGCAGTAAGAAGCTGAGACAGTATCATAAGCTAAATCGCTTCTGACTTGCAAGCTACAGCTTCTGCAACACTGCCCACGCATCGCAAAGTGTGGTACTCAATGGACTGAATGACTTCTGTTCATAAGAGGTGATTTGTGCAGAAGTGCGTGAGAGGAGAACACAGATAATGAGGTTCCAGGGAGAATATGAAAGCAGTGATATCATCGCTATTTCCGAATCCACGTGGAACACACTCATAATGCAACTCGGGTTCGGCTTTCGATAAACGATGGCGTGACGTAGTTCATAGCTACACTCGTCCATAACTCATTTCTTCGTAATCGGTATTGTTCATTAGTTATGTAATGACAGTGACACATGGTAGCGCAGTTGGAGATGGTACAAGCTAACATGTGCACCTCGACTCCTGGCTCGTATTCCGCCTAAGTCAATCAAGCCTTCCATCCCTTCCTTTATAGCTGACGTTCATTTATCTAAACTTTACAAAAAATGCGCATCGACACAATTAAAAACATCAGAAGTAAAACGAAAATGATTAGAAAAAGAAACAACAGTAATCATCAAATTCAGCAGAAAGTTGCTCATGCCTAGAAAATCGGAGCAAATAGGCCAAGGATTATACCACAAATGCTACACAAGGTGTAGTAGGCCACTAAAAAACGGATGTTATTCGTAGTAGGAGCTAGATTCATCAACGACTTGAAGCAATTTAACGGAGAAAATACAGCCGAAATCCCTGATAGCGTTGCTTAACAAGCGATATGGTGAAACATTTCGTCGCGCTATCAGGGATTTCGGCAGCATTTTCTCTGTTAAATTAGTGTAAGTCGTTAACGAATCCGGCTCCAGTTGGCCATGGTACCATGTCTGTGAAGGATAAAATATCGACACATTGACTTGTCCATAGGTTTATCAGCAGGGAAGTGCGGAAATTTTTCTGGAAAAAGCGGAAGACGAAACACGGAACGGAAACGCTCAAAATGACCGGAAACCGGAATACGAAACGCGGAAATGGAAATGACACATGCTCGTCTTTTTATCAAAAATTGCATCTGAAACGGCGTCAGAAGCGGATTCTATTGCACTTTTTCCTGCTCAGAACTTGGTGAGCAGTAGAATCTTCCGTATACATATTAATGCTCATGCTCATCATAACATAACATAACGAAGCAGGAATTCATAATATTGCTATGATAACCTTTTAGCTATGGCTAGAGCAATAAACAAAAACAAATTCAGGGTCTCATCTCACTAATTCCCACTATTTCAGCATGCAGTCTTTCCACCTAGTTCCTGCCACGGGTTTTTCGCTGACTTTTTTGATGCTGATATTTTTTGAACGGTAGACCTAACCGGCTTAACCACTTGAGGTTACTTACAGACCCGCATTAAGAAACCGACACGGGTAAGGTATAAAATTGGAGTTAGCCACCTAGATCATTTTCCGACCAGGAAAGAGATTTCTCTCAACATTTTTAGAAACCTGTGGCGTCACGTGATGACTGCACAGATATCTACATGCCCAAGATTACATTGTAATTAGTTACAGTTACAGTTACAGTTACATTGTAATTACCAACACCAGCACTCAGAATTCATTCTAGGATCTAAGACGATAACTGGATGACTGACTAGTCATGGTGGGTCCACACTTCCACAGGAATATTCAGTCTGTGCCAGCCTAGAAACCCTACGCTTCAGCTGGACAGTTCCAAGGTGGTTCTCGAAGCAATTGTTTTGTGTCAGAATTCAATAAGTCACCATAGTCAATCAAAATAACAGCTCATAGTAGATATTCGTGATGCTTCATTAAAAAATGAATAGCATATCTTCCTATGGATGAGTATCACACCTAACGAAATTGAAATGTGCACCTTTGATCAGAAACACTGATGTAATCTTGTAGCAGACAACCGCATGGCACAACCACAACCTTTGTCTTATGATATTGCGCTATGTGCTTACAAAGTTTTTGTGAGCTAGTTGTAACTAATGCATCAAGAATTTTATAATCATTGAAATGTTGAGTGCATTTTCTTGGCATACAGCGCATGCATAGCCTTTGTGACACATAATTTTGTCCTGCACCCAGCCGTTGCCATTTTGTTTTTTTTTTGGTAGCCTAACCAATTTTAAGAATATTAATACTGGAGTTATCAAAGAGTATTTCTCTCACAATTATATGAAGGGCAAATCTTTTTAACTGATGCCTGGTTGTGTTCAATGGAAAACAGTGTGGAACAGTGCCCATTTCCGTTTCCGCCTTCCGGCCCAAAAACAGGCGGAACACGGAACGGAACGGAAGAGCCCAAAATGGCCGGAAACCGGAATTCGGAACGCGGAAACGGAAATTTCGCACATCCCTTTTTATCAGCCATTGTATAGGCCAAATATGTAAGGCAGACACTTTTCACTTTAAACGAACACTTTTGTTCTAGCTTGAACAGTTTTTAGTTTGGAACCGCACACCTTTGGAATTAAAATGAACGCTTTGCAAAGCATTCCAGGCCTATCTAAAGTTTCAACAGATATTGTCCAACCAAATTGACATCCTGTTTTGATGAAAATTTCTATTTAGTATTCAACCTTGCATTCAAAAGGAAAAACAACTGCATGGTTTGAATAAATACAAATTTCTCATCATTCAACCTCAAAGGATATTTTTTTGGTTCACCATGATGTCCAGACAGTGAACTGCTGTCATCTTACATGACGTGTGTGCGCCACACACTTGCTTTGCTCTACACAATGTATTTTCTATTGGAATTAAAGTGTAAAGGTGGCATTGCTGTTTACATTCTCCACTGCAAAGCATGCGGTAAATAGCATTTGCACTAACAGTTAAATAAGCAGTGCAATGTTCTTGATAGTGCACGGCACAATCTCTTCATGCGAATAATTCTTAGAGTCGGAACAGTTTCGAACACATACAAGACACTGTTTTTGGCCATAGGAATAGAAACTCTGTGCTCATTCAAAACGGGTGCACATTCTCTCTAAAGACAAAAGGCAAGCTGTTGTGGTGCTTTTTTACGCAAATGTTCTAATAATAAAGGACTATTTTTGCCATTGGGCGCGTGGAGCGCAGTCGGAGGAGGCACTGGCTGTCGCGTGTACCGATACCAGGTTCCTGGTTCAGATTTCACGCCCAGGCCAACCAAGCCTTCCATCCTTCCGGAGTCGATGGATTGGCACCAGACTTGTCTGGGAAGGATAAAACGCTGACAAGTCATTGTATGGCCAAACACGCATTCAACTCGCCAGAGGCGACATCCCGTAGAAATAGAATGCGTGGCGCGTCCCGAAGGCGATTGAATAACGCCGTCCTTTATTCTTATCCTTCTATATTGTCATTGTTACACGTGAAACGGTTTGAAGGGAGCCATGATGCTCTGGCATTGAAGATGAAAACAGAAAAGTGACAGTAGAGATTGCATATAAGCTCACAATATATCGTAGAGGGAGATTTAGATTTTAGTGTCCACTACAATAACATTAAAATGAACTCGTAGCGGTTCTGACTTCAGTTGACCAGGCAGCCTCGGAGTGAGCCACTGGAACAGCTGCAATGTCAACGAGAAAAAGTGCTTCAAATTCTCGCCAAAGATGAACTATCCTACAAAGACGGCAAATTGACTTGGCTTGGAGAAATTCGATCAGCGGGATCCTGCTATTCAGTGGAAGTCACCCTGTTCCTGTTTATTTCGTTTTTCCAGCGGTCTCTAACTAAGGTAGATTCAAGCATACATTGACATCTGAATAAAACATCAGAAGCACAAAGCCGAGTCGACCTCGACATCGAAGAGGAGGTACGGAACGAGCAAATCACGAGATGAATGGAAATCCACTCAACCTAAATGGCAGTGGAATGCGAAGCGAATCTGCGGTTAACAGCCAAAAATAATTCCCAAATTTGGACACATGCGCCCGTTGGATGGGCGTCACCGAAAAGAAGCACCGGAATAGTCAACGGAAGCTCAAGTTCGAGTAGTCAACACAAGCACACACACAGACAAACATTCAAGTCAACTCCTTATATCCGCCTCGGCTTTCATGTCGCCATGCCCCCCCCCCCCCTTCGGAGAACGGCAAGTGACAGGAGCGGTTCTACCAGATCCTAATGAGCTTTTGGACCAAACATGTTTTCGGTTCGCTTATCTTCTCGCTCCTATTTAGCAGTGACAGGGCGTCGGATGTAAATCATCAGAAACCTCAGCAGAAACCTTTTGAAGGTGTCTAAAACTGGTAATTCATAGGACACATACAAGTTTACCAACCACTATGACTCACTGCTCTTGCGGTCATCAGAAATCGGAACCGGAAAGATTCGAACTCCACGAAGAAAAAGTTTTGTCTAGTTCTGAGCTTCTGAGCTGACTCTGAGAACTTGAAGCACTATCAGACCTCTGAAAATGAAAAGCGGATCGAATTTCCTGGACCGCTAAACAAGCTGATACACTAAAACCCTGCTCTGCACAAACGAATATACCATTTCCACGTCGAAATGTACACTTTTCAAATCAAGTTGGACCCTCTTCCTAGCTAGCCTAAGACTTTCGAAATCAAAGCGAACTCTTCCAGAACAAAATGAGCTACCTCTACTTCAACCTAGAGACTTCCGAAAACTGTTAGAATCATTTTTTTCTTTAAGAAAACTTTAAAATGTTTTCCTTGAAGCTTTTGTTCACTTATCCAATAAGTGAACACATTGTTGAATGTTTTTTTAAAGGAAAATTTAATTCTTATTTTAAATAGCAGGAAGGCGGCCAGTACTTAACGCCGAAGGCTGCGCCATGCCCTCTTACAAGAAATCGTGATTTTTATTCGACTGATAGCAGAATTTCTTTTTACGCGGAGTTTAAAAGCAAAAAACTACACAATCCATCAAGTAAAAGTTGTGGCGAATCTTTTAAATGCATGGCGCGTTCTGGTTTTTTAATGCGTTTATGCTTGTTTTTGATGTGCTTTAAGGCAAATTTTAGTTCACTATTTTTCCTCCAAAAATAAAATTTTCATAAACATACATAAATATATATGATATATAAAATATTATTACAATTACCGCGGACGGATGAAATGATTGGTTAGGCTGTGCGAGAAATCCGAGCCAAGAACCTGGAATCGGCAATCGGCGCCTTTCCCGACTACACCATCACGCGTCCGAGTAATTGATAGTAAAGGATAAAGGGTGAAAAATAAAGGATAAACGATGAAAACAGCGTTGCTCAGCTTAATCCCGTTTGGGATGCGCCACGCATTCTACTTCTAGGGAATATTATAGAGCGATTTGAATGCGTGTTTGCTCATACAATGACTTGCGGTGGCCAGCCGATGGACAAGTGAGCGCTTTATCCTTCTCAGACGATTCATCGGCCCCGGAGGGATGGAAGGGTTTGTTGGCCTGGGAGGGAAATCCGAACCAGGAAGCTGGTATTTGGCGCACGCGACAGCCGGCTTCCCCTCCAACTTCGCTACACGCTCCAAATTGATAGAAGCCGATATTAATGTGAAAAATATAAGCCGGCCGACACATTCACATGAATTCTATCACAGTTGGTCAACTCTAGTACAAGTAGATAAAATTGACTGATAAAGATCAGCCTGTAGATAATCCTCAAAAAGATGCGAACATGAGTGAAGCTTGTTCATCGGCCAGCACAATCACATGATATTCAGCTCCAAGTTTTTACCCTGTGAAGCGAACGATGATAAAGATATAAAGCCTCCAGTCGGCCATTGTGCCGAACGGACCAACGTGGCGGACGGAGGTACAGACAGACAGATGGACAAGCAGGTGGATTGACCATTAGCTGGAATTGGTGGGCTGTATTTACAACCATTTCCACATAATCAGCCCGTAGGTTTTTTCAGCAAGAGGCAAGCTCCACTCGTTTGGCTACTTGATCTCTGAGTTGAGTTCCTTTAGGCCTCTAATGATTGATATTAAGATTGCAAGCTTTCATAGCGATGTTTTGCTAACATCAAAGCTCTAGCGCTAGGAGGGACTCGAACCCACACCTCCTCCCGATCGGGAGTGAATGCGCTACGCCTCTACACCACCGTCCCAGTGAAGTGGGTTGAACGCAGCGTCCACACCTCGTGAAACCGATCAGCACTCACCCGTATATGATATGAGCACAGAGCCAATTAAGTTGATGGTTTTGATAGAAATGATTCAAATAAAAAAAATAAAATAAAATAAAATAAAATAAAATAAATCAGTTTCTTTTAGACTCATGTGGCTGGTCATTCCTAGAAGCAGAGTGCATGCTAATACTAGTGTTAGTTTTCGCTTTTATTTCATTGATAGAAGCGAGGTGCATGTTCGTGTTCCGCCCGGCGCTAGAGCTTTCATTGCAACAGAACATCTTTATATGAGCTTTTACCAAGGTCCGTAATTGAGGCCCTATCGAAGGTCCTGGTGATGCTAAAATTAGTGACATCATCTCCTATCCTGGCATCTAAGGCTATTGTCCAATCATTCATAGGTGCAGAACGCGGCGAAGTTCTTATTGGTGTTAGTTTTCGCTTCTATTTTAATGATAGAAGCTGCTGCAGATAGCATTCATCTTGCTTCATGAAGTTCCTGACCCAGTTATGACTCCCACTATATCACTTTAGCATCACTTCGAATGCGGTCCATGCGCGTGACTCTAGCCGTCCAGCGCAGCATCTTCGTCTCCATGACGCTGAGGCGCGTTTTAAGTTCCTTGGTCGCAGGCCAACACTCAGCGCCGTACATCGCTACCGGCCGCACGACGGCTCTGTAGATCTTCGACTTCAGGTGCTCTGGTATCTTCCTGTCGCAGAGCACGCCAGTCAGCGAACGCCACTTGGACCAAGCTGCACTCACGCGTGAGTTCCCTTCAACCATCAGACAGCCGTCAGACGCTATTGCTGATCCCAGGTGTTTAAACACCGAAGTGCGTGCAAGATCAGTACCGTTAACCTTAATGGAGCCAGACTCGTTCACGTCAGGCGTTACTCTTACTCGGTCTTGACGTTCAATTTGAGTCCGATCCTCGCCGGACGGCAGCACCATGCTTGTACCTGCCGCTCAGATCATCTTTATTTTCGCAAGCGAGCATTACGTCATCAGCATAAAGCAGTGTCCAGGGGACAGGCTTCTGAAGATCTCGTGTAATGGCGTCCATCACGACAACAAAAAGGAGTGGGGAAAGCGCAGAACCCTGGTGTACCCCGACAGAGATGCGAAACTCCATTGAGCTTCCAGCTGCAGCTTGCACTCTACTCTTTGGGCAAGAATAGAGCATCCGCACCCACTCTATAAGTTCCTCAGGTACGTTGTGTTGTCGCAAGGCGTACCATATAACCTCACGCGGTACGCGGTCGAAAGCCCCCTCCAAGTCGAGAAAGGCTATATGCACCGCCTTCGGTTTCTCGCGATGCTTCTCCACCAGGAGGCGGGCGGTGTGTATAACATCAATGCTCCCACAACCACACAAAGTTGTCGGAGACCTTGACGATTCAACGAATTCGCCTATCAAGGATCCACTCGAAGACCTTCATGCTGTGCGAAAGCAAGCAAATCGGATGGTAATTGGAGCAGTCTGCAGGACTGCCCTTCTTCTTCCAAATCGGAATCGTCGTACTGTTGTGCCAACACTCCGTCACCTTCTTCTCCTTCACTACCTGGTTGAAAAACTCAGCCAACCACTCAGTAGGATAAGAGAACTTCGTCTTCCAAACATCTACTGCCAGATCATCCGGCCCTGCCGCCTTAACGGTCTTCATCTTCTTCAAACCGCTTCTGTTTCCTCCACAGTGGGTTTGTGAGCGGAACAGTGAATAGAAGCCATAGAAGGGATGGTCGGGTGAGGAAATACCATAGTGGAAATTTACTCAAAATAATCACGCCATCGCTTCCGCGCTTTTTGCGGTCTGTCAGAAGATGGCCGCTCTCATCTTTGATGCCAAAGAACTCAATATCTTCGGCTTGGCGATGGCAGGACTTAGCAAGTCGGTACAGATACACCTCACCATCGCGCGACTCGAGCTTTCGGTAGACATCACCATAAGAGTGGCTCTCGCAATAGCCACGGCTTTCTTTGCAGCCTTCTTCGCCCTCTGATACTCCTGCCAGTTGTCGGCTGTTCTGTCGCCGAGAAACACATGATACAGCGACTTCTTCTCTCGAACCTTCGCTTTTACATCGTCCGTCCACAGCCATGTCTGCTTGTTGACGTTGCGTCGTACAGGCTTCGTAGTGCCGAGTTCCAACCTTGCAGCTTGGCGTATCGCGTCGGTTGCTCTCTTCCAAGTTTCGTCGACAGTCGTGACTGTCGGCAACCGCACGCGAGAAATCACCAGCTGCTTCCTTCTCTTTCATTCGCCACCACTTGATTCTTGCAGCACCGTATCACTCGACCTGCTTCAGCCTCGGAGTGGTGATCTTAAAGGTGCAGATCAGCGGCCCGTGCTGTGGGGCGACCGTCTCCCGTCCTACGAAGCACCTACGTGCCCATTAAGGTCACCAGTGACTATGATGACACCTTTCGGCGGTACCTCTGCTGTCTTCTCATCAAGCAGGCTCCAAAACTCTTCCTTGGCTTGTTCGGAGCAGCCACTCTGCGGAGCATACGCAGAAAAGAAATGATAGAGTCGCTCCTTAGCCACGACAACAATCTTCAACAATCGATCGCTAAAGCGCTCGACACTTACAATCGAGTCACGAAATCCTTCGGAGACGATTATTCCGACACCACTGATGGCCCTGGGACTTCCCCATAGAACGGCCTTGAAGCCACGTCCTATGTCCCTTGACTTGCTGTTGGACCACCTCGTCTCCTGCACCGCACAGAGATCAATTCTTCTACGCTCTAGTGCTTCAACCAGCTCGCACGAGCGGCCCGTCAACGTACCCACATTCAGCGTAGCCACGCGGGTCCTGCTTACGTTACGGGACTTTCGGACTAGCTCCCCCGATGCGCCCCCGATGCCGTCCTCGCATGCTTCTCACACTCGCCGGGCTCTGCGAGTGCGCGCCGGCTCCCGCGGACGTCGTAGCACTATCTCGAGAAACGTGAACTGCCATACACCATGTGATGTGACATAGGTCTTCGTGGGCCGGCCTCTCATAAGGGCCTGTCGCCTGCATTCGAATGTCCGTGATTAGCTTAGCTCGCACAGCGAGCAGTTTACAGTGGCACCACGTGGAGGAACGGAAATCGCCACCTTTGTGGTGCCTGCTACTGGTAATAAACCTGTTGAACAAATTCACGTGGAATGAAGTCTTTATAACATCCTTCTATAAGGCTATTGACATCGCAGCCTTAACCGATGCCACAGACTCTTCATAACATGACTCTAAGTGCATTCATTGTACATTAAATTCGTGTCGGCAAACGCTGCCGGTCTATGATGAGATGGATGTTTGCGTTCAAGTCCGTGCGTACTGCACTAGAAGTACGCTCTTTACGACTACAAAATGTTCGCCTGCGACTGAGTGGTAAACTTCTAGTAATCGATGGGTGGATAGGCGAATAAAAGCGGCATGTGGGTGCCATCCACTTGTTTCGATTAGCTGAGTACCCCATTCGGAATCCTGGTCAGATGTTGACGAGGTTCATGTAAAAGCTGAGGGTGATGTTGCCGACTGAAAGGAAGAAACGAAAGGAAGAGCAGAGGTAGAAACTGCACAGTTGCCTAAATTCAACTTCCATTATAATTGGAGATCTAGGTCACCATTGGCTTAACGCTTCTGTTCCACGCAGCTTTGCCATGGTGGAAGAACTTTATCTTGGCCTGACAATTCGATAACTTCTTCGTTCTCAAAGACCTGAAAGAAGTTCGAAACCTAGTAGCACTTGGGAAAGGATCTACGTCTCCGATTCTCGTAGAGTCAATGATTCCCACAAGTGTAAAGCGGAATCTCACCGACGTAAACCGAGCTCACCGTTGCTCCACCAGCACTGAACGAATGCTCAGCTAAAAGATTGCGCCACGCACTATTCTAATTTCTTGAATTTTGCACGAGATTGATTGTGTTTTGGGTAAATACTTGCAACAATTTTTACATAAAGTGGCCCTATCGATTGATTTGTGCTTTTTTAAGGCTTAAAATTTAAAAGCATACTACAGATTGCGGCAAAATGCAGACATGTTTGAAAGGTTCCAACACTGTTGCTAGTGAGTTTGTTGTTTGACGATGCTTAAGATTCATTTAAAAACACTGGATAACGATAACTCTGGGACGTGCAAGCGACCAAGGTTGCGCCATCTATCCTATTGAAACCTCACATTTCAGGGTCGATTGGATGTCCTTGGGCTGAATGCTTCCCACAATCTTGTTATTAAGAAGTTATTAAGATGTTGTTTATTTTGTTATTAATTTGTTATTAACCTGTGCTGTTCTTCTTTTAAAATTTAGATATGGAAAAAATTGTCCAATTCGACGTGAATTTATATACATATAACTACAGAAGACATTGTGAAGGTATGTGAACGAATTCTCAGGTGCCCGGCGCGCTCGTTCCGCCGGAGGTCGCGAGAAATGGAGATCAGGGAGAACTATTTAAACCTTCTGAAGGACGAACTGTTACCTTCTGCTAGTGTCTCACTTTGGAAACCGCTCCTGGACCCTCTACAGGATTGAGCTCCAGCTCACAGGACGAGAATGATGCAGAACTGATGCAAAAACAACTTCCCGGCCTCCATCAGCCTCCACGAGTGGCCAGCCAACTCTCCGGATTTGAATCCGATGGATTACACCGTCTAGGCAGTTCTGGTAGCCAAAGCCTACGGGAAACATCACCTCTCCGGGGATTCTTTGAACGAAGCTCTCCAGATGGCGTTGGATGAGCTCGATGCGCCATACCTGCATGCCGCCGTCGATGCCTTCCTGAAGCGTCTCAAAGCCTTTATCTACGCCGATGGAGAGATATTCGAATCTCAATGTTGTGTATAGTTCACAATAGACTAATAAACATTGTTTCATCGTTGGTTTTTCGAAGGTGCTTCATTTTCGTTTTCGGCGTTTTGAATAACTTGTCGCCATAATTTTAGCGCACCCTGTATATACTATACTATACTATACCATACTATACAATACTATACTATACTATACTATACTATACTATACTATACTATACTATTACTATACTATACTATACTATACTATACTATACTATACTATACTATACTATACTATACTATACTATACTATACTATACTATACTATACTATACTATACTATACTATACTATACTATACTATACTATACTATACTATACTATACTATACTATACTATACTATACTATACTATACTATACTATACTATACTATACTATACTATACTATACTATACTATTACTATACTATTACTATACTATACTATACTATACTATACTATACTATAGTATGAATCTACCACACTATACCGTAAATCTACTAGACTAACCTAGGACTTCATAACAAAGGCAAATTAATCTTTTATTATCAGAAAATTTTTGTGAAAAAATACCTATACCATAACCTATACCAAAAATTCCATGCATACACAGCTTGCCTTCTGACGAAATTTGCATGAATGAGCATACAACTTCTACTCCTAATTCCAAAAATGCACTGAAACTTTATAATAACGCATAACATTTCCTTATTGTTACTAGCAGCTGTGATATGGTGTTTCATATAGCGCTTAGGTTTTTTGGATAGCCCGAATTTTTTTCAGTGCGTTGGCAAGTTCTAAACGCTAAAAGAGGCAAAGCACAGGTTAATGCGGTCAATTAATGGCAAGAAGGTAAAGCATTAAGCGCCATGCACAACCATTGGAGTCTGAAATATAGGGTAACAGGCGGGTGCGCTGTTTTAGACTGTGTTCTCTTCTACGTCATCGTCAACTTCAACACGATTACATCCTCCTGCAGGTCAGCTGCAAGTCTAAAGTGCAGTAACGAACGGCAAGGCTTAAATAGAGAGCTTCCGAGACAGGATACAAAGTGGGAAGCCTGCGACATCCAAGAAAAGCAGCTGTGAGACAAATCGCTAGACATGGCTTAAAAAGGACCATGTGATAAACGGCAGTGATTCTCCAAGAAAAAGAGTCCACTGGAGCCCACTGCGACATCAAAGTGCGACCATTCGCAGAGTCTGTGCACAGATCAGAGTACGTGAGGCAAAGGTTACACGTCGGTATGCTCACCTGCATATGTAGGTTTACCCTAATGGCACCTCTCAAGCTATTAACCCTCCTCAAACTATCATGTCGGTAGACAAACTGTTCCCGGAGAGAGTTGGAGAGGCCGTAAAAGGCTCCAACATTAAGAAGGCTTTAAAGCCTTAGAGTGAAGGAGTGATTTAAATAATTATTTATATGGACGGGACAGCAAATTCGGAGAAGGCGCCGGTTTTCGCGTTCACTTATTTCCATGTTTTTCCTTTGCAATTCTCGCCCAGTGTAACCATGCCTTAAAATCTTAACCAAGAACCTTGAAGTGGAGAGCAAGTGACAGCCGACATCTCCGATGTGGCATAATACGTCATTCTGAAATTTCAATTTACGAAATTTTCTGAACCTTTTGAACCTCTGCTATTTATGTCGTAAGAAGTGCCAAGAACTCGCGTAGCGCAGTCGGAGGAGGTGCCGGCTCTTATGTGCATCCGTTAAAAGGTTACTGATTTGGATTTTCCGTCCATGCCAACCAAGCCTTCTACCCCTTCGGGTGAATGGCTACCACTGACTTGCATGGAAAGTCAAAACACCGATTTGGCCCAGCGATTCGCTACTGCAACGCTTTGTACAGGGCAAAAACGCATTCAAATTGCTTTCGCGATATCCCGTAGAAGTAAAATGCATGTCGTGTCCCAGAAAGATTAACGCTGTGCTAAAGGTGCATCGTCTCTATCTTTAAATTTCCATCTCCTCTCTTCTTTAAACATTTGCATTGTAAATTTTTTCGTCAATGAAAAAAAGTTGATCCCTTATCCTTTTTTATTTATTTTTTCTGCACATGGATAGCCATTTGTGTAAACAGAAACCGAAATCAGTCAACGTTCGTTGACTGAAGATTAACCGACAGACAGATTGTAAAATAGGAGAGAATACAGAAAATGGGTAATAAATAACAAACTATATAGGAGAACGACATACGACGTCACGTGCAGATATTCTCAAGAAAACAAAAAATAATGTAGCTTGGTATAGTGACCCCACTTCTGATTAGCTTCTAATGAGTTGTAATGAGAGAAAAATGATGCCGGCAGCTCAGTTCGGCAATCTTAGCGATGTCTTCAGAAAATCAAACACTGATTTGGAGTCTAGTAAGACCAAGAGTGGTTTATTCAATCTCTTTTGGGATGCGCCATGCATTCTATCGACGTCGTGGAGGCGACTTGAATGCGTATTTGGCCATGCAATGACTTGAGGTAGCAAAGAATCAACGTTTTATCCTTTCCAGATAAGTCTGGTTCCAATTCACCGATCCGGACGGATGGAAGACTTGGTTGGCCTAGCCGGGAAATCTGAACCAGGAACCCGGTATCGGCTCCACGCAACAGCCGACACCTCCTCCGTCTACGCTACACCCGCCCTCCACTGTCAAGTCTCCGTAAACTCTTCATCACAGCCCAACACCTATAGAGGCCCTTCAGAAAAAAACGACTACTTCATCAGTAAGGTAGCTGAAGAGTTGGAGCGGTCACGAGTGGCTGGTAGAGCGATAGGCAGTGCTATGGGTGGAAGTCGTTTGCGTGGGCGTAAGCGAAACAAATGAGCTCTACTTGAAGCGTGATGGTGCTCAACACTGCCTTGTGCACTGGAGCAGTAGGCATCAAATAGCGAGCAGTGACAGATTTAGCATCGCCATTAAACAGTGTACGGATAGCCGAACTCTCTGCTCTGCAGTGAAGGAATAGCGTAGGAGGAACAACAACAAAAACGATTTCTTCGGTTATAACCTTTCTTCCAACCATAAAGAAGAAAAGGGGCGTTAATCGGTCTCTTTCGGGATGCGCCGCGCATCCTAAACAGGCTACTTATACCATTTTCATGTTGAATTGGATACTTTCAAATCAAATTGGACATTCTTCTCAGCTAGCTTTGAGTTTTTTGAAACCAAAGCGAGCTCCTCCAAATCGACTTCTGCACTTCTTCCACATTAAGCTTGAAACTTTCCAAAAAGGTTAGAAAATCGTTGTCCAGGGTAGGTTTTATTATAACTTTCTTTGGAGTTTCAATTTACCTACCCACTGTGGTAGACATTGGCAGTAGAGCGTTACCGGAACTTCGCTTCAGCCGGGTAACCAATACAACGGCTTTCACTGAAAACTTACTATGCTGTACGTTGACGAATCGTAGCACGTGGCGGTTTCGTGGTAAGTTCCATCGTTACCGGCCAGTGAATCGATGATGAATTCGGGCCCAGGACGACTATTTGAAGGTCTTCGTGGAAGGTGTTCATCGCCTTTCATCGCAAGCGATCCGTGAGATTGCGTAAGGTCTAGGAGTCAAAAAACAGACATTACTTATGGTTTCGAGCGCCTAGTAAAGGTGAAAAGGCACGAAAGATAGGTGCGGCATGATTTGAGTGATCGCTAGAACCTAGAAGCTGTCGCGTTTTGAAATCTGTTCTTCGTAGCTTTTCCAGAGTCATGTCAAAACCGAACACATAATTTGTTTTGAAATCGCATCACTCTAGGCAGCTCAAATTACACAAAATTGGGATCTCCCTTAGTCGGGGGGCAAGGAGTCCACAGAATTAAAAATTATGTGACAAACTGACTTGTGACTTACCGACTGGCTCCTAAAAAAAGAGAATAGGCCCTAAAAGAAACAGAAAACAAACGGCCAGATGAGTAAAAAATTAAAATCGCCACGGTTTTACATTAATCTCGACGGGCAAAGGTCGACACAATGGGGGCATGCTGCGTTCTGGTCGCAGCCTGACAGTTATAACCAGGATCTAACATGGTCAGGAAGGCACATAGCTTTGCCTGCTTACAACGGCGGCGAGAACAAATGTAATTTTTTCGTGTTTTTTTTTTTCGTGAATTTTCTAGTGTAGGACCCTTGTTTCGTAGAAGCCGCTCAGTAAGTCTTAAGTGGATATGTTACATACTTTTTAGTTACGTCCCCCCCCCCCCCGACTAGGATAGATCCCAAAATTGCTATAACTGTGCAATGGAGAAAACCATGTATGTGTCGCGAAGACGGGCAGCATTGTGAGACAGAGGAGCACATTATCCAATCAAACCGCATTGAATGGGTGTGGCATTCAGAGACGGCTTACACGCTCAGTACCCTGATCGGCCGGCATGTGGTCGGTCTGTGCTCTGCTTGGTTATTATTGGCTGGCGCGCTCCCACCTTCTACTGCTGTCCACCATCGCGGCATGTACCCGTTTAGCTCAACGTCTTACCACATTTTTACATGCATTTTTAACTGCGAAACACTGGAAGGATAAAAAAGAACGATAGGGCAGTGCATAACGACCCTATACTTTTTTATTGACTAGTGTGTGCGAGTTAACTGAAATTGTTCAAAATTTTTGAGTTTGTTCTTAGCCTAATTTGTGAGCGCACATAAGGTGCAGTCATGAGTGAATAAATAAATAAATAAAGGATAAAGGACGGCGTTATTCAATCCCTTTTGGGATGCGCCACGCATTCTACTTCTTCGGGTTATCGTGGAGGCGATTTGAATGCGTATTTGGCCATACAATGACTTTCGGTAGCCAGCCGATGAACAAGTCAGCGCTCTATCCTTCCCAGACAAGTCTGGTACCAATCCACCGACCCCGGAGGGATGCGAGGCTTTGTTGGCCTGGGCGGGAAATCCGAACCAGGAACCTGGTAGCGGGTGCACGCGACAGTCAGCAAATAAATAAATAAATAAATAAGCAGATTTTCTCATATCGTGAAACATTGGGGATTTAGGGATGTAGGCAGAATCAGGTGAGAAGGGAAAGCTGCTTCTCGCTAGCTTTCATTTCAAGGGTTCTTCTGTTTAGAAGAGGCAACTCATAGACAACTTCTAGAAATCGTGCTATACACAATCATTTCTGCAACGTGTGCTTCGCTATCCCAAAACGTACGAGGTTAATGTTCACTGTGAACCGTTGATGAGTGCCGGCAAGGGCTATGATTAAACATCGGCAGTTAAATAGACACACGAGAAACATTCGGTCTGATGTTCGAGCGAGTAGAGCGAGTCCGCCACGGACTACACAACACCATTTCGGTTCACTCGAGCATGACTGATGAAAATAGGAGCGAGAGCGAGACGCTGCCGGCTGGCCGGTGGTGGAGTGCTCCACACCGGCCGGCCGTCCGGCGCTGATCGCCGTACTCATTGCTCTACGCTCATCCAGCCGATAATTAGCTTCAACCAACAAGCTCAGCTGAAGTGCATCCTCCCTTGGTGGCTAGCTAATAGCCCCGATTTTTAATTTCGGAAAGACATGACGCTCTTTTCAGACCTAAAAATCATAGCGAGAGTGTGGGTGAAAAATTAAAACGAAGGAAAGCAATGATCGAAAATTCTGCGAAGCGAAGCGACTTCAACAGCCATATGATAGTTCTGAAGTGAGAAGATTTTTTGAAAATGGGAACCAAAATAGGGGAAGGGGAAGCATGACATCTCAAAAGTAATACGTTCCATGTTGCTTTAAAAAATTGCTGATCAAGTTTTCATTCTATAAAAAATAATAAAGAAAAAAACAAAAATGAAAACAAAAACCCGGAACTAGATTTTTTACGGTTTATTTACCCAAGTTTGAGGGGCAACGCGTAACATTCTGAAACAAGAACCACAAATAAGAATAAAAAAAATCAAATGCACAGTACTCTAACCGAAATTCGAGAAATTGAATATTGACTGAACTCGAGATTAAAATAAGGAGAGGTGCTCTCGTATTTGGCAAGCGCTAATAAAAAAAATTGGAATAAAAGAAAAAAGGAAAGGAAAGGTAGAAATTAATATTCAGCATATACTTTCCAGCATAATTAATATCCATATGGAGTTTAGCGGTTCAGTGAATTTTTTTCTCGAATGTTCAACGTACACGCATCAACTGGACGACGCGTTTATGTGTCAAACTTGGGTAATTAAACCGTTGTAATAGTATTGCATTGCGGAAAAAATATATCGAAAATATATAGAGTGATGTAGTGCAAGTGAGGAGGCGAAGGATTGTAGAATATGAACTGGCGGGAGGGAAGGTAGGAGCGTCTTCAGTGGGAAGCGAACTGCGTCTGTTAACGATACAGAGTAAGTGAGATGAGAAATTGACCAATTACCGTAATATGAAACTTAGAGCAGGAAGAGTTAGACGATCTGGGAAAGCTGTAATAGGCTGAACAAGCTAGAAGAACTTGAGGAGCTGGAAAAGCGGGGAATAACGAAAGGTCTGGACCAGCAGCAAAAGCTCTAAAAAGTAAAACAACTGAAAAATTGGATGAGCTAAAAAAGCTGAGAGAACTGCGGCCGACTGGCTGTCGGCTGCTCCGACCGTGGCACTGCCATCGAGGCTCTCGCGGGTTCGCCGCGTATTGTCTTGGAATAAGCAGCGCGGCGCCCTCGAGGGTCCCGATGGCAGTCGGAGATAATGGGTTACAGAAGCAAAAGCTGGTATTGATTGACCTTTGACCATTACCTGAAAGAATAATTAAAATCAATCGCGTATAGTAGCGATATGGGGTGAATAAAAAAACTGAAGTGAAAAATAAGGATAAGGATAAAGAGTTACTCAACTCCTTTTGAGATGCGCCACGCATTCTACGGGATGTCGTGGACGTGATTCGAGTGCGTATTTGGCCATACAATGACTTGCGGTGGCCAGCCGATGGTCAAGTCAGCGCTCTATCCTTCTCACCATCAGACAAGTCTGGAGCCAATTCACCGACCCCGCAGGGCTGTAGTGTTTGGTTGGCCCGGGCGGGAAACTCGGGCCAGAGACCTGGTATCGGGTACACGTAACAGGCGGTATTTGAGAAAATTTTATCCTAATCCGGAATCGCATCCAAAAGCAATTCACTTGGGAGAGAGCGAAGCCCCCTAGTTTTCCTGTCTGTTGTTTTTGCATCCCGTTATAAAGCGTCTGAGAGGAAACGAGAATATTCGATTTACAAAGGGAGTTCCCCCTAAACAAGAGCTGGCTTTTTAGCATTATTTTGTGCACAGGTTTATCAGAAACCACATGGTTGCAGAAATTATTTTTCTTGCATTCCTATCAACGATACGACAAAAATGTTGTAGGAAATTCACTTATATTCATATTGATGCTTTAATTAACCAGCATTTACATTATCAATCAAATGGATATTGCGGCGAGCTAGAGAGATGCAGTGCTCGATCTCTTTATTTAATACAATAGATATAATACATTGATACACTAGATCTCCTTATTTAATAAACTAGGCCCTGCAGCACTTTAAAGTCAATTTTAAACCTTTATTTTTGGGAAATATTTTTGGGAAAAAATAAATTTCTTGGATTTTCCTTTTCTGTATATAGATTAATTGAAAAGCTTTAAAGAATACTGCACTAAATTTTTCTTAACAAGTGTAGAACTAACGCAAATTGAATTTTTGCAATCAGTCAAGTGAAAAACGCAACATACAGTGCTATTCACGGCGCAATTTCTTCTTTGAGGACTAAAAATTGCTGTATTTATGTTCATTATTACAGTATTTATTATGCCATTGCTATTCTTTAAAAAATTAAAGATTTTAAACAATTTCAATCCGTGTGTTCACCTTTTGGTGTAATTGAATTGCAATTTTGAGAGCAAATCATAACAAATCCTCTTACGACAAAGAAGTATTTTTATTTCTTAAGAACCTATGGTTTTATCAGAAAAGCGTTCGCTTTATATTTATGTATTTATTATATTTATTGCACAAGGGAAAGCTCATAAAAGGACGAAAAAAGCCCACGCGAACATGAAGTGCTAATACAACACATTGGTCACGTTAAAAGGTTTGTTGATTTGGAGGCTGTTTGGTTTGGTTTCAAAAGAGTCACACTTGCCTTGAAAAGTGTCAAATTTGCCTTAAAAATGTTTAACCTAGGTTGAAAATAGCAATTTAATTTAAAGAGTGTTCAATTTGACTTGAAAATGGTATAGACAAGAATGCTTCACGCTAACTACAACCAAGTTACAGTTAAAGTTCACATTGACATTTGATAGACAGCACCCCGACAGCAAAATAACATTTTTATTTTTATTTATTTTTATTTAATACTGTAGTTGAAAAAAGGGAAGCGAAGCGCAGTCAGAGGAGGCGCCGGCTGTCGTCTGCACTCGATACCAGGTTCCTGGTTCGAATTTCCCGCCAAAGCCAACCAAGCCTTCCATCCCTCCGGGGTCGGTAAATTGGTACCAGACGTGTCTAGGAAGGATGAAGCGCTGACTTGTTCATCGGCTGGCCACCGCAAGTCATTGTATGGCCAAATACGCATCCATGTCACCTCCACGACATCCCGTAGAAGTAGAATGCGTGGCGCATCCCAAAGGGATTGAATAACGCCGTCCTTTATCCTTATCCTTTACTGTAGCTGAAGTGCGCTGTGGAGCAGAACAAAGGAAAAATAGCATCGATCAAATAGCTGCTTTCGTATTCAAATGCTATTCTTACAGTGGCATTCCAGGCTATGCCAGATATAGTCGACGACTACTTTCTTCAACGGACGCTTCCATTTTCCTGGAAGACGTGCTGTGGAACACAAGGCATCTGCAAGGCTCATAAGCAGCAGTTGCACGAGGAAATGATCACCACCATTGAAGTCGCGTGGGACGGATGGACGTGCTTTGCAGCGGCTCTAACTGATAGGTGCAGAAAGAACTGGCAATGAGCCGGCAAGGATATCGGCCGGAAAATGAGCTCGGTATAATTGCCCGAGGAAGTATGTAGACGAAAAGTGCAGCCGCGCCCAACCCCCAATATAAAGACGCCCTTCTGAATGAGGGACGGGTGAGAGGATTCATTTACTAGAAATGGAACGTCATTCATTATCTACAGCGCGTGTCATTGATGGATGAAGTAGTAGATTCTCAGACAAAGGCGAGAACAAAAAATTTGATCGACCGAAAATTTTCAAATTATGAGAAAAAGCTGTCAGAAACTGTTTCTAATGAAAAAGGTGAAGGAGGACAGTTCTAATTTTTTGATGCGACATGCATTCCGCTTCCACGGCATATGGTGGAAGCAATTTGTGCAGCACAATGAGTTGCGGTGGCCATGGACACGATGGACAAGTCAGTGTTTCATCTTCCCGAGAGTATGCTACCAATCCAATGAGCTGGTCCACAAGGAAACCCGAACCAAGGACTTTACCACAGCTGACGGCCGGTAGAACTGCTCTATCACTCATGCAAGTGTCAAAGTGTTACTTGGAGCCCTTAATAAATACGAAAAGAAGTATTCTATTAGCTTAATTATTCTGACCACTGCAAGAGAAGGCCTCCGGAGTTGCGATCTTTGTCGACGTTCGAAGATTAGAGACGCTGTCCCATGGGAATCGTCGAAAATTAGGTGGGCCGATGGCACGTAATGCGCTTCCTAGATAACCGCTGGGCGAGAGACTAAAAGGAGGAGAGATAGAAGTGATGTCGCAAATGCTTTTGGGCCAATCACTATCGGAGAGCTGAGAGCTGAAGCCACGCTTTTGTTTTCCTACGTAACAGTTCCATACCAGTTTTGCTTCCATAAACTGAATAAATATAGAAACAAACAAAAAAGGGTCTTGGGCGCAAGCATAGGCTTCTAAGAAGCCTGATGCATTTAGAGGAAGAATTTCGAGCGTCGCGCCTATTCCCTTCTCACGCAGCTATCATCGAACTAGAACTCAGGTCTTCGTCCCTAAAATTTTTATACTTCAATTGATTACATTTATGTTTATGTTCATTCGAGCCAATAAAAACATGATAAAAACAGCAACTCTATGATTGGCTAAGTGTAAAAGGAATGGAATTATGCTCTAACAGAAGCAAATCTCTTAGCTGAGAAAACCGTACGATTTAGATTCACTGCAATGAGTTAATAGATTTTTCTCACATTTTTTTATTCTATGACCTCAGAAGTCAGAATGTGACCTGCCATTTCGGGGCCTCATTAAACTATTACGCACTAAAGGCGACTGCTTACAAAGGAACGAAGGAATTCGAGCTCATTTATTTATCGCTGCACCGCACATTCCTTTCAAAGCCACTATCATTATCAAAGCCTTGATTCCGTGAAAGCCATTTCCATATAAAACTTTGAACTTGCTTGTAGAATGTGCTATAGTTGCGCCCGAATGAATATTCGAGCATTCGAATTCGAATAATTCTATCCGAATTCGAATATTCGTATTCGAACGTTCGAAAAAAACGCGATTTCGAATGTGTTCGAATTCGAATGCTCGAAAAAATGCGATTTTCGAATGTATTCGAATTCGAATGCTCGAAAAAACGCGATTTTCAAATGTATTCGAATTCGAATGCTCGAAAAATCACGATTTTCGAATGTATTCGAATTCGGATTCTCGAAAATCGTCGCTATTCGAATATATTCGGTTATTCGAAATTTTTGGGAGAGCACAACTATAGAATGTGCACGAGTGGTAGCGCAGATGGAAAAGACGCGAGCTGCTGCGTGCAACCAATTCCATGTTTTTGCATCGGATTCCGTCCAGGCCAATCAAATTCCTACGACCTTGGGAATTGAAATCAAATGCGATTTGGAAGGATAGTGCACTGATCTTCCAATCGAACAGTCCACTACAAGCCCTTATTTAGACTGGCCACATATTGCTTATGTTTATTAAGTTGGGTAAGGCAGTAAATAGTGCAAAAAATCGCCCGAAAACAAGCAATAGTAGTCGGAATTATACCGCCTAATAAAAACCTCATGAGGTGAGGACATGAACACATATTAGGTTGGAAAAAAAGTCTTTTCATTTTATTCAAAGATTTATTACTTCACAACTACAAAGTCAAATCAACTGAGATAAACTCTAAGTTGTTCCACTACACTTCTCCAAAGACTGGGTAATTTTCCAATTCCTCTTGCTTAAAAGACTGCAGTTCTGGGGTCGAACCATTGCTGAATCCAATTTTTAAGGTCTTCATCCGTTCCAAAATATTTCTCTCCAATTTCTTGCTTGAGAGCACGGAAGAGATGGTAGTCGGCACGAACGAGGTTAGGGCTATACGGTGGTGTGGCATTACCTCTCAGCCCATCCCCTTTATTGCTTCTCTTGTGAGTCTTGCAACATGTGGTTTTGCACCGTCATGCAGGATCATTGCCTTCGACTTCTCCGGCCTGTTTTCTTAGAGTTGCAACGACTTTGTGGAGTTGGCCACTGTATGTGGCAGCAGTAAGTGTCTCTCCACTTCTGAGAGTTTCCCAGTAAATCACCTTCTGATATTCCACCAAACACTCAAGAGAATCTTCCTTTCGTGAACATTGGGCTTGAGATCAGGCTCAGGGTTCTCTCCTTTTTATATCCACTGCTTTTTTCTTCGGAAGTTAGCACGCAGAACCCAGGACTCTTCGCCTGTCACAATCCGCGGAAGAAACGATTTTCTTCCTTATCTGGACAGAAGAGAAGCAACGATGGAGAGCCGTCGACCTTTCTGAGTGTCTGACAGGGCATGTGGAATCCAAGCTCCAAAATTCCATGAAAGCCAAGATTCTTCAGATGGATTCCTACTATCCTATGAGACACTTCGAGCTGCTCTGCCAGCTGACGTGTCGTCTGCCAACTATCGGTACGAAGAAGATGGTGTAGTTCACTGTCGTCCAATCCAGTTGGCCTTCCTGACCATGCTTTGCCCTCAGTGAATAATCTCCCTTTAAAGGCTTTCCGAATCATTCATAACAGGCGCGATGAGTAGTAGATCCCAAGCCATATATATGGTTAATTTGGTCTGTTGCCTGACGTGCTGTGGATTCTTTAATGAATTCATGAAGAATGCCGTGCTGAAAACGGCCATGAGGTAGATCTGGCATTGAGTTCGGAAGATTGAACGAATTACAAGAAGAGTCTTAACCTGTGTCCGCGTGCGAACGGTAGACAAGTGTGATAGGATTACGAAATCAGCTATCAACGTTGGCTAGTGCGTTTACAAGGGGAAGGGTAAAAAAATTTCGAAGTGTGAAGAGACTTTTTTTCCAACCTAATAAGACAGATAAAGAGTGGTGTAATTCACAAATGCACTCGTGGACCATTTTCAAACTTGATCGTAGGTAACGAACCCCAAGTTCCAGCAGCAGGTTTAAACTGCATCGACAACATCGCCTAGAGGTAGAGTTGATGGCGCATTCCATAATGAAGTTGTTTATTGCTCGTTCTTATTATTATCTTCCACCTTATCACCTTATATATGTATTCCAATTTCACTAATTGCCCGCTTTTCAAATCAAATTGGACACTTTTCACGTCAAGTTGGAAATTTTGAAATTTTAAAGAGAAAAATAAAACTAGATTATAAAACTATTACACATATTGAGGCAGCAGAATTAAAAAATTTCAAAGAATGTTACGCTAAATTTTCCTGAGCAAGAAGTTATTCTAACCATTCTATTGAGTCTGGAGTTTAACCTGCCTGAAAGTAATTTGGATTTTGGAAGGTTTCGCTTTGATTTCGCTTTTTCACAAGTTTTAGGCTAGCCTAGAAGAGTATCCAATTTGAATTGAAAATGTCCCATTTGACATGAAACGCGTCCAATTAACTTTGAAAAGTGTCCAATTCGACGTGAAGATGGTATATATGCATCATCTATTATATGTATTGTCTTTCTTTATCATTATCCTTTCATAAAAGGAATTCTATATCTTAAAGGAGAATTCGATACAGAAATGCACAGTAGGCAAAAGTGCTGGTGGAGTATGTAAGTGTCTGAAGGAGCGCATCTGTTCGTTCTTTAATGTGTCCAGGGCCGAATTCCATGCAAAAGCGATTCATTTCGGACAAAAAACATGGTTTCATTCATTAATAATTCGCAATTTCAGCCTCTCTCTCAAAAGACGTCCTGTTTGGAAAACCGAGATGGCGTGGAACGATTAAATTGAATCGATTCACCGGCTGCTGAAATTTAGTATAGTACTTCGCCATTGAAGCTTAGGAAAAGTTAGAAAACGTTTTAAAAAAATTAAAGTTAGAAGATGTTCGAAAATGTGGAAATGAAGCCTGAAAATTGCCAAAAAACTTACATACCGTAGTAGCATCAAGATGAAAAAGATTTTCAGTACGAGAATACAAATATTGGATAAAGTACAGCGTTAATACATGAGACAATCAGCACCTCTTCCGACAGCTCTACTCACCCGCGGTATGAGGTGGCAGTAATACATTTCGAGTTCTGGAGCCAAGACTAATGACAACACTAAAATATAGCGACAGCGAACAAGGAAGATACAGTGAGGTTGGTTTAAAAAAAACAAAACTGATGAAGAAGTTGTCGAAAAGACCCTAGTTATTTTTTCATCCAATTCCGTCTATGAAACGCATACAAAATCTTGAATTTTTTACGATTTTTTTACGGAGCTTGGCTATCCGCTGACAACAAAGATTACTAAGACAGGTTCTCAGAGAATAAATGTTGGCTGCCTATGTTGTTACAAACCGCAGTCAATTCATGAGAAAGAATCAAAGTTCAAAGAAGCGGTTCCACTCCCATAGAAGATCGCTGTAATTGATGTCTTCTGCAGTGTGAGAGCTATACACTACTACCCAGATGATAAGCACTGTCCTTTAGAGGCCATCTAAACGCAAGTAATCACCGTAATGTTAGAGAGATATCTGGTAAAAAATTGTCATCTTGCTTGGAAAATACGCGAGAAAATTTGCAAAATTGCAAAATTGCAAAATTTGAACTGCGAGGGATCGTCGCCGTACTTCCTCCACAATATGTAGAGCACGTTATTGCTGGAGCACGTTTGGCTTTCCCATAATGATGAGGATAAATGACGACGCTACTCAACCGCTCCTGGGATACGCCACGCATTCTACTTCTACCAAATTTTAAGAAGGCACTTTAGATGCGTATTTGGCCGATACAATGACTTGCGGTGTCCGGTCGCTGAAAAATTCAGTGTTTGGCCCTTCCCAGATCAGTCTGGTCTGAATTCACCGACTTCGAAGAAAGTCTGGTTGACCTGGCATTGATTGACCTGGCAGGGAATTAAACCAAGTTGTCACAGCCAGGTTCAGCCACAGCCGGCGCCTCCTCCGACTGCGCTCCACGCGAAAGGAGCAAGGTTGCCAGACTGGTAGACGCGGAAAGAGTATGAAAGGAAGTGAAAGTTCCACCTAGGATCAACAATGTCTGGATTTCTGCTATTGACGAAGGTCTATGCCAAAACACAAGTGCATGTACTAAGGTGCTCTCCACGATATTGTCCGACGTACTATAGAACGCACGCAATCCACATAGTAGAAAAGTAGAATGAAGTATTATGCTTTCAAAACCGACCTGAACACATTGCAATAAGTGACGAGATTGGCGAGACGAGATTTCAATAGGTAAGCATTAAAATGACGGGACATAAACTGTTACATAGTTCAATTACGTGCCATTCTCAACAATCTACAGTTGCACTCAGATATTTGAAAATTGCCAAACGGCTACTTGTCGCTAATGTGTCATGCATGAGAGGGAAGAACTCACGAGACCAACCAAACCCTATCGAATGGGCGTGGAACCTTCCCGCTTTTTAAAACACGCTTTAAACATTATCTTTTCTCAAAATTAAATTTATTGCGAAACTTCAAACAATGTGTTCATTTTTTGAGTAGGCGAATTTAACTTCACAGAAAGTTATGCTAAAATTTTCCTTGGACAAAACACTATTACAACGTTTTTGGAGTGTCTTCAGTTTGATGTATAAGAAACTCAATTCGATTTGGAAGAGCTCGCTTTAATTTTGAAGGTCTTAGACAGCTTAAAAGAATGTCCAGTTGATTTGAAAAATGTCCAGTTCGACGTGAAAAGCATTTATCCCGAATGGGTGGGTAAGACATATCACCAATGGGGTATGCTTCCCCTTCTACTCCACACATTCCTGGGTATAATGGTTAATGAATACGGCCTCTATGTCTAATAGTGTAAAAAAACTGTTTAGTAAACAAGCCCACCACAATGTATGGTGTATAAACAGAGGTGTATAAACAGAAAAAGCTAGCCATTGTCCGTAACCTCTGTTTATACACCATACTTTGTGGTGAACTAGTTTACTTAGCAGGTTTATGTTCCCACTACAACACCTGCCTTAACTTTTGGTCTTTGGGCGGAAAAAGCGAAAAAAACGCCTTTTCCGCCGCTTTTCTGTAGCGGCCTCCGAATTGAGCGCATTGTAGATTGAAACACGTATTCGTGATCAGCACCGAGCCCTCTTCCTGATGAGCTGCAAAGCGCCTACCGAGCGCCTGAAAAATAGATCAGTGACCTAATTTCTACCTGCCCCGCCTCACCTCTTCCCTCCCTTCAAATAATTACACTCCTAGCTCCCAATTAGCAATCAAGGAAGAGATTAAATCCTATTAAAGCCTGTTTTCTACTTTATACATAGTAACACATAGTTATCTGGATTCACTAGCATTTCTGGAACACAATGATGTACTTTTCTTAAAGGATCCGATAATTTAATTGTAATATTTTTCATAAAATGTCTCCGCTTTGGGAGACTCTAATTTTAAAGTATCAAATTTTTCCGTGCCGTGAAGCGTTATGGTTGAAAGCAAGCTGCGAAGGTGGACCCTTCAGATTCGAATTCCTTAATAATTGTACGCTAGCAAAGTTGCCCATACGACACTTCTTCGCAGTTAGCCGCGCACTTTTCTCATGATTAAAGTGGCCACAGAATCATTTCTTTGAAGAGAAAAAGCACAGGGATTTGGAGGCCTATGCAAACTCCTTATAGTCTTCCGCCGGTGAGATTTCGACTTGGCTAGGAGACATATTAGCCACTCAGTGACGCAGCAAACTCACTCCAAATGTGAACTGAGTGTCGTTTGAAAAAAATTTCAAAAATTGAAAAATTGCCTACGAGTGCATTCACCAATTAAATTTAACCCGAACGGTAGTTCAATGTGGTGAGCTAGTTTACTAAATAGTTTTTTGTTCGCACTATTAGACATAGAAGCCGTATTCATCAACCATTATACCCAGGAGTGTGTAGGGTAGAATGGGAAGCATACTCCATTGGTAATATTTCTTACCCATCCATTGGGGATATATACTTTTCACGTCGAACTGGACATTCAGGAAATAACTACAGCAGAGAGAGTTTTTTGCAGAGTGCGGGAGGGGACCTAAAAAACTGCTGCGAAAAAACCGCCCATTTTAAATGAGTGCTCTACTCGGATACTCGCTTTCGAGGGCCCGAACAACCACTTGCTATTGGGGTGAGAACCTGTTCCTATGTATACATACACATACATATGTATATGTATACAGGTATGTACATAAACGTACACACATATGTACATACGTACGAGCTGGATATACGTGGATATAAGCATCGGCGACTATCCTGCAACACTTTAACAACAGGAGCCCACTCTTAAACCCAACGGTATACTTCCACCGTAGCGTCAACGGACGGCAGGGAATCACGCCGGGACTCCATATCTAACTAATCGTCGCAACCCGCCACACCCACCAGTTCTCACCCCAATAGCTAGTGGTTGTTCGGCCCGTCGAAAGCGAGTTTACGAGTTAGACCACTGCCATATCTATCACACTTGAGTAGCGAGAGCCTTAGCCGCAATTTTGGGTAAAAACCATCACATAGAACGTTCGCTCATCATCATTTTATAAAGCGGGATAACTAAACACAAATGAAACAGAGATGAAACTGCTCTCTGAAACTCGAAATTTTCGTCTATTGCACCGCTGTGGAAATTTTTTTACTGACCTAAAATTTACTGTCATGCGCTAGTGTTCTCCTTCAGTTGCCTTTTCTTCGAAAACAAGCCGAAAGTGACTTCTTCCAGTAGTAAGCCACAGTTTTGTCAAACGTATTTTCTCTTGGGTTAGCCATTGCACGTCTTGCGTTGCGACAGCATTCAGACGACCGACTACTGGCTTAAGCCCAGAGCTCCACGGGTGTCCAACACTCGATCAACGTTTTTGTCGTTTCCGCACATGTTTGCCGCTGGTCATCAATCGCGCCAAGATGAAAAGCTTGATCGGCCTGGCTTCGGAAGCGATACGTAGCTGCTGCTCGAGATGTTACCAGATCTACAGCTACGCAACTATTGATAGGTAAGGTACATATTACGGGAAAACTACTGCCCACTGCCACTGCCTTCATACGAAGCTGTTAATGTAACATTTTCCCGATTGGTCATCGGTGAAGAGGGGAGATTTTTGTTATATAAAAAGAATGGTATAAAAAGTTTAGAAGGAAAGAATAAAAAGTTTGATGTACATAGAAACAGCTCTATTTACGGAAAATTTGGCCCTTAGTGAATTGTGTTTCTTCGAAGTCGGTGTATGTTGAAAGAGCAATTCTGGACAATATTTTGATTCAATTTCAAACCGGGCCTACCGGCCGACAAATAAACCATGTATGGGGACTAAACAGTGGAGAAAGGACCGGGCAACGATGTTTCGAGAAATTTCGCTCTGGAGAATTCAACCATTAAGGCGCACCCCGAAGCGGCAGGCCTACAGCAATCCAGGACGACGATTTGGAGGCTTTCGTGAAAGCAAATCCATCGCAAACGGCCCGGGAGATTGCGGAAGGTCTAGGAATCAGTAAGCTGCTGTTACAGATAGCTTGAAACACCTCGGAAAGATGGGAAGACTGGAAAAGTGGGTGCCCCACGATTTGAGTGATCGCCAGAAATTGTCGCGTTTCGAAATCGGTTCTTCTTTGCTTTTCCGAAACGAAAACGACCCGTTTTTAGATCGAGTAGTCACACGTGATGAAGATGGGGCTCCGTACGATAACCGAAGACAATCAGGACAATGGTTGATGTCGACGAACCAGCAAGGACTTCCCAAAGTCGGAATATCATCAGAAAAAGTCGACGGTAACAGTGTGGTGCCCGGCGGCTGGCGTGATTCACCTTCTGGAACCTGACCGAACCATCACAGCAGAATCCTACTGCGACGAAATCGACGAGATGCGTGAGTTGTGCCTGCACAGGTCAACGGAAGAGGTCCTATTCTTCTGCACGACAACGCGCACCCACATATGTTTCGCAAATAGCCATGTGAAAAATAAACGAAGTAGGAGTTGAAGTTTTTGCCTCACCAGCCATATTCAACAGACATTGCGCTAACAAACACCGCCTTTTTAAGCACTTTCGGAAGTTCCTCGCTGGTAGAACCTTCGCAAATCGAGACATCGCAAAGCAGCCTTTCTAGAATTTGTCACGATCAACAATTTATTCTATTATCTAACACCCAACAAGTGTCGGAAAAAGTGGATAAAGTGTGCTGATTTGAACGGTGCCTATTTCGGCTGAATCTGGTGATTGTCAAAACCGCCAAAACTTTCCGGACACCCCAACAACTAAATAGTTATACGTGCGGTCAGACAGGGCCGGTGGTGTAAGGCGAACATCGGAAATCGCTGCCCGGAAAGCAGAAGATGCGGGTTGGAGTCTCGCCTAGCGCAAGAGTTTTGATCGTAACAAAACATCCTGTAACAACATATAGCCTCGCTACAAGGCGCTCAAGGCTGAAGCAAATGTGGTAAATAGTTATCATTTTCATTGATGTGCCTCGAGGTAACTGATTCCAAATATTGCCAATATTGTTGGTACTACTACTGCGTTAAGTTTTACGCATTATAATACTCAGGAATTAGAAGGTTCGTGGATGGCCAGCGCAAGTCATTGCACGAGCCGAATACGCTTTCAAATTTCTTCCACGATATCCTTCTGAAGCCGAATGTTATCCCACGAGACGTTGACTAGCGCCGATCTTTACCATTTCCCGTTTAGAGCAATATATATTTATCTATATTTATTTATTTGGGGCGCGTGGAGCGCAGTCGGAGAAGGCGCCGGCTGCCGCCTGCACCCGATACCAGGTTCGTGGTTCGGATTTCCCGAATAGGCCAACCAAGCCTTCCATCTCTCCGAGGTCGATGAATTGGTACCAGACTTGCCTGGGAAGGATAAAGCGCTGACTTTTTCGCAACTGCAAGTCATTGTATGACCAAATACGCATTCAACTCGCCTCCACGACATCCCGTAGAAGTTGAATGCGTGACGCATCCCAAAGGGGATTGAATAATGCCGTCCTTTATCCTTCTATTTATTTATTTATCACGCAGGTTACCTTGTGTGATTCCATCTGATAAAACCAAAGCACAAAGATCGGACAGAATCACTAAGACACGAGCAACGTCATAGATAAAGCTCAACTGAAACTAACAAAGTCAACAACGATTTCCAAACGACCTGAGGATTTTAAGTGAGCTGTTCAAGAAAGTCAGAACAAACAAAAAAACGAAGAGACTTCGAGAGGGGAAGAGAACGTAATCGGATCACATTTGAGGTATCAAGAGTCTAGAGTTGAAATGAGTATTTTTTAAATTGCGTTGAGGCTAAATAAGATCTTGTGCTTCTTGCGGATCGTCTCAAAGGAAGAACAGTTCTAATATCAAAAAGCAACGTCGGCAATTATGTCTGACTCTGACGACGTCAAATTTAACGGTACCTCCTCGAGTTAATGGGTTTTTCAGGGAGAAAAATCTCCAATCTTAATGCTGGTCCTACCATATATGTACGATGTTATGAGAAAGCAAAAAATCGTTTCTCTCCTTTCTGATGGCCAGTGACTTCAAGCCAAAATTCAGATTACAGACACTGGGTTAAATTGGTCATACGTGAAGCCATATCACAAATTCTTTAGCGCTTCTTATGCCTTTCTCTTCGTTTCAAAGTTACGCATCTGGACCGCCTGGCATCAATATCTTCCCAGAGCTTAGAGCAGAACGTCTTCCTCAGCTTTCACATCGAAAATCAGAATCGTGGAAATCGGTAGTGTAAGAGAAGCGTCAAAATGAAAAAGCACACATGCAGACGATGGGTTAGTCGGCTGCAGATGGCTGCCAATATAACACCGTTAGAGGGAAAAAGACCATACGAACGTCATTCACTATTTGCAAGCCCTAGCAGATAGATTTATTAGTGGCATAAAAACCGCAGCGTCGGCAAACAGGATAGGCCATCGCAGGAACAAAAGCAAACGTCAGACCTGGACCGGAACGAATCACAGATTTTAAGGAGCCACTGGGGGACCATGCCTAGCACGTCTTTGTCTCTCTGCAGAAAATCCCTACGCAATACGGCAGGTCTGCATGTCAACGTCATCGCCATTTCAGGGCCCCTAATAAATATTAGAGAAGCAGCACAAGCAAAGCACAATAGCAGTGGAGGCATTCAAGCCCGTTCAGGGATCTGCCACAAACACTAACGCATTCGTGTAGTGAACAAAAGACAATCGACTATTTCAAAAAGAAGAAAAACGAGGCTATTTTTGTGCAATTGCTTTGCTCTGCAGAATATCGTGATGATATATTTAGTTGAGCCCTTGAAGGCCGTGGAAAAAACTTCAGAAAACGAAAAAAGCAACTCTAAAGGTCACAAGTGAGTTGGTAGTCATTTTTGAGATAAACCTTCGTCGAAGGAACAATGTGAATTTTTGAGAAGAAAGCCGATCGAATCGTGTACATCCTCTTCAAATGTTTAAGATCAATTTTCAGTAGCACATCGAGCAGTTACATATAAGTCGCATGCTAGACTACCACTACAAACTCAAGAAATTAGTTAAAAGATTTTTTTGCAAAGGGAACATTTGGCATCACATTCTTTAAATTTTTTAAAGTTTACTTGCCTCGATATTTTATACAATTTGAGTTTTTAAAGAAAAAATATAAAAAACTAAAACTAAAAACAACTCTTTCCATTTTCACGTCGAATTGGAAATTTTCAAAGCAAATTGGACACTGTTCTAAGTTAGCTTTAACACTTTTGAAATCAATGCAAACTCTTCCAAATCCAAATGGCCCTCAGACAGGTTAAACTTCAGACTCAAAAATGTTTAGAATAGTTTTTTGTTTAGGGAAAATCTGGTGTCACATTCTTTGATTTTTTTAAAGCTTACATGCCTCAATATTTTATACTATTTTAATTTTTAACGAGAAATTAAAACTAAAACTTGTCTCAAAACACAGCGAAGAAGCAAGCATAGAGCTCATAATGAAATCAGAAATTATGCTATAAATCAAATAGAAATCGCGAAGCCTTGAAAAAGAGCAACTTTTTGGCACTAAAAGATGACTGCCTCCCTGCTTTCTAAAACAAGCTCAGACATTGTGTTCACTTACTGGATAGGTGAATTGAAACATAAACATGAAAAGTTATACACAAATTTTTCTTGAACAAGGAATTATTTCAACCTTTTTGAGGAGTCTCTAGTTTAATCTGGGAGAAGCTATTTTAGTTTTGAAAAGTTCGCTTTGATTTCAAAAGTCTTGAAGCTTAAAATAATGTACAATTACGATCGAAGAGCGTTCAATTTGACGTGAAAATAATCTGTGACGTATGTAGAAGCATGAGGCACCTCCAGCACCACCTTTTTGATCCGATCTTACAACAAAGTCACAGGCAAGTATCTGTGCAAAACAAATTCGAAAGGAAATTCTGAACACGACTTCTTGGCTATGACTACATGCTCCATTCCTTCGCCATTTTTACGGATAAAATTGCCTAACTTGCCTGTTTATCGTAAGAGGAGCTGATGCGATTCAGATACAATATATACTGTTTTCACATCAGATTGAGCCCAATTTAAATCAAGTTTCCCTGGGTAAATTTGAGTTTGATTTTCTTAAATTTTTTAAAGTGTATTTGTCTCAGCAAGTGAATACGCTGTTTAAAATTACTACAAGACTTAGTTCGTCTAGACTTTTTCGCCTAGCTTTAATAGCAGAAAAAATTCTGAGCAAAAATTCTGTCCTCTAACTCGACTCGAATATTTTAGAAGCAAGCTGCAGAACTTCCACAGTTCATGGTCCACAGCTGTGCGTGTCATCGGTAACAGAGTTTTTGGAAGAAAGTTGCATTTCAAATTCATCTTCGTCACTTTGCCCTACATCAAACACGACGTAGTCGAGTGCGAGTGGACAAAAAGAGGACTGCTTAATTAGAGCGGTTTAGTGCGGCGCTGAATATGAAACGTTGACGAAATACTGAGAAAGAAGGGACTATAGAGATACAGAAGAAAATGTTATTTAAAAAATCGCCAAATATTGCAGATTTAGTAACAATGAAGCTTTCTTTCTTATAATTCTATTAAAAATATATTGGAAGTGATCTAAATAAGATCATAACCTAAAAAAATTAAGCTGAGGTGCCGAGTGCTATTTTTAATAAACTTAAAACAATTCTATGAAAGCCTCATCCTAGTTCATGAAGCAAGACATAAACAAAACCTGGGAATAGTGTGATCAGAGACGCTGTTGCTGCGAATGTGCTGTCAAGAATTAGGTTTTTAAAAATAATTAATGTGTTCTATTAAAAAACCCCTGTACGAGAGCGGCAACTGGCTGGATTTCACTTACCACACCCTAAAAGAACATATGGGGGACCACCAACATGTAGACCTCTTCGTGAAGACCCCGAAAGAGAACCAAAGCGCAATTCGTCTCACTGAAGAGATGAGGACCCACTGGGCTACTCGGGCGTTGGGAAGGAAGGGATAGAGGATTCACCATTGTCCGCTGAAACCAACCCAATTCTTTATAATCGGAGAGGCAGTAGATACAGGTAATATATTCATTTATTGTGGAATAATGTTAAATCGTTTGTGCAGCTGGAACAACGTATGACGTTTTATGTCGGATTTTTCCAGGTAAAGATAATCTCCTAAAGATAGATAGATAGATAGATAGATAGATAGATAGATAGATAGATAGATAGATAGATAGATAGATAGATAGATAGATAGATAGATAGATAGATAGATAGATAGATAGATAGATAGATAGATAGATAGATAGATAGATAGATAGATAGATAGATAGATAGATAGATAGATAGATAGATAGATAGATAGATAGATAGATAGATAGATAGATAGATAGATAGATAGATAGATAGATAGATAGATAGATAGATAGATAGATAGATAGATAGATAGATAGATAGATAGATAGATAGATAGATAGATAGATAGATAGATAGATAGATAGATAGATAGATAGATAGATAGATAGATAAGTAGCTGGAAAGAGATTTTTTCGCTTCATCAAAGTAATATCGCGTTCACTTGTTAATGCTAAAATGTTTTGTCAACTTTAGCAGAATGTTAGAAATTTTAGAAAACCTTTATCAATTGTTTTTCACACAGTATCATATATCATCGGAAAAAAATATTCATATGTTTTGTTTTTGGTCATTCTAGATTTTACTAATTTTCAACTCATCAGCTTCAAGTAAAAAAATTTACCAAAGAGTAGAATTTTTTGGTGGAAGCATTTTTTATTTGCTGGACATTTCTCTTTAATGCCCTAAAAATTGACGAAAATCTAAATGAACGAAAAAAATCCAATACAAGTTCTTTTTGTAACATTGTGCAAAAAAACTCAAACGTAAGCAGAGAAAAACAGCTGTCGACGAAGACCACTTTTCTAATTTTCACTTTCCACTTCAATGATCTAAGAATTGAGAAAAATCAAGCATTAAAAAATAAACTTACTTTCTTATTGCGAAAGTCAATTCCTTTCCAATGCATTATGTAAAACACATAGAACCGTTGATTTTTAACGCTTTCTATTCCTCAAAGGAAGGAACTGGAGTGTTCGTGGAGGCCGTCGTTTTCCCAAATGTGCACCACTGGAATAGCTTGGAACACTAGACGCTTTTGAAAATGAACCACTGTGACCCATAATTCGAATGCATGACAGCAAAGGGGACACATCCTGGAGGCCTTTATAAGAAAGCCGAAGGCAGCTGGAGCGGAAGGAGACGGAAGTGCGTCGAGCACATCGTTGTCCGTCTAGGAAAACAGCTTGTGATCCTAAACCCCAGGTACGTCCCGTAGCGTGTCTAGGGGCCACACCTATTGCACTTATTCAGAGTTTTATGGCAGAACTCATCAATAGCGCTTAGCAAGGTCAAAACGCAGCGCTCGGCGGCGATAGAGTGCCTACACCACATTTCCGAGAAGATCGCTGTTTAGTACGGAACATGAAACAGAAAAACTTTAAAAAGGGAACAACCACGTGCTAGCGCAGTCGAAGGAGGTGTCGAACGTCGAGTGCACCCGATTTAAGGTTCCTCGTTTAGATTTCTCACCAAGGCCAATTAGTCCTCCAATCCATCCGGGGTCAGAGAATTGGTAGCAGGTTTGTACGGGAAGGATAAAACACTGATTTGTCCGACGACTGCCCACACCAAGCAATAGTATAGATCAAACACGCATTCAAACTGCATTAACGATTCCCCATAAGAGTAGACTGAGTAGCGCATTCCGCGAAAAATTGACTAATGCAACACTTATCCTTTAAAGTAAAAATTTGATTTTAAGAATTTTAAGGAACAATTCAAAAAGGATGTACAATTATTGACGCAATAGACGCCTGCAAAGCCTAGGGCATATATGCATTTTCACGTCAAATTGGGCATTTTCTGAATAAGGTTGGATACTGTTCTAAGCAATCCTGACGCATTTGAAATCAAGCCAAACATCTTCCAAATCAAAATTAGCGTCTTTCAAATTGAACCAAAGACTCTCCATCCAAAAAAGATAGTAGAATTTTTTGAAAGCGAAATTGGAAATTTGGAAATTTCAAAAAATTTCTTCCAGGAATTTTGTTTTTAATCACAGGTAGGCAGGAACCACGCAGTTGATTAAAGTAGACTATCACACCGTACGCTCGTCTGTATCGTTACTGTTTTTATATGTTTGATAGCACACATTCTGTGTGCGTGTAGTAACACAGGTGTAAGCGGTACAAGAAAAATATTTACAAAAAACATACTGATCCACGCATCGCTATTTCGAGTAAGCAGCATTTACACTGTCAACCAAATAAAAATCGCGACCATCTAGTTGAGTGCATGACGTGCTCTTTTTTGTTATTACAAAGTTTGCTTTAGAACAAATTTTATTTCATTATTCTTCCTTGAAAACTAAATGCTCACTTATTAGGCAGCTGGATTAAATAATTACAAATAAGCGGTAAAAAAGGTGGTACACATCACGAAGGTGCTGTGTGGGAACGTGCAGCGGTGGGCAGCGAGCTTCTACCGTATGTCAGCCCCAATCATGGGCTCCGTGCGGCTGAGCAAGTGCTTGGTTGGACGCAGTGGTTACGCTAGCTGCAACGATCCGCTGCCACCTCCCGCGGTGCGTCTTCGCGACATGTGCCCTAAATTTCCCTTAAACAAAAAAATGATTCTAACTCTTTGAAGAGTCTCTACTTTAATCTGGTAGACGCCCGTTCTGATTTGGAAGCTGTTCAATTTGACTTCAACGCGTCAATCTTTCTTACAAAAGTGTCCCATTTGATTTTCACAATGTTCGATTTGATTTGAAAGGTGTTCAATTTCACGTGCAAAAGGCTCAATAAACGCATAGTCAAAGAGAGCAAGTTATTTCAGAGCCTAACTAAGAACAAATGTTTGAATCGCTGCCTAAGAAAAGGCAGTCCCGATTTATAACTCGTATTCACTAAAGCTGAAATTAAACCAGCGGCTGCAAATATTTAGTGAAATTAAAATTGTGAGCAATAAGATGCATTTGTTACTTCAAATTTTTTTGGGTTTACCTCTACAATATCACCCTAGATAAAGCAGGTGTTTTACTTAAAAAGGCTAAAACCAGTTATTGTGCAAACCGTGCCGATGAGAAGGTAGTGATGGCAGTGGCGGTGGCATCCATATTCTGTGTGGCAGGCCGCCTTCACGGCTAACCACCTTTGCATATGTGGTTTCTCCTAGGAATGTGAATGCGTTTTTTGATGAACGATGGCTTCTAGAAGACAGCTGTGATATCCGTGTCAGTGTTTTTCTAACCTACACCTGTCTTTTATTCGGTGCTTGCTCCTTAGGCAAAGCGTGAGCGGAATGAATTTGAGAAGATAATAACCAGAGCATCTCAAAAACACACAAGCTTGGTCTGATGTCAAAAGGTGTCACCAAAATTCTGCTTCTAAAAAAATTGTTTTTTATTTATTTATATCTATTGAATTCATTATTTATCTATTCTATTTCTTCGCCAAGTTGCAGTCCTGTCAAAGACCTTGGAGTTATTTTTGGCCAGGAACTCAAGTTTTGGAAACATATTACTTTTCAGCTAAAAAGATTACAGTGCACTATTATTGATCTTGCGTAATATTAAGTGCTCCGATGCTGCAGTATTGATACGTCTTTACAAGATATACGTATTGCCACATCTTGAGTACTGCACACAAGTCTGGAATCCTTATTTCAAAAAGAATGTACTAAAGGTCGAAAAAGTCCGACAAGTTTTTACTCAAATTCTATGGTACAAAACAACCGACTGTTCTGATCGCACTGCTTTGCCTAACTACAAAGACCGATTGAGAATGTTTTCCCTACGCTGCTTACAAAGCAAAAGGCTAATGGAGGAGATGGTATTTTGCTACCGTATTCTAAGGAGAGAGGTTAAGTTGCTTTCGAGCAAGTACTTGGTCTATAGGCCTATTAGTCCTAGAATAAATAGCCTAAATGTTCATTACACTAGAATAAATCGAATACATTACACAACTGTATTTCATCCTTTTTTCTGTCTATATGCTAGATGGATGAGTCTTCTTCCTCTTGAACTACTTCAGGCGAACATAGCTAAAGCTTCTGAAGGAAGAATTATGAGGTTAAATCTTAAGCGATTGCTAAACCACAGCCATTTTTGCTAACCCTAAATTTTCTAGGCTGTTGTCATTCCGAGTTTCAGCATTTAGTTGACTGCAGATCTACCTCTCCGTCATCATATGCTCAATCGGTCACGAGTTTCCTGAGATGTTGTGCCGTGATAGTATGATCTCATACCTTGTTTGTGTTGCGTGTTTTTTGTCAGGCTTAGTGAGTCATTATGCTTGCTCTGCTTTTGTGCTCAACGTCGGCGGCGGTTATTCAAAGCTTAAGTAGAGAGAAGCCTATACAATCCACCGATCATGCATTTATGTTTTCTTTATATAAAATGAATATATAGCTTTATTCTTAACATTGATACAATGTACTACCGCAAGTTCGGCTTGATTATCTCAGTTACTATGGAAGCAGCCTCGAATGGAAACGTAATGAAGGCCTAGGTATGACCGGGATTAAGACTGGACTCCTAGGTGATTCCTTCCGCCTAGCTGCTCGAAAGTGATTTTCTTTATCATTCGGAATCACGCCATAGTTATACTGTTCGCCAAACCGATCAATAATGTTTTTTTTTGCTTAAGTTGTTTTCATATAATCCATACACCACCTTTAAATCTCATCACACGTTTGTTTGTAATTGCAATCTCCTTGTACACAGGCTTTTGAATTGCAGCAGAACACTAGGCCCTGCTAAAGTTGCAGTGTATTCTGATAATTTACTTCACTTGTTTCACCATTGTTCTTTATGGCGCACGTTGTGCATAAATAAATAAATAAGTAAATAAATATTTATTTATTTAGGCACGCTGGTGCACCTAAATGACAGCATTTTAAGGGTACACTTGAACAGACCGTATGAAAAACCAAAATCAGCGACTCGTATAGTTTGTATCCGTCATTTTTCCAATGCTGCGATAAATAAACCACTTAGATACTGACGGTTTTGAGAAGCTTGGAGTTTATTATAATTATGGTAAGAGGACTGGGTCTATGGATGGAAATTTTCGCTTACCTGTTTGTGACCAGAAATCTGATATTCCATCCAAACCACTCATTCCGTTTCAGATGAAAGAAGAAGAAAGCCAAAATTTCCGATGAGAGGCGAATAAAATCAATGAAAAGCAGGCATCTGAATAATTTGAAAATCAGTTCCAGTAAAAACCACTCTTACCTGAATCAACTTAACACCCGAGCATTTCTAAAATGTTGTTACACAAATTATCCATTATCAGGGGCTTAATAAAAAACTACGGAACCGATTTATTAGAATCAGCGCCAGCTACTGTAAGAAAAAATGAACAACATGTAAAAAGTGAGTTTCGAAAGTGAATTATTTTATGAAATTGTCGCATGCAATATGACACTCATTAGGAAAAAAAACACATCTAGATCGTGATGAACATTACTACATAGGTAGAAGTTTCTAGGGAAGGCACTCAAATTAGCCAATTGACGATCGATTTTGTAGTAATGAGTTCTACTACACAATCTTCAAACCCCAGAAGACCATGACCTAGATATGTGACCGTAGTCTTACGCCGGAAAGGGTTGAAAAGATTAAAGGAGAAAGGGCAGCGTTACTCAATCCCTTTTGGGATGCGCCGCGCATTCTACTTCAACGGGATGTCCTGAAGGTGATTTAAAAGCGTATTTGGCCATGCAAGGGCGCGTGTAGCGCAGTCGGGGGAGGCGCGACTGTCGCGTGCCAGTTTCCTGGTTCGGATTTCCCGCCCAGGCCAATCAAACCTTCCATCCCCCTGGGTCGGTGAATTGCTACCAGACTTGTCTGGAGAGGGTGGAGCGCTGAATTGTTCATCAGCTGGCCACCGCAAGCGATTGTATGGCCAAGTAGGCATTCAAACCGCCTCCACGACATCCCGTAGAAGTGGAATGCGCTGGCGCATCCCAGAAGGGACGCCGTCCTTTATCCTTTATCCTTTATTTGGCCATGCAATGACTTAGTCGGTGATCAGCCAATGAGCAAATCAGTGCTTTATCCTTCGAAAACAAGTGTGGTACCAATTCACCGACCCTGGAGCGATGCAAGGCTTGCTTGGCTGGGCGGGAAAAGGGAAATGCGAACGCACTCCCTCCGGAAAGGGTGGGGTTGTATATACAGTAGGAAAGGAGGCTGATCAATAGAGGAAGCTACCCCTAGCTTGGAAATAATTTCACTCAAAATTGCCTTTTTCATTTTTGCCAATTGTTTCAATCATACTGTGTGCCTTTTTCTAAACTTTGGAAACAATCCGTTCGATAATTTTTGGTACCGCTTCAATACGAGGGCGACTCAAGAAAACTATAGACGCTGAATTACACCGCTATGTATCTCACCTAACATCAGACATAAGACTAGAAGGATACGCGAGGTTGGAAGAAGCGGATACGCTCGTCATTACGAAATCAGTCCTCACTCTACATATGTATGTTAGCAGGGAACCAGATTTTTTGCCTTCTTGTGAAGGGCTGGAGTGCTTTAGGAACTCACATTACGAGAAGGACAAGATACTCAGCATCGTTTTAAAGCGCTCTTTAGACCTTTCCAGCAAAAAAGTTCAACTAAGGCGTAAAAGGATGCAGGAAAATGATATGATTGAATCGGAAAAACACCTGACGAAGGCAATATTGGGAGCAGACCCGACTAGGTAAAGGATAATGAGGAGAGCGTTAGGCAATCTCTTTAGGGATAGCAATCGGAGGAGGCCCCCACTCGTTTTGGGGGCCTCCTCCGACCAAACGTTTCGCATTCATGTTACCCATGACACTACACGACACGACTATGATGTGCATTTTTAAACACAAAGTCGCAACATTAAAGTACAGACGAATCTTTCATGACTTGCTGCATTAACCATACATACAACGATCATCTAGAGAAATTCTGTTCATATCCTAGTTGGGTATGTGTAGCGCAGTCGGAGGAGGCGCGGGTTGTCGCGTGCACCCGATACCAGGTTATACATCCGATACCAGAACAGGTTAAATACGTATTGAAATCGCCTTCACGGTATCCCGCTCTGTTCGCTGAGGCCGCACAGCTCATCGTCAGACCAGAAGGAAAACCAAAATATCGGCTACGAAGCGAAGCCATTAATCGTCGTTTTGAGAAAGTGCAACGCTTCAAACGCCGAGGACAGGCTATTCTATCCCATCTAAATATGCGACAGATGACATGGCTAAAGGCATAAAGTGCACGCCTCAATCTAGATAGCCCTCCTATTAAAGCTCGGTACCCGCATTCTAAGGGAAGCAAGTGGGGCGAGACGCACGCTGTCGTATGGACATACTTCCAGGTTTTAATTTATGATTTCTCGCCAAGAACAAGAAAGCCTGGATTGGGACTTCCGGGAAGGACAAGACACTAGATTATTCATCGGCTGGCCACCGCTAGTCATTGCCTAGGCAAAATACGCATTGAAATTTGTTAATTGATTTGCATTCAAATTGCCTCTACGACATCCCAAACTCCATCCTCTTTATTCTTTATTTGTATATAGTAGGATACCCTGGGGGGGGGGGAGGGGAGCGTGTAGAGCAGTCGGACGAGGTGCCTGCCGTCACGTGCAGCCGATACCAGGTTCCTGGGTTCGAATTTCCCGCCCAGGCCAACAAAGCCTTCCATCCGTCTGGGGCCGGCAAATTGGAGCCAGACTTGTCTGGGAAGGATAAAGCGCTGAATTGTTCATTGGGTAGCACCTGCAGGTCATATTGTATGGCCGTATACGCATTCGAATCGCCTCCACGACATTCCGCAAAAGTAGTGCTCGTAGCGCATCTCAAATGAGATTGAGTAACGCTGCCCTTTATCCTTTATCCAGGTTATCAGGGTGTCCTGAAAGATACCCTAAATGTGAACAACACTTAACAAGTACACTGTTATTGAATACTTAGAGAATATCACCCTTCCTAGAAGAAACCTACCGTTTTATTAGTGGTCCGAAACTGTAGCAATAGTGTCCTCCAAAAATTAAAGTAAATTTTTTTGCAATCAGTTACTTTCATAGAGAATCTACTCTACGCGAATGTTTACTTCACTCCTTGACTATCGGATGGAATTCTGGTCTACACAAATTATTCAAGAACACTAATAGACATGCAAATTCTCCTGTTTACTACTGGCACATCTTCGTGACGTTTGATTTATATGAAATCAGATCTTCATACCTCAACGACAACTTTAAAAAAGGGAGAGAGATCAATTCAGCGATCCAGGAAGGATGGATGGTTTCCTTGGCTTGGGCGGGAAATCCAAACCAGGAACCTGGTGTCGGGAGAAATGGAAAAGTCCTCCAACTACCGAGGCTCCGGCAAAAATACGGCTGGTTCAATTAACATGACAGGCACCCTAAAGTCAAGATAGTCCTGAAATAGTGGAGTGAAACTGTAAAAACATTCCTAGTCCTACGACGGTGCATGACAGGCTTAGAAAGAAAAACCAAAAACTTGAAAAGAGGTGACGAGGCATTTCATTCCGTTCAGAATTGAAGGCAAATGAATTGTATGAATGCGTCATAACAACGGTTATACTCTAAGCTCTTCGCTAAGGGGGTCGTTGTCTTAAGAAGCTTTGTCAAGAATATCTTTACGCAATGGGCGGAATGTGGATGAAATTAATTGGAGCGGCACCGACCAAATCTGCTTCCCAGTCATCAGAACGGCCTGGAATGTTGAGGTTGTAGAGTTTTTCTTCAATACGAACATATAGTGAGCAATCCACAACCATTACGAGGACAAAGACAAAGTTCGTGATGGGGGAATGGAAGAAGTGTTCAGCAAGAAATTTAGTGAATACCAGAGCCGCAGAACGACGTCTTCTCAAAGACTGCGATTCAGAGAGCAAACGAATTCCACTGTGATGTACACGTTCGTAGTCGATGTATATGAAAACACTAGACGCGCCCATTGAGGGTGTGCTCAACGAGAAGACGTTCGCCGCCTGACACAGCCGAGGAAAGCGTCCACTCCGAGCACATCCTTAGTTACTTGGAGCTCATCGGCGCCAGTTTGATACGATTTGTAGCAGCTCATCACCTAGACAGCAGATTCTGAAGCTGAGCAACTTACTGAAGACGATGTTCTCACGATCTTACCCGACTAGCCAAAATTTGTATTCCACTTTCACGTCAAATTAGACATTTTTAGAATTAAATTGGACGCTGTTCTAAGCAAGTTTGACGCTTTTGATTGACTGAACGTCGTCCAAAAACAAAACGAGTGTTTTCCTGATTAAACTAGAGACTCTTCAAGGTTTTGAATATTTTCAAGGCAAATTTAGTATAATTTTCTTTAAAAATTTCAAAATTATCCTGTCCTTTTTGAAATTCTGTTAATTTTAATCAATCTAAATTCCTTTTTTAATTAGTTATAAATTCTATAAATTCTCTACTCGTTATACTTTTTGTACCGCGCCATAGATCGTTGCAATCTCTTTTTGACTGATAGCAAAAATTCTGCTTACGTGGAGTAACACAGATGTAAACGGGACAACAAAAACAATTATAAGAAACACATATATCTTCTCAACCTTATTTTAAGTGAGCATCATTTTTAAATATAGAAATAAAATCAGTTTCTTCATTATTTTCCTTAAAAATATTTTTTTCAAATTCAAGCTGTTTGCTTACCTATTGGGGCAGGTAAATTTAAAAAATTCAAAGTTATTCCAAACTTTCCAAAAAAGATTCTAACCGTGTCGGAGGGTATTAGTTTAATTTGAACGATGTTCAGTGTGATTTCAACAATTTCATTAGAAAAGAGTCCAATTTTATTTAAAAATGTACAATTTGACGAGAAAATGAAATATGTGTATTCCGCAGTGAAAATAGTCGCCGATTCTCAAGTTCACTTGGAATCGATTCAGGGTTGGGGTGGCGCCGAGCGTCCTTTAAGAGTTTGACAATTGGTAACAGTTTGTCAGATAACGGCAGTACTCTCCGAAATTTTCGAGTCTAATTCTCCTAAATCCACGTTTTCAGCGTATTTCATTATTATCTTTAGTGGCTAGATAGCCGCATGACTCGATATCAATATATCACTTAAAAATTGAAAGCTCTGTTTAAAATTAGCGTTGAGATAGACAATTCGTTTTCAATAAGCCACCTCAAACAAAATATCTGCCTAGAGCTGCCTATAATGAAGGTACATGCAATGAACGAAGGAATCAACAGAAAAAACACAAAGTTCACGAAACAACCACACGATGGTCAGCTCAGTCGCTGGAGACCAATCCAACGGTGTGAATTATTGAGATGCCTACATTCTGTGGACAACAAAACATGACATGTAGATGAGAAGTTGATGCAGGAAAAAAGGCCTGGATTAGGAAAAAGCACGTCTGATTGTGTAAAAGATAAAGACAAAGAACTGTGTTACTCAATCTTTTTAGAGACGCGCCACGCATCCTACTTCTACGTGGTGTGTCGAAGGCGATCTGAATGCGTATTTGGCCATGCATGTCTTACAGTGGCCAGTCGATGAACAAGTCAGCGCTTTATCCTTCCCAGACAAGTCTGGTACCAATTGCCCGACCCCGGAGGGATGGAAGGCTTGGTTGCCCTGGGCGGGAAATCCGAACCAGGAACCTGGTGTCAGGTGCACGCGACAGCCGGCACCTCCTCCTATTGCGCCACAGGTGCCCACGTCTGATGGTAGGTAGTAGGAATTGGAATCCAAGAACATACAACTTTCTAACTGACCAATTGATTATCAACCCTTTCCTGATGAACTGGATGCTTTTCAAATAAAATGATTAAGCACTTTTCACTCGAAGCTAAGCACCTTTTAGAATCAAATCGTGCACACTTCAAAACAGAATATGCACTTTCCAAAATATGCCTGGTACTTTCCAGGTCAAGTTTAAGTCCTAAAAAAAGTATTTTTCAGATCAAATATTACAATTTTCAAATTAGTTCAAACACAAAGCCGTTGTAAATTTTCGATACCAAAAGGTTATTTTGAGATTCTCGGAAAAAATGTTAGCTTATTTAGAAGGTATCGCAAAAAGTAAAGACACTAATGATTGCGTTTAAAATTCTTTATTCTCAAGCTATTAAGGTACACAACGGCAAATGGTATCGCAGTCGGAGTAGGGCAGGCTGTCGCGTGCACCCGATACCAGGTTCTTGGCTTGGATTTTCCGCCCAGGTTAACCAAGCCTTCAACCTTTTGGGATCGGTGAAATGGTACCATACCGGTATGGAAAGCATGTTTCAGTCATTGGCTGGCCGTCGCAAGTCATCAAATGAGAGATGCATTTAGATTGCCTGCACGATATGTCGTAGAAGAAGAATGCGTGGTGCAGCCGAGAAGGATGGATTAACGCCATTCTTCATCGTTTTTTCTTTATACTTCAATAAAGAATCCTAAAGGCAAGCTAGGACGTTAGAGCCAAAGTATGCTCACGCGGATCTAAGCACAACGTTTCAATTTTTAGTAGCAAAGAAAAGTAAATAAATAACAAAATAATAAATAAAAGTGTTTCTATTGAGTAAAGGCTACTGCTACCAATCCGAGCAGCAACTCCAATTAACACGTAGATAAATTCGTCCATACAAAAACTATCGAATTTGGAATTGAAATTTGCTTTTTAATCAATTTACTCTACGTGCAAGTAGGTTTCACAATGCTAATTTTCTAATTTTGCTATTAGATAGCCTTCAGAAGCGATTTAAAAAAGCTTATAGACTCTAACCGTCCAGTCGCTCATAAATAAATAAAATCGTACCAATGCCCTTTACTGACATAGGTGTTACAAATGTGTCAGGTTCTGATAATTAAAAAGGTTAATTTATTTTGGCAAAAGGTATGAAATTAAATTTTGTTTTTTAGATTAATTTTTCTTAGTTTATTTTTGGCTTTTTTAAAATTTGATTTTTAAATTGAGCTAAGTTCAATGTTTTATTTAAATTTTGATTTTTTCTTAGTTTTTCAAGTTTAACATTTTCTAGACTTATAAGTCAAAACGACGAAAACATCTGATTCGACATAATATTGTTATAGAAGCTTCTTTGTATAAGATGGTGCAGTATCTGCTTGTTTGGAGCTGTCTAGAGAGAAGAGAAGTACATGGCGTATTCCAAGAACATTAAACATCGAGCTTTGCCCTCACTCTTTGTTCTTACGTACATGCGATTTTTTCGTTTAAATCTCTACGCTATTTGCCAATTTTCAGAGTGAGGTAAGTTATTAATTGCGGGTGTCGGCGAATAGTGCTCTAAAATTTTAAATACCCAGTGTTTAATTCAAATAAAAAGCGAAGAATGTTTTAAATCGTGTAAACAGCTTAATTTCTATACAATCCTGAGTGCGAACATGTCTGAAGAACATCTCACCAGGAGTACTCAATTACGAGGAGTTCTTCGAGACTGAGACGTCGCCCTTGGTGTGGAGCTGATTAGCTCACATGCCCAACCCACTTTGGCGATTTAATCAAGCCACCAGCACTCATCGCAACGTGGTCCGCTAAGAAGACCCGCTGGCGAAAAAAAAGGGCGATAAAATTAGGTCAGTATAGTCCCTGGAGGTACTCCAGAGGTTCTACCGTGAGTGTTCCTGGCACTAAAAATAGAACGAACCACCCCCCCCCCCCCCTCCCGAGAGAACAATGGAGCGGTGACGTTGCGCGATTTAGGAGTTTAAACGTCATAAACCTTTTTTCCTAATTCAATTAACATAACGACCTATGATGACACGGATTCTGCTCGTTTTCCACAGGATAGCAATTTTCTTAAGACAGTTGTTTCTCTGAACTTCATGTTTATATCCTCGTTCTCATAATAATGAAGCTCGGTGTAGTCGAATATTTATTTTTTAGACCTCGAGAAGAGCTTAAAGCCCGAAACGTCGTCCATAAATATTCGACTACACCAAGCTTGAATACCATGAGAACCAAGACACCTTTTCATTCATTTATTCATGTATTCAACTGCTCATAATTATGCGCCCAATCAAAAATAGAAGTAATTCCTGAACACGGCATAACGAGCAACAATGAGCAATTCAGTACGAAAGAAAGGTGAATAGCGAAGTATGCAAATAATCTGTTTCTCAGTACAACATAGATGTTAAGGATACTTTCCTTTTGGACAGAATCCACTCAAAAATTGCCGAAAATATGCGAAATTCGTTTAAGTGTCTGAAATCAAGCGCGTGATGGCGCAGTCGGAAAAGAACTATGCTGTCGTCTGCATCGCGATATAGGTTAGTGGTTTGGATCCGCCCGTCGAGGTCCACCAAACTTCCCAGCCCTCAGTGGTGGATGAATTGGTACCAAGCAAGCCTATGAAGCTAAATCACTAACTCGGCCACCAGCCAGCCACCGGAAGTCACAGTGTAAGCCATATCCGCGTTTAAAGTCTCCACAATATTCCGAAAAGTAGAATGCGTGGCTCATCTCAAAAGGGATTGAATAACGCTGCTCTTCATCGTTTATCCTTTAACCGTTATGGAAATGGAGGACCAGCCTTCTGGTAAATCAATAGGTAGTTTGGCACCAATTCTCAATCACTCACATTGGGTCTCAAATTTATGAAAATATTCTGTAAAATGTAATTTATATTGTTTTCATTTTTTCGCTCTTTATTATAATTTTAATAGGCATGTAGCGCAGTTAGAGGAGGTGCTGGCCCTTGCGTGCGCCCGATACCACGTTCCCGGTTCGGATTTCCCGCCCAGGCTAACCAAGCCTTCCATCCCTTCAGGGTAGGCGAGGGGATACCAGACTTGTCAGGAAAGGATAAGGCGCTGAATTATCCATAGGCTCGTTATCGCAAGTCATTGTATGACCAGGTGCGCATACAAATCGTCTCCGCGGCACTCCGTAAGAGTAGAGTGTGTGGCGCATCACGAAAGACCGTCCTTTATTCTCTTATCCTCACCCTATAATTCTTATTGTGTTTATAATTTTTAAGGTTCAATAGATAGAACCGAACCCTTAACCACCTCAAATGATCATAAGATAAATTTGGACACGGACGACAGATCCCAATAATCTGCGACTGTTCCGACTCAAATTGAAAACCTACCTATCCTATCGAGTCGGGCCCCAAATAGAGTTAAGGGCACTGAGCTTCCACTCCCTTCCGTTTTCCGTTACCTGGGATCAGCAATAGCATCTGATGGCAGTCTGGAACTCACGCGTAAGTTCAGCTTAGTTCAAGCAGCGCTCGTGGACTGGAGTGCGCTGCGACAAGAAGATGCCAGAGCGCCTAAAGTCGAAGATCTATGGGGCCGTCGTACGGCGCCTCTCGGCAGCCGTTCGGTGTCGCGCCGATAGGGGACAAGATGCGCGAAGCTCGCTTACGATGACACAGTCATGTCCTTCGTGGGAAAGATGTCAATGTCTGCAGGATAGGCCTTCACTTTTAAATGTCAGGAAAGCGATCTAGAGTACGACAGAAGCAGCGCTGGGCTAACACGGCAGACATACAGTACCGGACATGTCTTTTGGTCATAGGCCGAAAAAGCCGCGCCGGACAACATAGGCCGCTTTGTAGCGTTCCAAAGCGGCCTTTTTGAATAAGTTCTTTAGAAACCAAATACTTGTGAAAGTAAACATATATTTGAACTCAGCAGCTCAAGCTCTATCTTTTGGTATATAAATCTCAGTAGAGTTGAACAATGCATATAGGCCCGACAGAATCAATCGAGTGGGCGCGAAAGCTTGTAGAGTGGGCGTTTAAGGATTTTTTAAAAGAAATCTTACTGAGGAATTGTTCTAAGACTGTCCAGGTTGCCTTTGGAGTGCGCCGCTAACAATGCATATAGAATCGGACCTATCAATCGAGGGGGGACAGTTTATAGAGTGAGCATTTAGGGAGTTTTATGAGAAATTCTCAGCCGCCCTACTCAGGAATTGCTGTACTCTGTTCCGGCGATACTTTGGAGTGCGCTGTGCACAATGTATATAGGATTGAACCTATCAATCGACTGGGCGAGTCAGCTCGCAAATTCGGATTTCGGAATTGATTGAGAGTGACACCGTTCGATAGAGCTTTCTGAGCTGAACAGAAAAACACCATTAGAACTGTGGAAAACTCAAACGAGGGCGAGTAAGGGCGGAAGAAACTTCACCGCTGTCCTCCGCCGCTCTAAAATGGCTGCCGGGAGCGAGGCGGGTTAGGAAGCTGGGGAGCTCTGGGCACTTCGTCGCAAATCACTTTAACTGGTTTGCTCGATTACGCATTCCTAGGCCGTTATCGCGTCACGTCTTACCACAGTGGTCGTCTGAATTTGGAAAAAATCGCGTCACACAAGGCTAACCTGCATTTTCGCACCGCAATAATTTCGCCCGTTTAGAAGCTACCACGGTGTACTTTTGGGGACTACAAAACTATTCTACTGCACACAAAATTCATTAGCAGCAGCCGGAACGATTCGATCTCCACAAAGTTATTGCGCTCCGAACTCGCCCGCGCATGCAATTTGCGAGCTGTCGCGCTCACTCGATTGGTAGGTCCGATTCTGTATGCATTGTTCACGGCGCACTCCAAATGCAAACTAGGCAGTCTTAGAGCAATTTCTGATTAGGACGGCTAAAAATTTCCGATAAAACTTCTTAAATGCTCGCCCTACAGTTTGTCTCGCCGCTCCTACTCGATTGATTCTGTCGGGCCTATATGCATTGTTTAACTCTACTGAGATTTATAAACCAAAAGATAGAGCTCGAGCTGCTGAGTTCAAATATATGTTTATTTTCGCAAGTACTCGATTTCTAAAGAAGTTATTCAAAAAGGCCTATGTTGGCCGGCGCGGCTTTTTCGGCCAATGACCAAAAGGGATGTCCGGTACTGTAGGCTTTAAAGAAGCCGGTGTCAACCCTAATCTAGCCCAAAATGGGGAAATATTGCGTCGTGGCACCAGAAAAGCATACCATATGACAAAGCGTTGCAAACGCTAAAAAATAAGAAGAGATTATTCTGAAAAAGTGAGCAGAGAAATCGTTTCCTGATTATAAGACTGGAAAATTTACAGAACTTTCGGGTCCATCCTAGTCGAGAGGGGGCAGTCAGAAGGTGTTACTTGCCTACGTCATCCCATGCCACACAACCACATTATTTGAATTTAAACAAAAACCCTCGCATAATGGGTCAACAGCTGAATTTGTTTGTAGGAACTAAAGCAAGAGACGAAAGTGCAAATCGCTAATCGCCCCCACCCCCCCCCCCCGATTAGGATAGATCCGGACTTTTCATGCAACCCAAGTTTGCTTCTTTCGGGTAAAATTGTACACTTGCCAGGTAGAATTGGACACTCTTCTAAGCGTGATGCTCTTAAAACATCAAACAAACATCAACCGATCATCATCCAAATTAGCATAAATTGAATTTCATCTTCCAAATCAAAGCGTGTGTTTTTTGTATTGAACCAAACTTTCCTAGAAGGTTAGAAATTGTTTTTTTTGTATAAGCAGAACTTAAAATAACATTTATAATTTTTTAATTCACCGGTCTAGTAAGCGAACGCACAGTTTGGAAATGTTTAGAGTTTTAATTGTCAAGAGAGAATAGGGGTTTAAACTTTCTCCTTAATTCCAGAAAATCGGCATTTTCTAGCGCTAAAAATATTACACAATGCACTCCTCCAGAACGATTTTTGCTTTGCAAAATTGCTTTGCTCTTTTGCAAAAACTCTAGTTCCGCAAAGTTATCGACTTGTCAATGGCGCAACAAGAACATCAGACAAAAAACACTTATACGTCCCCTTCGTTATTTCAAGTAAAGGTCATTTACACTGTCAATGAAATAAAAATCGCGACGAGTTAGACGAGTGCATGGCTCGACCTCTTCTTGTATATCCTAAGCTTTTTTGCATTTCAGAACAAGCTATAAATCATTATTTTTCAAATAATAAATTTTTATAAAAATGTAGAACAGTTTGTTCACTTATTGTGGCAACCGAGCAGGCATGCAGCACAGTCGGAGGAGGTGCCGGCTGTCGCGTGCACCCGATACCAGGTTGTTGGTTCAATTTCCCACCCAGGCAAACCAAGTCTTCCATCCCTCCATCGTCGGCGAATGGTACCAGTCTTGTCTGGGAAGGATAAGCGGTGACTTGTTCATCTGCTAGCTATTGCAAATCACTGCATGGTCAAATACGCAATCAAATCCCCTCCACGATATCCCATGGAACTAGAATGCGTGGCTCATCCTAAAAGGAAATAAGTAGCGCCTTCCCTTATTCTTTGTTCCTTGTCCTTTATTAGGACAGTTTAAAAATATTTCAAAAGGTCCTACTAAATTTTCCTTAAACAAAAAATATTGTAATCGTTTAAAGGAGTCTTGAGTTCATACTTGATCGCCCATTTTAAGTTAGAAAGTGCTCATTTTGATTCCAAGCATGCCTAGAAGAGTGTCCAGTTGGATTTGAGAAGTCTCCAGGTTGAAGTGAAATAGTACAAATAGCTAGCATCATCTAAATACGACGTCGTTGAGCCTCCTGTTCCCTAAGACCTTCCCAGCTTCCCATGCGTGCAGTCACAATTTGCTAATGAGCTAATAAAAAACGAAGGCAGCCGATAGATCATGTCTGGCTCGTAAAAACACCAACCGATGATGCTTCTTCGAAGCAATATCGCGTTTTTTATGATCGATATGGTCAATTTATTACCTCTTCGGAACAACTTCGTAGAAATAACAGCATACCATGAATTCTACGCCAGAAGGAAGTAGTAGCAGCTGTCATACTAGCAACAGCGCCATAGAGAGCAGGAGCTCTAGAAGCGGTTGCATATCAAAAAGAGCGATGAGAAAGCACTTTAACTCCGTGCGACGCTGCTTGAGAACAAATGCGCGACACAGGAGTGCAAGCCTAATCCGATGCCGGGTGATAGATGAATCAGAGCAAAACACCCAGCTCCTCAAAAAGCGTTGTTCGTTGAGCCAAGGAAAAGAACTGACGTGGTTAACCTAACCGAATCCGGAGGATGAGGGATGAGACAAGGCGGACCGCAGAACGGTTGTAAGCACAACAAAATTCAGTTCACTTCACTCACGATAGGATGCACCTTACGATGGGTATCTATTCACTGCATTGTGATATTAGTAATATATCTAAGCATGACAAAAATGTAAAAAAATCACTCAATTCCTTTGCGGGCGGAGCTAGGCATTTTACACTATTGGACGCTCTGGCCAACAATCTCAGGTAGCGTATTTTTGCGCCGAAAAGCGCCTTTTTTAATAACTGCTTTAGGATTCCATATTCCGAAATAAAAGACATATGCTTGAGTTCATCAGTTCAAAAGTAGACCGTGCTCTTCTGTAAGTCCCATAGAGTAGGCCATGCTCTTCTAAACGTATGGGCAAGCTCCTTCCATCAGCCTAACTTCGGTGGCCCCCACTCGATTGATTCTGCCGGGCCTATACGCATTGTTCAACTCTGCAGGGATTTGTATGTCAAACGACAGAGATTGAGCTGGAGAATGCAAATGTATGTCTCTTATTTTGAAATATGGAATTCTAAACAGTTATTGAAAATCGGGCTATTCGGCGCCAAAATACGCCGCTTTTCCAGATAGAACTTTAAAATCATGCTCTTTTAAGGAATAAAATCATTTACCAACGTAATACTTCTACGAAATAAGACAAAACAAACGCGTATTTTGTCCGTAAAATTAATTGCGGTGGTCAACCGATGGAAAAGTCAGTTTTTTATTTCTTTTCGGACGGACTAGTTTTGTACCACGTCACCGACCCCGGAGGGATGGAAGGATAGATCTGTCCCGTAGAGGTAGGATGGGTGGCGCGTTCCGTGAAGCAAAGGGCTAACTCTGACCTTTATTCTGCAAATAGTCTTCATTTTTTTCTCCTAATCTTATTCTTCATAGTAATTGGCTACTCTACGAAGCAAACAGCCAATTTGGCTAAAGCCTAATTTCATCGATAGGACTAGGCCAGAGCTGAAGAACTTCGGACAAAGATTTGAGAGACGCCATGTCGGAGCACTTGTTGTACTAAAAGAAACGCCCGAGGTATGTAGTTTTTCGGCTGTTGACTTTTTGCAGATTTCCATCCGTATGATGCCTTTTTGTTATTAATTTTCCTCTATAATGGTTTTTTCTTCCTCCAACAGAATAGATCCTGCAATGTTTCTCTTTTCGCGCTGAAAGAAGTTGTTGGTCGGGTCGGTTCTACTAGCGTGTACACCCGCATGACGCATTCACTTACTCGTCATCGGATGTATGGCGGCACTTGAACCTTTAAAACCCTTTCTAGCCCCTTTATATATAGAAGACCAAAAGCAGATCGAAACTTCAGGCTGTTTAATAAAATTGCTCTTGAACAAGAGTAACGTTGAACAATTTTTTGCTGCATTGGGTGCAGCTCTTGAGAGCAGGTCCACCAAGGTCTCTTCCACATCTGGCAGCCTTACTCTAACTTAAGGTAGTCCAGAGTCCCTTTTAGACCTATCACGTACTCTCTCCCCTTGCCGCACAACCTCACTAGTAGTTAGCCTTTTTTCAACGATCTCGCTATATTAAATCTAACCGTTGAGCATTTCAAAAGTTTTCGAGGAAATCCTCGGATTTTTATGAAGGAAAGTGAAGACGGATCCCGTTCTGTAGATCTGCTTCCTGAATTGCGCGCACCAAGTAGTCCATGAAGTAAGGAACTTTGTAGAAAAAGGTGGAAAGTGAATAAGAAATCTAACTAGGAGAAAGCGCCGGGTTTAAATAGTAAGGGACCACCTAGCTTTAAATTGATGTCAATTGAAAGAGCAACGTAGGAGGCCGACTAAACACTACCTAGTAAGCGGCTAAATCGATGAAAATTGCCAGTTAGGAGTGATAATCACCAATGATAGCTTCAGAAGACTTTCGTTGAAGTACGTCAGTCTGCTTGATTAAAATGACTGTAATGAAGTTTCGACAGTGGGAAGCAAACTTTATCACAAAATGTTAACGCCTATGAAGACGAAATGGTTTAAGATAGTTACAGCGAAAACCTTATAACTTCTGATCGTCACGTCCGTGCAGTTGTTTGCATTTCGTTCCATTTTTGACACACAAGGAAAGGGTTGTTTTAAGTTGGAGAAGTCGTCGAGAACACTTTATGAAGCTGTTGTAACGATGTTCTGCTGCGATGAAAACTTTAACGCTAGGCGGGACTCGAACCTGCACCCCCTGCTGACCGGATCAAGCAGCGGTGGTGGTGAAATGGCGTAAAGCATTCCCGCCCGGTCAGCAGGAGGTGCGGGTTCGAGCCCCACCTGGCGCTAGAGTTCCGATCGCAACAGAGCGTAGCTACAACAGCTTACATCCTCAATGTCAGCCGCTTGAGGCTTAAAGAAAATAAATTGAATTATTTAATGGAACTGTTCCAGGGTACAATTCGCGAGGAACTTTCTTCGTGCCTTTTAAACGACGAATTTGCCGAGGCGTCAGACCCGAATGAAGTTGATCTATCGTAACAAAGCTGCTTGTCGCAGAAGCACCAAGCCATGTCTATTCATTTTGAAAGGCGTCTAATTTAATCTGCAAGATTTCATTTTGATTAGGTTTGATTTAGAAATGGAAGAACTTATATAGAAGCAAAAAAGAAAACATAATTACCAAATAAAGAAATAAAAGCTCGTTTCGTCAAAGTCCATATAGAAGATGACCGACTCGCTGTCATCTAGAGTTTTTTTCTGATTCTGAACACTAAAAAACATCAAACGTATCCAATCCCTAACACAGTGATCTTAGATTCATATCGATGAGCAACCACTAAAAGGATGCGTTTTTTAAAGCGCAGATTGCATCTGTTAACTATAGAGATTGAACTTCGCAGAAGAAGAAGAACGCGACCATCATTCAACTCTTTACAAGATAACGGGTCGTCGTTTGCCCTTTTTCAGACGACTCGAACATTTCTCATGGGACTCAAGTCTTGATGCATCTGAAGTACGACACACTGTGAATGTTACTTCCAAGAACGACGTTAAAGTGCCGATCTCAGCTCTGTAATTGAGCTGTCGCGCCCCCTCTGCAGAACGAGACTGCACTTGTCGGGCTTTTCTTCCGCTGACGAATTATACATCTTCACCCCAGACGAGACGTAGACTTAAGTAGCACTTTTTGCAGCGACAAAAACTTGGTTCCAAAAAATTTAATCACGGGGAAAAATCCTCGTAGCGTTATATACGATGATAAAGCTGCAGTTGAGCCAATGTGAGCTGGACAATTTTTATTTCAAAACGAGGACTTTTTGGTTTTTAGAGCATCTAAAGCCAAAATAAACCCTTAAAAGAAATTCAAAATTCTCTTTTGTTAAAAGAAAATCTGTGTGAAAAAACTCTTATACAAGATGTCTTACGAAGAAATGTGTACGGCTTTTTAACGAGCATAGGACTCCTATTCCTTTAGCCAAAACAGCGGTGTAGGCGCATTCTGAAGCGCTCCGACACAAAGAATTGCTTGAGTGAGGAGGTTCTGATATACACTAGCCTTGCAATGTTTATTGGACCGATTGTTCATGTGCTGATTAGGGACTTCCAAAAGTTCTGTCTCAATAGTCTTAACTCGAGAGTTCGTGGTTACAAGTTGGTCTGATAAAGGCGATATAAGAAGGATATCGATTTGTGGTTTGAAAAGGTAAGGCTTTCCTGAAGCCGAGAAAATGGGCATCAATAAAAGCCAAAAAATTGGGGAAATTGTGTGACTAATGGGACAAATAATGACCATCCCGAGTATTCTATTCTATTTTATCCTGTTTTAAGCAGCTGACTTTTTGAAGTTGCAAATTTTTACATCAAAGAACTAGCACCTGCAGAATAGTCGCTATCTGAATCATTCATTTATTCAAAAATGTGACTTCGAATTGAATTTACCGGAAACATTTAAAAATGACGAGCCAAGGAGAATTTGTGGCCCACTCGTTTGTTTCTGATGTTTGTTAAGATTTCAAACGCAGCCTTCTGACGATTTTACTTCCCGTGGTAATGTCTGGGTGAGTTTCATTTGAAGAGAACCTTAAAACCTTAAACTACCTCTTGCACAAGAATAGTGATCGGAGGAAGAGTAGGAAATAACTTCCAGCAGTAGCACAGGAAAGAGCTTAACATATTTCTTGTTTTCGATTTCTGCAGCGATCATCAGTGTTTAATGAAAATCTGAGGAAATCCCCGCTTAAAGACTGAGAGCCGTCTGGTTCAACGAATTACAGGATGATACATTTGTATCAGAAGAACGATACTCCTCCTACACAGAAAACTGATTCTTGCTTCAATCCTCGACATGATGGACACCGGACACATTCCGAATAAAGCTGAACAACGCTGTAGAAAGAAAAGAAATTTGGTTAAAAAACTGCTTCCACTTACTTTGAAATTTTTATAGCCGACAACAAAAGGCAACCCAATAAAGTGGATACATTACCTCAGTCTTCATACATACCATTTTTGCGTCGAATTGGACGATTTTTAATCAAATCGGACTCTTTTGTAGTTATATTGAACACCTTTAGAGTCAAATTGGGCACTCTTCTAGGCTAGCTTCAAGACTTTTGAAATTAACTTTTCTAAACGTAAAAAGTCTCTAGGCAGGTTAAACTACAAATTCAATGAATGCTTAGAATAATTTTTTGTATAAGGAAAATTTGATATAACTTTCTGCGCCACGCACTCAAAAAGTTGGCCGCATCTTTTATTTGATTAATAGTGTAAATGACGTTTACATAAGCCCTCAAAGAAAGGGTATGTGTGATCTTCACAGATGTTTTTGCTGTGTCGTTAACAGGTGTCAAACTCCAGGCGAACAGAAATTCTGCTGTCAATCGAATAAAAATCGCGAGGACTCGAACGAAGGTATGGCGCAATCTTTTTTGGCACAAGAAAGGACCGCCCTTCCGCTCTTTAAAACGAGCCGCAAACTATTATTTTTTCCCAAAAATAAATTTCTATTCGATTCCAAACAATGTGTTCACTTAATGGGTAAGTGAAATAAAACTAAGTTATACTGAAATTTTCTTTAGACAAAAACATTATTCTAAATTTATTGAAGAGTCTCTACTTGATATTGTGTTGTAGAAAAATTGGATCAACTTGGAAAAGTTCGCTTTGATTTCAAAAGTCCTGGTTAGCTTAGAAGAGTGTCCATTTTGGTTTGGAAAGGCTGCAAGAACCTACTATATTTTATGCAATATTAGCCTCCTTAAAAATTACAAGACTTTTTTGTTGATGAAAATGCGGCGTGCAGATGGCTCCAAATTACAATTGCAAGCTTTCAAATCTTGTCTTCTTCCGATAGTGAAATTTGGAATAGCAGTATGTAGGATCTGTTCTAGTTTGAGGGGGCATCGCTAGAAAAGCGACGCAAATGTAGACAACATGGCGTTTCCCGGCTAGAAAATTGCAAACAAAGACCCTATCGTAGGTCAGTTCACGGCATTTTTTTTGTAAGCTAGATTGCTTTCAGTTTTGACATCGTTGACACAGAGTTTGAGTGGAGTGACCCCTCTCCCCCCCCTCCCCAACCCTTCTAGAATAGACACCAGTATGTAGCCTATTTAAGAAGAGATACGGCTTCCAGAAGAAGGGCTTCTAGAAGGCGTCCAACAAAGTCGCACGCCGAAGCTGTGCATTTGGGGGAGATTACAATGCCATGCCAAGCACGATCGTTGGGATTCAAATCCTTCCGAGCAGGCGTATACTATATGAAAGAGGTCTGAGATTATGAGTTGAGTTTAGATAATGACACAAAGAGTTTCCCCAGATTCAGAAGCTTTTTTGGTGCGCCACTAACGACGCCAAGAAGTGTGAGACCCAAACTTTATGCTCCTGTTGCAAAATCTCAGATTAGGTCCAATTGCTTCACATTTAAAGGCTTACGGGAGTTTCGCAGAGTACTCAAGTGAAAACGAGGATATCCTAGAGCTGTCTGCTCAAGCTTTTCCAAATCTTATTGTCCACAAAGTGTGTGGTTTAGTTCGACAGATGGCGAGATTTGATTGTAAAATGGTTGCAGTTGATAGATGATAGCCAATGAAGTCAAAACTGAATGGAAAGCATGACGTTGACGTTTGTAATCTCGAACGAACCGCATCGCTCTGAACGAGTTCCGGGTTTTGTCGGTGGCTTCCGCTCGTACAGCCCTATCTCGGAGATGGAAAAACATCAAGGCACTCACACGTCAGACGAAGACCTACATTCGAGTAAACTGACTTGTCACCGAGAATCCTAGAATAGAGACCCCGAACGTGAACATGCAAACCTCTCGGAGAACGTGTGTGAATGCAAAGGTAAGGCTGCACTGAAAGCAGCCCGAAAACAAAAAGCTGCTCAGAAATGCTCCGAAGGGTGTTTTAAAGCAAAGCGAAGCTGTGGGAGGCCCTTGTACTAAACAGAAATGAACCAAGCTGGGCGGGTGTAACGCGAAGAGCAAATCGGAAATGCGTTGCTCAACTGAAAGCGGAAAAGAAAAGGAACACGGAAGAAGGGGTTACGTATAACGAAAGGGAGATTAGACTACATGTATGTAGATAGATAGTCATTTCGTGGAATGTGCAGTGCATTCTGTTTTCTTAGCCCATGCATAAAATGTATTCATGGTCAGACCGACAGTGTAAAATCGGCAACACTAAGCTAAGAAAAAGCTATAAGCGTGAGTGGTGAGTTTGTGTTAGACATGTGGGATATTGTACAGTATCCGTAAAATTTACCAGGGAAGGGTCTCAGGCGTAGGTCCGAACGGGGAAATGGATAGTACTACGAGAATCTCCACCCTTCATGCAGTAGAAAGGCATGTTTCGTTTTTGCTGAGTCCTTGAACCAAAAGAGCTACGGGCCCTCGAAGGCGGGGTACAGCAGCGCACCGTCAGCACGTGCCCACGTGCATGCGTGCGCGCGCTGTTGTATGGGACGCGGCGAAAGCCGTAGCCGGATGCGGATAGGTGGCGCAGCTGGTTGCGGGGCTGCTTCAAAAGTGCAAGACCATATGTTCAACTCCCGTGCTATGCACTTATTTTGCATTTTTTTCATAACCGCTGCCTCCTTCACTAATTTGCTTCCCACACATCTCCTACACATTTATTTCACTCTAAATTGTTAAAAGGGTTAGATTCGTGATCAACATCCCAGATTCGTGATTAGCACTCCATAACCTCGACAGCCCTAGTTACCCGTACCTACTGTAATCTGTAGTAATCGGTATAAATTTTAAAAACGGAATCAGATTCGTGATCAGCACCCCAAATAACCCTCCTTGGAGAGGTATGAACCAAATTTTTTTTCAAACTCTCCTCTACCTCTGGAGTCGTGAAAATACAATGGTGCCTTGATGGTGGTTTAAATCAGCTTACTTCCTACACATCTTCTACACATTTATTTCACTCCAAATTGTCAAATAAGGGTTTTCGATGAGCTGTGGTTCACTCACTTTTCCCAAATTCTGAATTATACAACGTTCTGTGTTTCTCAGCGAATGTTAGACAGTGACCTCACAGCAGGTACGGGTTACAGCAGGTACGGATGACTAGGGCTGACGAGGTCATAATCACCGATTTTGCCCAGACTTCTCCCAGGGGGTTATTTGGGATGCTGATCACGAATCTGACATTCGCTTTTGAAACTTCGGGTTATTACGGTAGGTTACAGCAGGTACGGGTCGCTCGAAGAGAAGAAGTCGCTGTATCATGTGTCTCTCGGCGACAGTACAGCCGACAACTGGCAGGAGTATCAGAAGGCGAAGAAGGCTGCAAAGAAAGCCGTGGCTGTTGCGAAAGCCACTCATTATGGTGATGTCTACCGAAAGCTCGAATCGCCCGATGGTGAGCGGTATTTGTACCGACTTGCTAAGACCCGCCATCGCCAAACCGAGGACATTGAACAGTTTGTTGGCATCAATGATGAGAGCGGCCATCTTCTGACAGACCGCAAAAAGGCGCTGAAGCGATGGCGTGATTACTTTGAGGAAACTTCCACTATGGAATTTCCTCATCCGGCCATCCCTTCTGTGGCTTCTGTTCACGGTCCCGTTCGCAAGATCACCGTGGAGGAAACAGAAGCGGCTCAAAAGAAGATGAAGCCCGGTAAGGCGACAGGGCCGGATGATCTGGCAGCCGATGTTTGGAAGTCGAAGCTCTGGTATCCTGCTGAGTGGTTGGCTGAGTTCTTCAACCAGGTAGTAAAGGAGAAGAATGTACCGGAGTGTTGGCACAACAGTACGACGATCCCGATTTGGAAGAAGAAGGGCAGTCCTGCAGACTGCTCAAATTACCGTCCGATTCGGTTGCTTTCGCACAGCGTGAAGATCTTCGAGCGAATCCTCTATAGCCGAATCCGTGAAATCGTCAAGCTCTCCGACAACCAGTGCGGCTTTGTGTCTGGTTGTGGGACCATTGATGCTATACACGCCGCCCGCCTCCTGGTGGAGAAGCATCGCGAGAGACAGAAGCCGGTGCATATAGCCTTTCTCGACTTCGAGAAGGCCTTCGACCGCGTACCGCGTGAGCTTATATGGAACGCCTTGCGACGACACAACGTACCTGAGGAAATTATAGAGTGGGTGCGGATGCTCTACTCTTGCCCAAAGAGTAGAGTGCAAGCTGCAGCTGGAACCTCAATGGAGTTTCCCATCTCTGTTGGGGTGCACCAGGGTTCTGCGCTTTCTCCACTCCTCTTTGTTGTCGTCATGGATGCCATTACGCGAGATCTTCAGCAGCCTGTTCCATGGACGCTGCTTTATGCTGATGACGTGATGCTCGCTTGCGAAGAGAAAAACGATCTCGAGCGGCAGGTGCAAGCTTGGTGCGACCGTCTGGCGAGGTTCGGACTCAAATTGAACGTCAAGAAGACCGAGTACCTAACGACCGACGTGAACGAGTCCGGCTCCATTAAGATTAACGGTACTGAGCTTGCACGCACTTCGGTCTTTAAATACCTGGGATCAGCAATAGCGTCAGACGGCAGTCTGAGAGCAGCTTGGTCCAAGTGGCGTTCGCTGACTGGCGTGCTCTGCGATGGGAGGATACCAGAGCACCTGAAGTCGAAGATTTACAGAGCCGTCGTGCGCGGTAGCGATGTACGGCGCTGAGTGTTGGCCTGCGACTAAGGAAGTTGAAACGCGCCTCAGCGTCATGGAGACGAAGATGCTGCGCTGGACGGCTGGAGTCACGCGCATGGACCGCATCCGAAACGAAGCTATTCGGCAGAAGTTCGGTGTCGCGCCGATAGCGGACAAGATGCGCGAAGCTCGCTTGCGATGGTACGGCCACGTTCTGCGTGGGGAAGAAGACAGCGTCCGCAAGATTGGCCTTGAGTTGGAAGTATCTGGAAAGCGGCCTAGAGGACGCCCGAAGCAGCGTTGGTCGGATACGTTACACACGGACATGAAAGTAACTGGCGTACACCCTGATCAAGCGCAGGATCGGGAAAGGTGGCGTCGTAACACCAGAAGAGCGGACCCCGCGACGATGCGGGACAAACGCTGAAGAACAATAATAAGAAGAAGACAGCATGTACGGGTGACTAGGGCTGAGTGTCTTTTAGTTTATGCAGTTTATACATTTATGTTAATAACGTGTTGTGGTAATTTTAAATTGTAAAATTTAGTTGTTAGTGCATAATTAAAATAGGATAATATATTGTTCTATACTGTACTAACAACTAAGTTGATTAGTTAGCTTCTTCACTGATGAGCCTCAGGGTAACTAATTATAAAGATATTTTGTATGAAGATAGAGACGAAACAAGACATGCTTATTAACAATAATAAAACAAGCATAACAAAAATTACAATAATAACAGTAACAACAAGAGTTGCCTATGGTAACTGTTTTTGTTAGGATAAGGATAAAGGATAAAGGACGGCGTTGCTCAACCCCTTTTCGGCATGCGCCACGAACCCCTAATTCTACGTGATACAGTGGATGTAATTTGAATGCGTATTTGGCCATACAATGACCTTCGGTGGCCAGCCGATGAACAAGTCAGCGCTTTATCCTTCCCAGACAAGTCCGGTACCAATTCACCGACCCCGGAGACATAGAAGGCTTGGTTGGCCTGGGCGGAAAATCCGAACCAGGAACCTTGTATCGGGTGCAGACGATAGTCGGCTCCTCCTCCGACTGGGCTACACACCCACACTGTTGTTGTTATTGTTATTATTGTCATTTTTGTAAAGATTGTTGTTGAATTATGTTTTGCGTTGTTGCATTGTTGTTGGAATTTGAGTGGAGATTTAAAATTAATTCTCTTTGTATTGCTGTTGCAAAATCTCAGATTAGGTCAATTTTTTTACAGAAAGAAACCTATCGGCGTTCAACAAGTTACCTAATGAAAACGAAGGTATCCTAAGACTGTATGATCAAGCTTTTCAAAATTTGATTGGTCACAAAGTCTCAGGTTTCATTCTACGGATGCTACGCTGTTTAGATTTGTTTGTTAATAAGCTTTTTCTCAAACGACAGACTTTGTTCTCAGTTTTCTTATCTGGTTAATCTATGTGTTACTGTTTATCTGACGTTCCTGCTAGTCATCACTTTTTATTTTATTTACTCGTGTGATCATGTTGCATATCAATAAATGAAATGAAATGAATCACTAGCTCTATGGATTTGACGAGTTCTACTTCAGTTCTCTTTCACTCTTCAATCTTCCTTTCAGTAGGGCCTAGGTAAGAGACAAACAAAAACAAAAGGCATGACACCCAAAAAATGTGGAACAAGGCTTAAGGATAGGAAAGCCCGAGCAGAAAACTATTTGAAGGAACGGAATGGCCTCTGGAGAATTCGATTCGATGAAAGCGAGAGAATCGCTGACGAATAATCGCGTTTACGGTCGCGAAAGGCTTCTAGAAAACAACAGCCGATGTCGTCTTAAACGCGTTGAACTCAGCGCTTCTAAACAACAGAGAATTACGACCGTATTAGGCGGATAACAAGAATTGCATCGACGCGTTTAAAACACAACCATAGCTGCTCTACATCACCTCGCACAATAGGCACAAACTTAAGGGTAGAGGGTTCAGCCAGAGGAGAACACGAGGATAAACTGCTTGTGTTCGATGAACTCAATTCGAGTTTCGCTATGGATTAGAAAATGTCGGCTATGAGGCTTTCATGGAAAGGGGAGAAAACACCAGCCAATCAGAGTCGGTATCGACATTGTCAAACGAAGAGTGGTAACAAAAGAGGAGGTTTTGCTCTGACTGACTGTTCCATGCTGGCCACATTGGCTACAAATGCCGATGAAATCGCCTTCTTCACAGCATGGGGGAGCTAACAGGTACATCTCTAATTTTAGGATTATCTTTGTAAGTTCTTTATAAAAATTTATAAAGTGGATTATCGGAAAGCGTTCGACTCTGTAAAAATCAACAGTATTCTGAACGAGCTTGTGTATGCTGGAATACCATCGCCCTACATCCGACTTCTCGACGAATGCTTCTCGAACACATCGAATACCATCCAGCTGTTCGATAGAAAGCTTAAAATTCCTATAGGAAAAGGAGTACGGCATGGAGACACGATTTCTCCTAAGCTATTCACAGGGGCACTAATGGATGCCATAGTAGACATGAACTGGGACGATAAAGGCTACCTTGTCGACGGTAAACGGATCAGCAACCTTCGCTTCGCCGACGATATTGTTCTCATCTCTACCAGCACGGCAGAAGCCGAGGAAATGCTGAACGAGCTCAATGTGGCAGGTATGAAGATTGGATTGGACGTGAATATGTCCAAGACACAATTTGTGGTCAACCAGTGGTGTGACACGGGACTCGTAAGGTTAAATGGAGTCGTTCTACCACAGGTCGACTCCTACGTCTATCTGGGAAGAGAGCTGAACATGGATAACGACCTCGCTCCTGAAATCTCCCGCAGGAGACGCGCAGCATGGGCAGCCTTCAGTTCGATTCGCGAAGTCACCGATCAGGTCAAGGATCCCGGCCTCAGGGCCTCGATATTCAACGCCTCTGTACTGCCTGCGATGTGTCACGCGACGGAAACCTGGCCCGACAACAAGACAATCGCCAGAGCGATGCAAACTACGCATCATGCACTGGAGAGATGTCTTCTGAGGACAAGCCTTCGTCAGCAATGGCAAGAAGGCCTACGAAGCTCGGAGCTACGGGAGAAGTCGCAATTGGCAGACCCGCTGCAGTACATGAAGAAGTCCAAATATCGCTGGGCCGGACACCTGCTTCGACGAAAGGACGATAGATGGAGTCTCCGTGTCACAGAATGGCTTCCGAGAGACCATAAGGGACCACTGGGACGACCGCCAACGCGATGGGCAGACTCATTCTCAAGATCTTTCAGAGAGCGGGAGCCTGCCTCACTGGATGCAAGCAGCCAGAGATCGAGCGGTCTGGAAGAGTTGTGATCCCCGCTGGAAGACCTCCAGCCTACAAAAGGACCATCGAAGTAAGTAAAGTAAGTTTATAAAGTTCAACGGCGGGCGACTGACCTTGTGACCTCTGGAGCAAATCCAGAAAAAATTAAGGACTCCACGCTGTTACCTTTGCACCGGATGACTCACCGGATGACACCGAATCTCCAACTTGACGCCAAAATCCATCGATGGTGGATATGGATCCTACAACAGCCGGGAGCCGTAGAAACACTAAGCTTTTTCATCTAGTCAAAACGTTCCTTAAATCCCGGCAATACAATCCATTACAGACCAGATGTAGAGCAACTCTTTCGCGGCTTCCTTGATCCTTAAGAGGATTTTGCCTTCCATTGGATAGGGTGGTCATGGTAGCGCAGAGTATCATGGACGAGGCTATTTCGGACCTTTTTGCAGCAGCGGAAGCAGAGCGCATGGGTTTCAAACTGTCACAAAAGGATTCTCATCGCTGTGGAAATAAGTAAACTGCTTATGGCTCGAGTTCGTCATGGAGTAAGTTCTTGCTTCCTTGTTCCTTCCTCAGAGTAGTTTGCTTAAATTATTTCCAGTAAGCAACTAACATGGGCGCGTGTAGCGCAGTCGGAGGAGGCGCCGACTGACGCCTGCACCCGATACCAGGTTCCTGGTTCGGATTCCCCGCCCAGGGCAGCCAAGGCTTCCATCCCTCCGGGTCGGTGAATTGGAACCAGACTTTTCTGAGAAGGATAGAGCGCTGACTTGTTCATCGGCTGGCCACCGCAAGTCATTGTATGGCCAAATACGCATTCATGCCGCCTCCACGACATCCCGTAGAAGTAGAATGCGCTGGCGCATCCCAGAAGGGATTGAGTAACGCCGTCCTTTATCCTTTATCCTTTTTTTTACGAGGATATCAACTTACCCGAGCCGTTGCCCAAGCCGATAGCAAAACGGGATGTACACAACGAGCAAAAACATGTTTACGTGATTTATGAAAGCAATAAAAACATCTTCCTAATGAATCATCCTTTTGGGTACCTACCAATGACAAAAAACTAGAATTTGGACCACGATTCAATTATGATTCCAAAACTGACCTTCCGTCCGTTACGCTTCATTGTGGCCGACGTTTTGCTGAATTTCTAAAGCAAGGAAGGAAACTCGTAATTTTTCTGAGAAGCGAAATAAAATTTTCTCTGTAAAGATCGTCAAGTCAAGAATATCATTTCACTCCTATCAGGATGAGCACGCTCACCACTTTCCACGTTGTATATTATGTCGGTGCATATTTTTATCCATAGGAGTGCATGATTATGAAGTTCTGTTTTTACTCAACAAAACAAACTATTCATCAAAATATAATCACCATTATTATCGGCAATAGTAGGCCATTTCTCAGACAAGGTTTCAATGTCTTTGCTCCAGAAAGAATGAGGCTGACAATAAAAAAAGAGGTAAATCTCATTTTTTTAGGTGGTATTGCAAATCCCCTCCGTCCCCCAAGAATTCCCAAAATGTTCTCAAGAAATTTCGAATAGACCCAAATGTGGACAAAAATTGTGCACCATCCCGAATGAATCACGGATTAAACACTCCCACTGGTAGAGAACACTTTGTGTGTACATTTCCTGGCCCAACCATGGTGGCAGATCACGTAGTTTGTATTATAAAGATAAAGGACGGCGTTACTAATTTCCTTTTTGGATGCGCCACGCCTTCCACTTCTACGGGATGTCGTGGAGGCAATTTGAATGCGTATTTGGCCATACAATGACTTGCGGTGGCCAGCCGATGGACAAGTCAGCGCTTTATTCTTTCCAGACATGTCTGATACCAATTCGCCGATTCCGGAAGGATGAAAGCCTTGTTTAACCTGGATGGAAAATCCGAACCAAGAACCTGGTATCGGACAGTTGCACGCGACATCTCCTCCGACTGCGCTACACGCGCCCATTCTGCCTTGTGCAAAAAAGAACGTTTATGATTAAGCTCATTTGCCAACAAGCTGGTGATAGAACACTACAGCCTTGTAATTGCTGGATTAGCCCAATTTTCCAGAGAATTTGCTAACCACGAGCACGAATCAGTTGGAATTGGAACCACTGTTTGCCTGAACAAAGCAATTGCTCGTCCATTCGACGCTCAAGTTCAAGCTCTGAAAATTGCCTTCTACAATATGATAGAAATATTTCTTGCAAAAAAAATCAGTTCTTCCATGATAAAAATGCTTAAGATAAATGATAAAAGAATAAAGAACGGCGTTTCTCAATCCTTTCTGGGATGCGCCAGAACATTCTACTTTTACGGGATGTCGTGGAGGCGGCGTAAATGCGCCATACAATGACTTGTGATGGCCAGTCGATGAACAAGTCAGCGCTTTATCCTTTCCAGACAAGTCTGGTACCAATTCGCCGACCCCGGAGGGATGGAAGGCTTGGTTGGCCTGGGCGGAAAATCCGAACCAGGAACCTGGTATCGGGCGCACGCGACAGTCGCGCCTCTTCCGACTGCGCTACACGCGCCCTATGCTTAAGATAAGTTTCCAAAAATTTTTGGAGCTGACTTTTGATGGAAAAACTGAGCTCGAACAATATTTGCTACGGTTTCTTGCAACATCGTAAGAAGATAGATAATGCTGAGGAATAGAACACCATCACCTTAAGGATATAGAGCAATGTCACACCAAAACATTTCGAAGTTCAAGATTTGATATTCTGCAACTCTGCCAATTATTTAGATCATAAAGATTGACCCATGTCTGACGATGACGGGCTTTCTCTGAACACTACCGGTGCAACATTGAGGGTTTTCCAAGGCAACATAAATGATAATGAAGGCTTAGTTCACCCAAGGTTTTTCTAGGCGCTACCCTTCCGCAACCTAACGACTATGTCGAATTTCAAAGATAATCGTTTCGAAAAAAATGAACCGTATGTCAACAGAAAAAAGAAAAATCAGTTCCTTGTTGAATGAGTCAAGCGAACATAAGAACATATACTCCTTCTTGAGGCGAGCAAGAGGCGAAACCTTCTAAAACACATAAACAAAGATGTTGCTGAAAAATCCATTTAATCTACAGGGCTTCGTTGCAGTGAAAAAGAGGAAGTGGTTAGCATTTCTGAGTGGCAAACAACGCCTGCTCGTCCTGTGTTAACTGGATTACTCTGCCAATCATCTATTCATCTCTCCTGAAGAGATTATGCAATGGCAGTGAGTAAGCTTCAATCGATCACTTGAACTAAGCTCGCAGAAGATGGCAATGACAAAACTTCAATGAACTCCTTGAAAAAGTAGACGACAGCATTCCTTTCGAATCGCGCTCTCCTTAAATCCACCCGACATTGCCGAACAATGATATATGACGCTTATTTGCCGCGTCGGGCAACGTCTAGCTGTGTTTGACGAAAAAGCTGGATGATTAGCTATTCTCTTCAGTAGCCATTTAAATAGAGGTAAACCCGTAGTAAAGGAATATCAGCAAGACGCCCACGAACGCGTTGGCTGGACTTCTTTGTGAAAGACCTGAACTAACATATGATGCTCTTCGTATTCCCCGAGGAGCCAATGGAGCCCTCTGGCGCACGACAGGGATGAACAGGGACATTGCCTGCATCAGCTAGAATTTCTCAGTGAAGACGATATTTCATACAACTGAGAGACGTTAAACCTGTAGTGGCAAATGGAAATCTAGAATATAACACCCTACTTGTTATAGTTAGAAAACGCTACAGGAAAAGTCCATCAAGGAACTTTGAGCTTGTGAGGAGCCGCCAGTTTACTCCTGCACAGTAAATGAAAAAAGTAGAGGAACAGCGTTAAAAAATTCCTTCTAGGATGCGTCATACGTTCCATAATAGTTCGATCTCGTGGAGGCAGTTTGTTTGTTTTCAGCGTATTTGATCTTCTTAATGGCTTGGGATAGCCAGCCGATGAATGATCAAGCCGGTGTTTTATCCCGATAATTATCTTAATCTAGAGAGCATGTAGCGCAGTCGTTTGAGGCACCGGCTGTCGCCTGCACCCGATACCAGGTTTCTGGTTCGGATTTCCCACCCAGGCCAACCAAGCCATCCATCCCTCCGGGGTCGGTGAATTGGTACCAGACTTGTCTGGGAAGGATAAAGCGCTGGCTTGTTCATCGGCTGGTCACCGCAAGTCATTGTATGACCAAACACGCATTCAAATCGTCTCCACGACATCCCGTAGAAGTAGAATGCGTGGCGCATCCCAAAAGGGATTGAGTAACGCCGTTCTTTATCCTTTATTCTTAATAATCTTAACATTTAGTGATTTTGTTGGTAAATTAATTGCGTAGACAGACATTATGTAATACGGGAGCGTGTAGCGCAGTCGGTTGAGGCACCGGCTGTCGCCTGCACCCGATACCAGGTTTCTGGTTCGGATTTCCCGCCCAGGCCAACCAAGCCTTCCATCCCTCCGTGGTCGGCGAATTTATACTGGACCTGTCTGAGAAGGACAAAGCGGTGATTGCTCATCGGATAGCCACCACAAGTCATTGTGTAGCCAAATGCGCAATCAAATTCCACGACATCCCATAGAAGTAGAATGCGTGGCGCAATCCCAAAAAGGGATTGGGTAACACCGTTCTTCGTCCTTTGTTAACTGTGTAAAAAGTTATCTTATTGAATGAAGTGTATTTACTTTGTAAATGAAAAATATCCTCCACCACGTTCTAATACTAATTCAATCAAACAGGGTATTGCCTCATGATGTTAGCTCTTCTCTAGATCAGATACCATTCTTCCATCCATCCGTAAACGATGAGCTTAGCTCTGCTTCATTCGTCAAACAAATGGAGCAGAACAACTGCTAGAAGAGGAAAGGAAAACTTCTAGAATAGCTTGATCCAACGCTGTGGAACGAACGTCAAACGCAAACTTGTAGAAGCTCAGCGCTCTCGTAAACAAGCAAACGAGGAGGAAATGAGCGAAAAAACAATCGCAATGAAAGCCATTCCGGCCGCGCTAAGCGGCCAGAAGTGGATTTCTCCTACGTGGGAACACTTCCAGATAGCTGCAAAGGATACACAACAAATCTGAAACTCCTTTTTTGCACTCAGGGTCATCCTCAATGTGGCGGGTTTGTGAGGTGGCTTAGGCTGTATCATTGATACTGAAATCCGGGGCTGGTAAACTGCGGTAGACACTCCGGATTCTTTGACTGGAGCAGAACACGAATGGCACGAGGAAATATTGCATGGGGGTTAACGTCTTGTTCTGCCGACTGACATTGTCTTGGTGTAGCGCGGTAGGAAGGGGTCCTTAGTCGAGGTTCTTAGTTCGAATCCCATTCACTCAGGCAAATCAATCCAAAACGGGAATTGGTACTGTCACCTACACAAGAAGGTGGGAAACGCCGACCAATCACAGCCAATCAGGTCGCCGACCGAACACGCACTAGCGAATCAGGGTGCCGACCAGGTGCACTCCCATTCAAAGTGCTTTGTTTGGGTTTCCCAAACAGGCCAAAGAAGCCTTCCCTCTATTTGGAGCCTACTGTTTGGTACCTGACCATAGGATAATCAAACATCTTCTGACAACCGCAAACCATTGTGTGGAACATAAGGATAAAGGATGAAGGACGGCGCTGCCTAATCTCTTTTTGGGCTGCGCCACGCCTTGCACTTCTACTATGTAGATGTCGTGGTGGTGACTTGATTGGCTTTTTGGCGAAACATTGACTTGCGGTGGTCAGTCGATGAACAGGACAGCGGTTTATCTTTCCCAAAGGCTTGGTTGGCTTGGGCGAGAAATCCGAACCAAGAACCTGGTGTGTGTGACAGTCGGTACCTCCTCCGACAGCGCTACACGCTCCCGTATAAGGCCTATGTTATACTTCGGCGACGCTGTTGTCGGCGATGTCGGCGACAGTATTTGCTGGGCTGCTGCGCACTGCCTAGCACACGCTCAACACTGCCGCCGATGTCGAAAGCGTCGCCGAGTTATAACATAGGCCTAAAACATATACGCATTCAAACTGCCCAAACGATAGCATGTAGAATTGGAAAGCATGGCGCATCCCGCAAAAGTTTGAACTATGTAGCAACGGCTTTTATCAAGGTATTGTAAACGGAGGACCGTGTCATTCAACCAACAAATATACCACGTGCTCCCACATCACTTGAAATTTTATGTGCAATAGGAAGTTGAACACAGAGTGGCAGAATTCGACATTGTTCTTCTGAAATTAACGCTGGTCTATCCAGTCATCCAGCTTGAATTCCTAGCATTTATAAGATGTAGAAGCCAATATGTGAACAACGCTCCCTTCGTCATAATTTCTTGACATCCGATGAAGTTTATCCAGCCTCCAGCTGAACCAAACAGGCATTGTCCTCTAAGCAAGTTCAGACTCGAGAGCATTCCATTGTTGCACGCCCTCAGCTGTTTCGCATACCTGTTAGCTAGCTCTAACAGTGTTTGACAGTTCGACACAGTAGAATTTGTTATGAGAATGATTACGAGTATGAAAGAAATGATATTCCTCTTCAAAATTTTATTATTAGGCTGTCACAAAATTAATCGCCGAAACGGGCCGATTTCTTCAAGCTGCTATAACTCGCTTAAACACAATTTTATTAATTGAAATAAACACCATCAGAATCTATACATTTTTTCCAACGAAAAGATAGTGAACCTAATCCTTTAATATAAGGCTGAGATTACAGGATTTAACAAAATCAAGGAGTGCACATTCAACATCGACCAAATGAATGAATTGTTTCTGACGCAAGTGAGAATCAAGAGCTCAGAAAAACTGATGTTCAGCGGGTAAAAGGGTGGGAGAATATGGTGGGTGAGGGACAATTTCGATACCTAAGTGAGTCAATTCTCGCTGAGTGAGTGAGCTATGTGGTCTTACGTTGCCCTGCTACAGATGCTGCCCTCCTCCATTCCCACTGCCGGCAGCAGTTTTTGCAACCTCCCATATATTTGGTCCCAGTCACAGCAATGAGGCTCTGCTTGACTGCCTGACCAGGTTGCAAAAAACTGTAATGGATTACTCCTTTACAACACCACCACAAAGTTGGCATAACTTTTTTAGGGTGAAGGTCGGGTTTAGGAAAGGAGCATCCTTATCTACCCAGACGAATCTTCGCTTCCTGTCATCATAAGGAGCACACTTTTCATCTAAAGTTATAACACGGCTTAAAAAAGGCTTATTTTTAGAGCGAAGTAGCAGGTTGCAGCAGGTGTCGAAACGGGCCAGACGCTACACATGGGTCTGTTCATGATGCACCCACTTCGACATCTTCTTCACCTTGCCGATTCTCGACAAATCTCTTGCTACCGTCTATGATGTACGCCAAGGTCCTCTGCTAACGAACGTGTATTCGTATCCGGATTTGCTTCGGATGCTCGCCTCCAAACGTCATCGTCAAGCTACGACCTGAGAAGGTGTTGCTTAGGATAAAAAGCTTATTTAATTATACAGATCTCGAAACGAAGATTAATTTTGCGACAGCCTAATAAATGAAAATAACGTGACTTCTACAGAATCAAAGTGTTGATATTGTTAAGGTTTTTTCAACGCGCAATATAATGTGCTGTAAATGATAAATAAATAAAAATAATTTGAATGTGCTCATGATACAAGGAATTAGACCGACAATGTGCGGCAGTACCTAATCATGCTCAGAAAAGAAGAAGAAACAAGCGTCGAGACCTCTTCAACGGAGAGGTTGAAGTAGTGTGCATGTCTTTGGACGTAGAGTGTGGGCTCTGGGCGAAAACAAAGAGCAGCAACATTCGGAACTGGAAGCGTGCGCGTGTGTGTGTTGTGTCGTGCACGTTGAAAAGAAAATCGACGATGGCCGCCGGAAGGTACGCTTCAGTCACGGCTCAAGCGAGCCTGGACACCGCATGGCAGGCACCGAACAAGCAGCAAAGGAAGCGGCCGGAGCGGAGGACGGTGGAAGGGGACAGGCTTTGAAGGCAGGCAGGTATGTAGGTGTAGAAAAATAACGATTCAAGCAAAGCGGAGATTACGGCAAACATTCATTTTTTCGAATTGTGGATTTATTTGGATATACATTTCACTCTCCTGCTTTTCCCAAGCTTTCCTATTCATGTGGGAATTTCTCATTTTCTACAAGAATCTGCGCCGAATTCTACGATAACAATCGTGTGATCTGCAATTTCCCTGTGGAGCTCTTCTACATTACATACGTCTTCCCTCCGCTACAAGCAGTGTATCTCGTTTAAATTGGTATAAAAACGTAAAAATATTTAACGAAAAAAGTATCACAATTAATTTTTATTCATTAGCTTTTAAAAATTAAAAAGTATAAATAAACAATTTATTAATTTTTAAATAAAAATTATTTGTTACACTTTTATATAACTTATCATTATTTTAAAGGATAAGGGATACTTAGTATTATTTTAAAGGATTTTAGGGCGCGGGTAGCGCAGTCGGAGGAGGCGCTGACGGTCGCGTGCACCCGATCCAGGTTGCTGGTTCGGATCTCCCGCCCAGCCCAACCAAGCCTTCCGTACCTCCGGGGTCGGTGAATGGGTACCAGGCTTGCTTGGGAAAGGTAAAGCGCTGATCTGTTCATCGACTGGCCACTGTAAGACATGCATGGCCAAGTACGCATTCAGATCGCCTTCGACACATCACATAGAAATCGGATGCGTGGCGCGTTTCAAAAAAGATTGAGTAACACAGTTCTTTGTCCTTATCCTTTACACAATCAGACGTGCTTCTTTCCTAATCCAGGTCTTTTTTCCTGCATCAACTTCTCACCTACATGTCATATACCCGATTAGGATATGAACTGCATTTCTCTAGATGATCGTTGTATGTATGGTTAATGCAGGAAATCATGAAAGATTCGACTGTACTTTATTGTTGCGACTTTGTGTTTAAAAATGCACATCATAGTCGTGTCGTGTAGTGTCATGGGTAAAATGAATACAGAATGCGTGGCACATCCCAAAAGGGATTGAGTAACGCCGTCCTTTATCCTTTATCCTTATTATTATTTTACGCACTATCCTATAAAATGTTTATCGAAACATCACGTGCAGCTAGAGTTATCTAGGTATAGCTTTCGTTTGCTTCCAAATCTCAAAGATTCTCTTGTCATAGTAATCATTTTGTGGTCCCTTTTATCGTAAAAAAAACACATGGAATACTGCTAAGAAGCCTCGTGTGGACAACTTTGGCAGGTACTAACGTTTCAGAAACTGAAAGTTCTTCGTCCACGGCTTGGTTTCAACTAAAAAGTTTATCCGAACAAGCAAATAAAATTATCTACAAAATTGATTATCCAAAAATTAGAATTCTCTAGAGTTGAGACATTTCGTGAAATATATGACGTTGAAATTGGGAAGCCTTCACGAAACTATATACCTGTGATCGCCAAGAATTAGAGAGTGCAAAAATTTGTGTGTTATCAGCTCTCAAATATACAATAAGGATAAATTTAAATAGAATCTTCTTGCTTTTAGGTCAATTATGACTACATATCCTTTGGGCGCAATTAGAGCGTTATAGACGACGACGAAGAATGCGTCTTTTCGCTTCATCGGCCTGAAGCCCAAAAGATACGTCTGGTAGTGTATGTTGAAACTTCACGTGCTGCTAGGTTATCTAGGTAGAGTAAACACTAAAAAGGATACAACGTTTAATTATGGAAGCAATTAGTATATTGACTACAATAATATATTTCTACATTCAAGCTCAGTTTTCCGCAAGGCATCTATTTATTCTTCAAAAAGGGCACCAAAAGGGAGAACTTGCCTTGACTGCCTCAGCTGGGTTCAAAGTAAATAACATCGTGATGTTTCAATTTGCACCGAATTCCAATTGTGGGCAAACTTTTCGTGCGATGAAGGTCTTCTTTGTGCTGCGAAAAAGTGGTGACAATGGTTGAGCTAAGTGCTATTCATCACTTTTTGTTTACTAATACCAGAGAAGAGCATATTACACATATTCGAGAAATGCGAACATCACTGCGACCTACATGCGACCTTTCTCACTTTTCTGCTTCACTTTCATATTTTTAAACAACGAAAAATACTTTCCTCCATAAAAAGGACGGTTAAGATCTGTGGGCGCGTGAGGCGTAGTCGGAGGAGGTGCAGGCTGCCGCTGCGCTCGATACCAGGTTCCTGGTTCGGATTTCCCACCCAGGCCAACCCTGCCTTCCATTCCTCCGAGATCGCTGAATTGGTACCAGACTCGTCTGAGAAGGATAAGGCGCTGACTTGTTCATCAACTGGCCACCGCAGGTCATAGTATGCATAAATACGCATTCAAATTGCCTCCACAATGTCCCGTAGAAGTAGAATTCGTGGCGCATCCCAAACGAAATTTAGTAACGCCATCCTTTATCCTTTTACCCTTTTATTTAAGATGCGTGATGCTTATCTGACGGCTTCCTTACGAGATGGGTGGACTTGGTCTCGTAAAAATAGGCGTTGGACTCAAGTACGGTAAACACGAATTATTTATTGTAAAAATTGTTGCTATAGAATTGTAAATAATTGCATCGACATTGGCAAGAATAAATGATAAAAAATGGTTTCAATCGATCCGTGTATGGGATGCGCCGCACATTCTACTTCTACGAAATATCGTGGAGGCAATGTAGGCGCGTATTTCGAGTACACAGTGACTTGGGATCCGGCCGACAGAATGTCAGAGTTTTATCCCTAACTGGCATACCAGTACCTTCTCATCGTACTCAGAGAGACGAAAACCTTGGTTTCGACTGAAAATCCGAGCTAAAAGCCTGGAATCTGGTGGTTGCGACAATCGACGCCTTCTCCGACTGCAATGTCACGCGCCTTTCGACGTTGGTACTCGCATTTAATCTCATGAATTATATTTCAAGCAATTTCAGAAATTCTCATGTCTATTGTCGAATTGTAAGTTTCTATCTATTTATGGCATAAAATGTAAGAAGTGAAGAGTAAAGGACTGTAATCAATCCCTTTAGGAACGCGCCACGCATACCACTTCTGGGAGGCATTAGGCTATTGAGACAATTTGATATATTGTCTATATAATAAGGTATGTTGCCTATATAACGACTGTTGCAGAAGACGATACGACAGTTCGGTGCTTTATCCTTTCTAAACATTTCTGGCACCAGTTCCTCGATTTCGGAGAGTTGGACGACTTCGTTGGCCTGGGCGGAACCGAATCAAGAAGCCTCGATCCGAAGAGCACGCAACGATCGGCGCCTCTCTCAACTGCATTGTCACGTTGAGATTCAGCGAGATAACTTTGCAGAGAACAAATGGGCCGAATATACAAGGTGCGTAAAAAGTATTGACGCACTAAACGTAAATGTTAGAAATGACAACACATCATCAAATTTAATAAGTTTATATACAAAATATCAACAACGATCTAGCGAACAGAATAGCACCATTTGTATTTCATATGGGCTTCTTCGCTACGGGGGTGTAGACTATACTTGTGCTCGAATAATCGAATTCGAATAATTATTCGAATAATTTATTCGAATTCGATTTTCGATTATTCGATTATTCGAGTTTCGCAAATTCGAATAATTATTCGAATTCGATTATTCGAGTTTCAAAAATTCGAATAATTATTCGAATTCGATTATTCGAGGTTCGAAAATTCGAATAATTATTCGAATTCGATTATTTGGGATTCGAAAATTCGAATATTATTCGAATTTCGAATACGTGGTTGTTTCGAATGTGACATAATAATGATTTTTGTAAGCGAGTTCATTCCGGTGACGATTGTTTTCGATAGTACAGCGTCGAGGATCTCGCCGTTATGCAAACACATTCAAATATGTATTTATTTATTTATTTTATACGCGGACGGACAAAATAAGTTCAAATATGATTCAAACACAAGACAACAGCTGACTAAATAAGTGACTTGTGGCTTGCACAATAACCTCAAAAACAACAGCAAACTACAAAGTTTTCTAGTGATACCCGTCAACCAGCCTTTCAAATTCCCTTTGGGTGTTTGGTATATTGTTTCCCTTTGAAGGCTTCAAAAATTCAACCCCTGCTCCATATGTGAAAAATGCGGATCTTACCTTGCTTTTGCTCTGGGAATTTGAATTTTCCATTGAGCACCTCTTTGGTGGAGAAGAAGAGATCAGTGCCTTCGTCCCCAAGGTCATTCGAAGTCCCACTTGATGCCCCGAAGCACGGTCCTCCACTTCACTCTAGCCCCAAATTGACTGCAGGCAGCTCCACTCCCCATCCTCGAACAGTCGACCTCGGGCAAAAATTGAAATTCTCTATAGATATTGAGCTTCTGATCGATTTTGATCCTAGGACGAAATGCATTTTTGTCAGAACCGATCGTTCCCAGCGCATCTACTAGGTTGGTGCAAAAGTAATATAGGTTTTTTTGTTTTCCTTGTTTCAACAATATTTTTTAAAAATAAACTGAGACCATTTCATAAGGTATTATACATTGTTGGAAAGAGTATTACATGCGCTTTCTAAGTGTGTATTAGGTTGACCAGAAAGCTCTCAGCGTTTTGAGTGAACTACCATAACTTTCTCAAATCTTATCGGATTTAGTCGAAATAAGCACCGTTCGAATCAGCACACTGTTACCAACGGGCCAACAACCGACTTATTCCATTAGCAAAAAATTATGTGGTCGAGATTTGACAAACTCCACGAAAGCTGTTTTGACTTGGTCCTGATTGATGAAGGTTTTACCAGCGAGAAAGATCTGAAACTGTTTGAAAAGGTGGTGTCGGTTGGCGAGAGGTCTGGAGAATACGGTGGGTGAGGCAAAACTTCAACCCTTAATTCGTTCCATTTTCGAATAGTGATTTGTGAAACGTGTGGCGTTATCGTACAAAAGAATCGGGCTTCTTCTGTTGGCCAATGCTGGCTGAAGTTGACGCAATTTTCGGTGCATTTCGTCGATTTCGTTACAGTAGGACCTTGCTGTGATCGTTTGGCCACGCGCTAAAAAGTTGTAATGGATCACAGCAGCCGTCGACCACCACACAGTGACCGTTCCCTTTTTTTGGTGGAGGATCGCCTTTGTAAAATGCCTAGGGGGTTCGTCGGCGTCCAACCACCACTTTTCATCACAAGTGATGATTCGATCCCGAAAATTGTCAGTTTTATTGCGTAAAAGCTGAGAAGAACAAACTTCAAAACGTGACAATTTTTGCCGATCATTCAACTCGTGGGGCACCCACTTTTCGAGCTTTTTCACCTTCCCAAGGCGTTTCAAAGCACCTTCGAGGCTGAAGTCTCCGGTCCGAAATTTACTGAACCACTGGCACACAGTGCTTTCTCCATCACTATTAGGCACCCACACTTGGTTAATTTGTCGGGCTGTCTCGGCTACGGATTGTCCCAATTTGAAGTTAAAATAAAATATCTTTCGGAATCACTCCTTCTACATCCTTCAAAAAGTCCTTCAAGAACAAAATTGTAAAAAAAAAACGTTGAAATTTGTTTAGCGAGATAGAGCGAAAAATTCTGTACAGAAAGTAGCATTAATGCGCAATGCAAGTTGAATTTTTACTCAATAATAGACGATGAAGAACAAACAGTAACAGAACAAACAGTAGTAACACAAAACGCTGAGAACTTTCCGCACAACCTAATATATGGAATTTGATTTAAGTCGGTTGTTTAAAGAATAATTTGGTTTTTATTTTTAGAAGTCCAAACGCGATTTTCGTCAAATTTTCCGGCTTTGGCTGATGTCGGGGAACTTCTTTTTGGTTCAGCCACTAGGCAAACGTGCCTGTTATCATAAAGTATCCATCTTTCATCGGAAGTCACAATCCGTTCGAGAAACGGATCGTTGGCATTGGGCAAAAGATGGGCCGACGATATCTCAAGACGACGATTTTTCTGACTTTCGGTCAATTTAGTTTCTTGGTCTTCCCAGTTTGCTTCAAATGGCGTACAAATGTAGTGTGATCGCCGTTAAGCTCCTCGGCAATATCTCGCGTGGTTTGCGCGGATCAGCTTCGACTGACGCCTTCTGTGGATCATTATCAACGGCTGCCATGTGGTTCGTCTTCGAGGCTGGTGTTGCCGGCACGAAACTTTTGGAACCATCTCGTACTGTGCATTCGTTGATGGTTCCCTGGCCCCATACTTCGTTTATATTTTGAGCGGTCTGAGCGGAAGTCCGGCCCAGTTTCAACTCGCAGAAGTAAATCTGACGAAAATCGCGTTTAGGCATCTGAAAATAAAAACCAAATTATTTTTTAATACGCGATTTAAACTAAATTCCATATACATACATAGAAATCGCATATAGTGAGTTTTCCAACAATGTATAATACCTTATGAAAAGTCTTACTTTATTGAAAAATAGTGTTGAAACCAATAAGACAGAAAACCTGCACTCCTTTGGCACCAATCTAATAGTGCTAAGTTGAACAGAAAATTTTTTCCACACGGGGCCGCTACGTCAGGGACGGATTGCTTAACTGTCATCGACATACAAACAAAGAAACGTCACTTTCAAGCTACAATCAACAATATCGATCGATATTGATCTCTCGATGAAAACCTTTCACTCGCTGTAAAGCACAAGTTTTTTGCATTCTTCCATCACTGATGAAGAAGGCTGTTGCATCATTAGCTATACTTACCAGTTGGTTAGTACATTTTTGATTCCATTCGTGTAAAGAATATAATTTGTCTACAACACCTCTTCATCCTAGAACATCTTGGTTGTTGTAAAATCAAAAATGGCCCATGCACTGTACTACCGAGGTCGAAAAAATAGTTATTCATACGTCGATATGGATTGGGTTGCTCATCACGAGTCAGACATCGGTTTCTGAATATTCGGTTTCTTATGGCAGGTTAACCCTTTCACGACACGAGTGTTTTTCTCGCGCTCCGAATGAATACAGTTTTTGGCTTGCTTAACCGGGAAATCAGAAATGCTCACCTTTCCACTAACAAGGAGCTCGATGAACGTAAATGACATTTGTTGGCATGCTTTTGTTCAGAAATGTGTTGGAAATGGCGATAAAAGGTCTCACTAACGATAATTCACAAAACGCAATAACACTGGTGTGCGGGAATCGACTCTCAAGATCACTCTCTGTGAAGCGAGAACACTTCTACTGCGCCTCCGCCTAAGGTGGCCACTGGCCAAGCCGCTAACGACAATGCTGATTACGCAACACTGCGTCCACGCTGCATCAACGCGCGCGGCACACAGTCCGCAGACTTTGGCCAGCTAGAACTTGCTTATGAAATCCATTTGGCAAATTTGGTCTAAATATTTGTAATCAGCTTTTCGACCTCTTTCACAAGAAGTAGGTATCTGCCCGAAGTTCCATGGGAAGCTGAAGGCATACCGCGGTTAGTGGTTCCTATTTTACGGGTCTCGCTTACTCTTCCAAATTGCCAAGCACGTTGGACGACGTCTTCGGCACGTCAGCTGAACTCCGACCACCTTTGGACGACGTCTTCGGCATGTTTGCTGAACCCAACCAACGTTGGATGACGTTTTCGGCCTATCTGTTGAACCTCGACCCACGTTGGACGACGACTTAGTTAAACGAAAAATCTCAGCGTCCTTATTGTGTGTGCAGTTTATTCGATTATTCGATTTATTCGAATATTCGATTATTCGTTCGTTCGAATAACTGAAAAATTGGGTTATTCGATTATTCGGAAATTCGAATAACCAAAAAACGGAGTTATTCGATTATTCGGAAATTCGAATAAGCGAAAAATGGGGTTATTCGATTACTCGTTCATTCGAAAATTTTTGGAAAAGCACAAGTATAGTGTAGACGACGGGTCTACGGAGAAAATGCCCGAATCTCACGGCGCGCGTTGCGTGAGGAGAAAATGCCCGAAATAGGGAGAAAATGCCCGCGACCAGGGGAGAAAATGCCCGCGACCAGTGGAGAAAATGCCCGCAACCAGGAGAGAAAATGCCCGCGAATAGCAGTCTATTTCCGCAGCGTTTCATTCGTAAAAGCCCTAATAAGAAGTTGATCGCAAAATTTCATGTTCGAAAAACACTCTATATTTCGAGAAGGTGCCTTGAAAGATTTTTGGCGAGGTTCTACATCGTAGGTTCTGGTCATTTTAATAGGGTTTTTAGTAAAACCTATGTTGCAACTAACCATTCAAATATTTAAATCCTTAATTCAGATATGTGGAAATATCAGAAAACAGCAGCAAAGCGAATAAAAATAGAAGTCCTATACTGAGAAAAACAAAAAAAGAGCACAACAAGTATTTACGATGCTAACGGTGCATCAGATGTGAATCACTTGAAAAGCAATGAATGTTGAAAGATCTATGTTCAAATCCTGTTTTAGTAAAGAAGGAAATGATTGGTCAAAAATGAATACTTCATCAGAAAGACTCAGTAAAACCTCAGTAAAACCTAAAAACCAATTTGTAAACAAATTCCTGGAAAAGTTCTGTCATTTTTTCATTTTCTACTTCTCATGACTTTGAAGTACATGTACCCTACTGTTCACTCCATGTGACGTTCATGTGGCTCAAAAACCAACTCAAAAGTTGAGGTGGCCTGCAGTTCACAGCTCAATGCTTCGAAATGTAATTCTATGTTTCCAGGTTCCGTTGATGTGCTAGTGTTATAGTTTTACGTTTAGAAATTGAGATTTGGGCGAAAACGCTTCTTTCGCTCCTTTCAGTGTGATTATGTGTTCTTTTCACATAAAACACCGTTGGTACTAATTTAACCATTCAGCATGCCTGTTAACTGTGTAACGAGAATCTTGCCTCATATTCTCCAAAGCTTCTCTATCACGCACGGTAAGGCCATCAAGTCTGCTAGGGAATCCAAATGATTGTGCCAGAGTTTCAGCTGCCACGCCCACGATTTCTCATGCCCTTTACTCGACAGCATGAGAAAAATACCGTATCCCTGTCCACGTGATTACCATGTGTTTTGTTGTGGTGGTTGTTGTAGTGGACCTTATCGAAAACCGTTCAGTGGCCGCAGATATTTTCTCCCCTGGCTGTGGACATTTTCTCCCCTGGTTGCGGGCATTTTCTCCCCTGGTTGCGGGCATTTTCTCCCCTGGTCGCGGGCATTTTCTCCCCTGGTCGCGGGCATTTTCTCGCACCGAAACAGACGCGGCGCGGTTCGAGCATTTTCTCTCGTAATCGAGACGGGGCTTCTAATGGTGTTAATTAGATTTTAAACAAATAACTTTGAAAAGAGTTATGACAATGCGACGCTTTGTGACAGATTAATCCGTCGCAAAGCGTCTTTTTTGCAAAGAATTTGAGCGGTATTGTAGTTCACGTTGATTTCGTTCCTGGCTTTGGCCTTCAGTGACTTGACACTTTTGTGCTTTCAACTTGTTAAAGTGTTACATACTCTTCAAGGACCTCCAAAGTCCTAATTCTGGCGGAGGACTCTCGCTGCAAGGAAGGCGCATCCGGCCAGTATCATGGTTTGTGCATTCATCACAAGCGCTTCTCGTTTTCGTGGATACAGGAGTTAAAATGAATCTTACTTACTTTGATATTTTGATGGTCCTTTGTCGGCTGGAGGTCTTCTCAGCGGGAACCACAACTCTTCCAGACCGGTCGATCTCTTTCTGCTTGCATCCAGTGAGGCAGACTCCGCTCTCTGAAAGATCTTGAGAATGAGTCTGCCCATCGCGTTGGCGGTCGTCCCAGTGGTCTCTTATGGTCTCTCGGGAGCCATTCTGTGACAAGGAGACTCCATCTATCGTCCTTTCGTCGAAGCAGGTGTCCGGCCCAGCGATATTTGGACTTCTTCATGTACTGCAGCGGGTCTGCCAATTGCGACTTCTCCCGTAGCTCCGAGCTTCGTAGGCCTTCTTGCCATTGCTGACGAAGGCTTGTCCTTAGAAGACATCTCTCTAGTTTGCATCGCTCTGGCGATTGTCTTGTTGTCGGGCCAGGTTTCCGTCGCGTGACACATCGCAGGCAGTACAGAGGCGTTAAATATCGAGGCCCTGAGGCCGGGATCCTTGACCTGATCGGTGACTTCGCGAATCGAAGTGAAGGCTGCCCATGCTGCGCGTCCCCTGAGGGCGATTTCAGGAGCGAGGTCGTTATCCATGTTCAGCTCTCTTCCCAGATAGACGTAGGAGTCGACCTGTGGTAGAACGACTCATTTAACCTTACGAGTCCCGTGTCACACCACTGGTTGACCACAAATTGTGTCTTGGACATATTCACGTCCAATCCAATCTTCATACCTGCCACATTGAGCTCGTTCAGCATTTCCTCGGCTTCTGCCGTGCTGGTAGAGATGAGAACAATATCGTCGGCGAAGCGAAGGTTGCTGATCCGTTTACCGTCGACAAGGTAGCCTTTATCGTCCCAGTTAGATAAATCGAGATAAATCAGCAGAACAATATGTATTGATGTTCCAAAGAAGACAGGTTTCTTGGCTCGAATCCCACCTCGAGAGTAAGCCGTGTGTCTTCCAGCAGGATTAGACTCCTGCGCAGAGTCGAGGATTGTTCGGGGGTGGTGCCGCGCCAACTTGGAGGACTTCATTCCGGCAGAGCAATGACCCCTGTATAGATCGGGTTTGAACCCGCTGAATTACTCTGTATAGGAAGTTTTAGAGAACAAAGCCTGCGCTACTTCCCACAAAAGTATGAAGTCAGTGAAGGATGATCTGGTCAAAGCATGGCACGAAATCGACGTGGACTACTTGCGGCGCACCGTCGATGTCTTTCCTCGTCGTCTTCGCCCCTGCATTCGCAGCAGAGAAGCCCGTATAAAGTACAAGTGATGGTATTCTGTTCAATGGGTCATTGTTGATATTTTGTTTATAAACTTAATAAACTTTCTGATGCGTTGTTACTTCTAACGTTTACGTCAATACTTTTTACGCACTCTGTAGAACGTTATATGAGCTCTTCTGAGTACGTTGTACTGTAAAACACAAGGATTGGCTTCAAGGAAAGGAAAAAAAGGAATGCTTCTTCTGATGATAACACCGCCACATGTTTGGCTAAAGTTGTCAACCAGATATTCAGCTCTGCAAGACGTAAAGCTTAAATGAAGAAAAGATGCAATAGCATTGCGAGAAATTCTAAAAGAATTCGTAATCCCAGATAGACCAAAAAACTTTGGATCTATTCCCAGACTATAAGAACAGCTAAGTATTCTAAAAGAACAAAGGTTTACTAATGGATCGTTCCATTCATGAAGAAATCCCACAAGGATTTAGCGGCATCAAATTGCTGGTATTACTTGCCGGATAGGAAATGGAAATCGATGAAACCATATTTGTTTTATTTATTGTAAGTGAATATTTACGCAGACAGAACTATCCAAAAACACAATACAGTGGATGCAATTTAAACGATCAACAAGTCAGCCCTTGATCCTTTCCAGTCAAGTCTGGTACCATTTCACCGACCACGAAGAGATGGAAGGCTTCTTAGCTCTAGGCGGGAAATCCGAGCCAGGAACCAGGTATCGGGGCACGCGACATCCGGCACCTCCTCTGACTGCGCTACACGCGCCATAGGGTAAATTTCTCTATTTTTTTAAAGATCTACTTTTTTGGGAGGACAGTGAGGTAGTAGGCGGCTTCAATGATGGTGTGCCACGCATTCTACTTCAGCGAGAAAATTCGGAGGCGTACATATTTGTCCTATGCAATGATTTGCGAGGCCTGTCGATGCATAAGTCAAGGTTTTTTCCTTTCCAGTCAAGTTTAGTACCAACCCATTAAGTCCACAAATATTGCAGCCTAAGCCGTATCTGAGCCAAGAACCTTGTGCCTGGTTGTCAATAGATAGTGCCTCCTCCGACAGCGCTCCCACGCTCCCTTTCTCATCATTCCTTGCGCGTTGTGACTGAAGAAGGGACTGAAGCATATCGCTTATATATGTCGTGATCCTTTTGCAGGAGAACATCTGCAGATTCCTTCTCGCATGCTCGCTCAACCTTGCAGCATTTCTTGTCATCTTGAACCACCAATTGGGACTGATCTTAACCTTTCCGGCTCGCTGGCTCATGTAATTGCACGGCAGCGTTGTTTGTTCTTTGTACGAGCATGTGACCAAATTCTCATACCCCAGAGGAACACGGGAGTGCGTTGCATAAAAATATGGGCAGCATATCGGTTTTTCAGCGTTGACTAATCATGAAACATTATATATTAATATTGAGATCAGAAAGAAAAATATGAAAGAAAGGCATTGGAACCATTAAAACTACCGTGAAAGAGAAAATAGAGACACATAGACTTGTGGAGCAGGTCATAAAACAATTTATGACCCTACAGATCAGAGTCATACAAAGATAATCGTGTTCAAATGAGGAAGCATCGAGTCTATAAGCTCCTTGGTCGCTATACAAACACGGTAGGTGTGCCTTCAGAATTAAGAATTGATGCCAATTGCCATGTTTGTCTAAGAAATTCGGTGAAAATAAATGCATTATTTCGGTAAACAAGATGCTAAAAGCTTCTGCCTGAGTCACTTCCGGGAGGAAGCTGCTCCACCAACGCCGAATAAGGTGTGTATGGATGAAATGGCCGTGCTTTTGGTGATCAGCCACACAGTGACATTTTCTGGTATGGTTATATACGGTGTATGTTACACGCTTCACGTAAGTGAGCGGCCTTCGGAGTTCCAAGCTTCACTGACGTTCGAAGATCAGAGAGGCTGTCCGTGGGCCAAGTCGTTAAATATTAGGTGGGCCGGCCACGTAATGCGTTTTACAGACACCCGCTGGACGAGAGCCGTCACCGACCGGATTGAGCGGGATGTCAAGTGAACACCAGGACGCTCACCAATGCGCTTGGTCGGAATACCTTGTGAAAGCCTGAACAAATGGTATGATGCTCTCCGTGTCCCTCGAGCGAGGAGGATCCATTGGAGCACTCTGGCACGCGACAGGGACGGATGGCGACGCTGCTGATGCCCGTCGAGCAACTCAGTGATCAACGGGACGCAGGTGATACATGTGAAGTGCAGCATTGCTAATGTGCTTACTGAGGCTAAGTTGCGACTGTTCACTGAAGTTAGTTCAAGGAAAGCACAAGAAAGGGTAAGCAACAGCTTTTGACTGCCGAATCAGGTTTCAAGGCGAAAATTTTCCTCAAACGCAAAGTAATGGTGCTCATAAGTAAAACATCTTCCAGCACATTGATCTATGCCAAAACCGTCGTTCCACTGATCGTTAGTCAAACCAAGGATAAGGATAAGGATAAAGGACGGCGTTATTCAATCCCTTTTGGGATGCGCCAGCGCATTCTACTTCTACGGGATGTCGTAGAGGCGACATGAATGCGTATTTGGCCATACAATGACTTGCGGTGGCCAGCCGATGAACAAGTCAGCGCTTTATCCTCCCCAGACAAATCTGGTACCAATTCACCGACCCCGGAGGGATGGAAGGCTTGGTTGGCCTGGGCGGGAAAAACCAGAAACCTGGTATCGGGTGCACGTGACCGTCGGCACCCCCTCCGACTGCGCTACACGCGCCCGTCAAACCAAGGGCTCCACCCAAAAAAGGAGTTAAGGAAAGGTAAGATGGGCGGTTCCTTGGTTATGAAAATAGCTAAGAGACTGCTTGATCATGGATTACCAATATGTTATTCATGTAATAGGAAGCATATAGGTGAACAATTATTGGCATGTCCGCCTTACACCACCGGCGCTGTTTGATCGCACGTAACATCCGCGATGTCCTCCAGGTCTGCAACACCCACCCGTGATGCGGAGATGGGCCGGCCGCCGATATCAGCGTGGGACCGGTTAAGCCGAAGACCCTACTAGTAACATTGTTTTAACATATTTGGTTAAGCCTGAAGTGGCTGGTAGAGAGGCCATATGTTGTTACAGTATGTTTTGTTGCGATCAAAACTCTTGCGCCAGGCGGGACTCGAACCCGCATCTTTAAAGATGACTTTGCTTTATTCTACTAAATGTGCAAAGGCACAAACGCACAAACGACGAAGCTTTAGGCAATCCTTCTAGGTGAACGCAAGGAGCATCTAGACGAGGTGCAAGACCATGATCAAGAAGGGCCTTAGAGAACTCAGTGTTCTTGGCAAGAAGGGAACGAGATGCTCAACAGGTTCAACAGATCCTTCGACTACATAGGGTAAGTTGTATACTTTGTAGCACCGAATAATGTACTCCACCTAGTTAAGCGTTCGGCAATATCACGTGGGCGGAGCTGTGGGTTCGATGCGAGTCTGTGGCTGCTTTCAGGCGTTTGTACTCCTCATAAAGTTCTTGAAATCTATAACATGTTTTAACCTTCTACTCAAAGGGAATGAAAATGTTTTCTTCAGAACTCCAGTGACCCCATAACAAAGCGAGAAAGCTGTTTGGAGAAAGCGTGCGGATTCATGAGGCAGAACGACGATGCATTCAAAAGAGGTCGTCCGGAAATGACTTCATCGAGGCTCAAAGATCAGAGCAGTGCGCCGTCTCGAGTTGACAAGCCGAACCCGCTAATCTGTATGCAACGATTAAACTCGTCAACGCGGGCGGGCCCCTGTCACTTCGTCCCCACGAGAAAAATTGAAGAGGCTACACGTCGAGCGATGGGAAATAATCAAACATCACCGGCTAGTCACGAAGGGTAACTGGGCCTAATAGGTAGGCGCACAGCTGACTACGTAGGATCGAGGCAGGTCTCGTTCCATGAACTCTCTGGGTTGTAAGGGTGTGTGCATCATTTCCACTTTAAACTGGCCATTTTAAATTTAAACTGGACGGCCATTTTATTTTTAAGCTGAACACTTTTTAAGCAAAACAGGCTCCGCTTGGATTAAAGTTAACGATAGTTAAAGTTCGCAGATACATATGATTACAATTTTCGACATTGCTGATGTTGCGTTGGTAGTGCGTCTATTCTTACTTCTGACAAAATTAAGTGTAGTTCTTTAAATATAAAATTAGCACACTCCTACAGTATTATAAGCAAAAAACTATCCTAACAAGAATGAAAATAATAACAACAGCAGTGACCATATTCAACAACAGTAAACATGTATTTTTCCCCTCTACCTCCATACAAAACATGTTTAGAATTAGTTACCGCGACGCTCATCAGTGGAGAAGGTACATATATGTACCTACATATTAGGTTGTAAGGAAAGTATCCCGCTTCGTGTTTTCAATTTATTTCTCTCGCTCCATACATTCAACAACTAAAGAACGCATGCGACATTGTTATTTACAACATATTCCCATTTGTCAGGTAATTTGTAGATCCCGGTTCTATAGAATTCCTGGGGTTTTGACGAAAAAAAAACGCAGTGGGGCACTTTCAAGTTGCTCCCTGTAGTCAAATCGTTTTTCATGAAATGATTCGGCAACGAAAGAAGTTGACTCCGTTCGAGCAAGGACCGATAAATACGGTGGGTGGGCCAGAACATGTCATCCGAAACACTGGAGTTTTTTCTGAGTCTCCCTTGCAACCTGTGGGCGCGCATTGTAGTGAAGAAGGAAGATCTTGTTTTGCATCCCTCGAGTAGCTGCTTCGACGTCATCCAATGCCTTGAGTAGACATCGCTGGTGACGGTAGTGTTTGCAGGTAGCAGCTCCCAGTGAATGACTCCTTTTCGATTTCACCAGACGCTGAGCATCACCTTTTTTGGATGAAGTTCCGCTCTGGGCGTGGGAATTCCTCCTTTGTCGCGACTGAGCCATCGACGCTTTCGCGTGTGGTTAACGTAGACCACCCACCTTCCGCCGCCACTGACCAGGCTCTCGAGCCAAGAAAAATTCCACCATAAAGTGAAGAGGTTCACGTTCGCATCCTGGCGCACCTGCAGCTGGTGGCCGTTAAGTTCATGTTGTAACCATGCAGGTGTTGAGCTATGGTGAAGTAATGAATAACTGCACTCGAGCTCCTGTGCTAGTTCTCGGGTGCAACGCTGGGGATCCTTCTGAAGCAGCTCCAGAAGGTGCTCCCCATTCACTGCAACTGACCTTCCGGACCGTTTTCGTCCTTCAAGCAAAAGTCTCTGTTGGTTAAAATTCTAGACCATGCTTTCGATGTGTCGAAGGGGACAGTGGTAAGACCCATCGTTCCATGTATGTAGTACCGCCACAGCAGGGCAATGTATAGGCCAAACACGCGCACAAGGTGCCTATACGGAATCCTAGAAAAGGAGCTAGAATACGTGGCGCATCCCAAAATAAAATTGGCTAACCCGTCCTTCGTCCATTATCCTTCATATGACTTGCAAACGTAACATAATGGCTTGTAGAACGCCCCTGGTTGCTACTATATACCAGTATTCAAATAAGCCATCGAGCGCGAACTCCCCAATGAGAATCCCCTCCATCGTGTTCAAAGAGCAGTTCTTATATATCCCAAATACGTGTGCAGACTCGCACTTTCCTCGTTCAGCTGACAGCATTTACTGAGTGACGAGCGATACTGATGTTTCTGTCTGATGGCTGAATAAAAACGTTGCGGAAATTCTTGGCAGAAACGACACGCAGCAGCACACGCTTGAAGAACTACTGCTTCTATTTTCTGCTAGAACACAACGAGCCAATCCGAACCCAGCAGAAAAATACCTGGAAGCTTGGAAGGCTTACATAAAAACACCATAGGAAAGACACTTGTTCCTGGTGACAATAAATGGTTTGATTAGGTGTCTAGAGAGCCAGCACATATTTGAACATAGCAATTGTTTCAGTATCTGGAAAAATCAAAGACATTCAATTACACATGCTGCTTGCAATTACATGTGCCTGATTTCCAATTTTTGATTTTTTATTTCTAATTTGATTTTTTCTCTCTCGACATACGAATGCATTCACTAGGTGCTCAATTCGTACCACCTTCGACTAATAAGGAAAGGGTAGGAACATTATTGCTTTATTTTCGGTGCTTTATTAGGGTTGATCCAGGTACATTATTGCTTTATTTTCGGTGCTTTATTAGGGTTGATCCAGGTAGGGCCGGCCGGTGACGCGAGGTGTTTCTCTGATATCCACAGAATGTATGAAAGGTGTAGTCCTCTAGGTTACGAAAGAAAATTCAGAATATTCGCCATCGCGTTGTTCGGTTTTAGTTCACAAAACCGCTGAATAAACGATTTATCAATCATTGTGTCGTCAGAATCAATTGGTGCACTCTGGCACACAACAAGGACGGGAGACGCTGCTTGAATCCGTCGAGCAACCCGACGGCTAACGGCACAAACGGTCACGCAGCACGCGACGCTTTGTCGTGTACGGGCGGCTCTCCTGTATCCTTGGCCAGGAACATGTGAGTAACCAGACCACCGCTACGGCTCAAGCAACTAAACCCGCGCACCAGTCCTCCGCGCGCCGGAGGTGGACTTCTACGACGTCGGTTGCATCCACTTCCGGCGAGGGGCCATCTAATCTCGGAGTTAAACTATCAGGACGTCATTGGAATCGGACTACCGGAAACTCCCTCCCACCACGACACGGAAACTGCCTATTCGTCTGCACTTATGACTGTCGTTCGATCGCATCTGAGCAGGATCTTCGGACACTGCTTTACAGAAGCCGCAACATCAAATATGACGTTATCGCCCTGCAGGAAACGAAAGGCAGAACGGAAACCATAAGAAGGACCGATCACAACGAGCATCTCATTATCGGAGCAAAGGTGGACAGAAAGAATATTGGCGGAGTTGGATTTCTCGTCAATTCGACAGTGCACCACCTAGTAGACTCTTACAAGATCATCAGTCCGCGAGTAGCTGTTCTTCGTCTGGAAACCAAAGATCAAGGAACCATCTCCATCATAAATGGATATGCTCCAACATCTGCGGCCACAGATGAAGAAAGGGAGGAATTCTACAAGCTGTTCGAAAGGACTGTCAACGACGAGAAGAGCTACTACAAAGTTGTCGTTGGTGACTTTAACGCTATCGTCGGTACGAATGATCACGACGAATGGAGGCTAGGACCACATGGAACTTCCTCAAGGAACGAAAACGGAGAGCGCCTGATAGACTTCCTATCCGCGTGCCGTCTCTACCATGGAAATTCTATGGTTAAGAAGCCTTCAAACCGACGATGGACCTGGGAAAGCCCAAATGGAGAAACACGTTCGGAGATTGACCATGTTCTTACAAACAGACGCTGGAGTCTGTTCGACATCTCCGTGCTGCTTCATTTGACACCGGCTCGGATCACCGTCTTGTCCGTGCGAAGCTGACTCTCAAAAAGAGGATGTTCAAGCGTGACACCCATAAACCGGCACCGGTGAGGATCCCACATTCAAGTCTGAGGATTTGGAATATGCGATAAAGTCATATGATTGGAATCTTCTTGAAGATCCATCGGAAGACTACGACCTTCTCTCCAAAGGACTGTTGAAATGTGCTAGCAGCTCTTGCGAAGCCACATCGCCGTCTGCTTCAAGACTCAACGCACATGCGATTAAACTCTTGGAGCAAAGAAGAGCTGTTAAACTGGATCCTAATGCTTCCCATCTGGAAAAAGTCACCATCTCGAAGGCCTGTAGAATTGCAGTGAAGGAGTCCATTCAAGCCTACAGAAGATTGAAGCTGTTAGAAGCGGCTGGGAAAGGTTCAAGCATAAAGCGCTGCAAACGAGATCTCTGCGATCAGAAGGCAATAATGTCAGCCCTTGTGGATAAGGATGGAACAGCGCAAACGTCTCGAAGAGCGATGGAGGCCATCGTTTAGGAATTCTACACAGATCTGTTCCCTTCTTCCATCACTGTCCCGAAATGCTTGATGCAACCAGCTGAGGAAGTACCTCTCATTCTGGAATCAGAAGTTGCTCATGCTATCAGAAGGATGAAGCGGGCACTGCTCCGGACCGGACGGCATTTCTGCTGATCTCCTTCGTGCGGGTGGCAGTGCCGTCTGCTCACTTCTTGCCAAGCACTTCAATCACTACCTTCGACTTGGTAGGATTCCGGACTCATGGAAGGAGTCGAAAACAGTTTTAATCCTCAAAAAAGGTCAGCTGGAGGACATCAACAACTATCGACCCATCAGTCTTCTCTCGGTTGTGTACAAGATCTTCACCAAAATACTGCTTAACCGCATGGAGCGTTGCTTGGATGAATATCAGCCAGTGGAGCAAGCAGGGTTTCGCAAGGATTTCTCCTGCATGGACCATATTCAGACTGTCTCACAGCTCATCGAAAGGAGCCGCGAATACCACCTCCCACTTGTTCTTGTCTTCGTGGATTACAGGAAAGCGTTCGACTCTGTGGAAATCAACGCCATTCTGAACGCGCTTGAGCATGCTGGTATACAATCGCCCTACATCCGACATCTCGACGAATGCTTCTCGAACACATCGACTACCATCCCGCTGTTCGATCGAAAGCTTAAAATTCCTATCGGGAAAGGAGTACGGCAGGGAGACACGATTTCTCCCAAGCTATTCACAGCGGCACTCCAGGATGCCATGAAGGACTTGAACTGGGACGATAAAGGCTACCTTGTCGACGGTAAACGGATCAGCAACCTTCGCTTCGCCGACGATATTGTTCTCATCTCTACCAGCACGGCAGAAGCCGAGGAAATGCTGAACGAGCTCAATGGTGCAGGTATTGGATTGGACATGAATATGTCCAAGGCACAATTTATGGTCAACCAGTGGTGTGACATGGGACTCGAAAGGTTAAATGGAGTCGCTCTACAACAGGTCGACTCCTACGTCTATCTGGGAAGAGAGCTGAACATGGATAACGACCTCGCTCCTGAAATCGCCCGCACGAGACGCGCAGCCTGGGCAGCCTTCAGTTCGATTCGCGAAGTCACCGATCAGGTCAAGGATCCCGGCCTCAGGGCCTCGATATTCAACGCCTCTGTACTGCCTGCGATGTGTTACGCGACGGAAACCTGGCCCGACAACAAGACAATCTCCAGAGCAATGCGAATTACGCATCGTGCACTGGAGAGATGTCTTCTGAGGACAGTCCTTCGTCAGCAATGGCAAGAAGGCCTACGAAGCTCGGAGCTACGGGAGAAGTCGCAATTAGCAGACCCGCTGCAGTACATGAAGAAATCCAAATATCGCTGAACCGAACAGCTGTTTCGACGAAAGGACGATAGATGGAGTCTCCGTTTCACAGAGTGGCTCCCAAGAGACCACAAGAGACCACTGGGACGACCGCCAACGCCATGGGCAGACTCATTCTCAAGATCTTTCATAGAGCGGAGTCTGCCTTACTGAATGAATCCAGAGATAGAACGGTCTGGAAGAGTTGTGGCCCCCGCTGAGAAGACCTCCAGCCGACAAAAGGACCATCAAAGTATCAAAGTAAGTACACTAATATGTTCACGAGCTATCATTTACCGAACAATAGCGAGGGAACAACAGAATAACTGAACTTTGCAGCTCCCAGTCAATTTATCGATCAGTTTTGACCGATACTTTTTGGTTTTCAGTTAGCAGCATTTACTTTTTTTTAGATAAGCAACACTTACACTGCCAAACAAACAAAAATCGCGACGAGCTAGATAACTTCACGGCGCGATTTCTTTCTTAATGCCTCACTAGACAAGTTTCAAATCAAATTGAACACTTTTCAGAGCTAGCTAGAGGCTTTTGAAACCAAACTGAACGTCACTCTAACGAGACCGAGAACCCAGATTATGTGAAATCCCTAGAAAAATAAAATTTTGTACGAATTTCTTTATAAAATTATAAATTACACTCAAAAAGGCGAGCGAAGTGTATGAAATTTGGCAATTTTTTTATTTTTGTAGGAAAAATATTGATTATTGAAATATTGTAACAAGAAGAAAAAGACTATTGTAGTAAAATTTCCATTTTCATAAAAAGAAAATTAATCAATGAACTACTTTAGAAATCAGACATATTTTCGTTTTGCAGATTCCTGTATGAACCGTTTATACCACCAATCAAATTAGAATCGCGACAAGATAGACGAGCGCATGGAGCAATTCCCTCTCATAGTTGACATAAAACTGCTAGTTTGAAATAAACTTCACTCCATTATTCTACAAAAATAAAATTTTGATAAAATTTCAAACCCTACACCTACCTGATGAGGATTTCGGTTTTGTGTTGATTTTTTAGAGATGAACTCAAGTAGTCTGGAAAAAAACTACAAAGTATAAACACCTTCCCTCAATGCGCCTGCCAGAGCACAAGATTTTGAGGTAAAGCACATGGTCGGAAATTTGAGGTTCTGCTGATGCAGTAGTGTATGATAATGTGACTGATGCAAAGATCTCACAATTAGTTTTGTTGCAGGTGCAAGGAAACTCGTTGAGCAGCAGAATGCAAATCAGCATCTATTCTCGCACCTCCTTACACGCAGACTTTGTGAGTGCTGTGCCAGCGTCATAATCGTCATTATAGAGTTCACCTGTTCTCTTTCTATCACGCACAAACAGATGCTTGTGGAAGGGAGAGCTAGTAAATCGGAGTCAGAAAGCAAACATGAAGATGACTTTGCTGGAGTAGGACTTCGTGTTTTTACTTTCCGATGGGTGCTCAAACGGCATTTAATATCTGAAGGATACCTTTCTAGCCGAAACTGCACATGTATATTCAGAAATAAAGGACATCTGGAAGCAATCGAACTGTCGAACTACATTTTATTCTGTATTTTGGTGAAAGTATTTTGCATAACATTACACACTATTTGAAAGAATAATTTGCTCTATTTGTTGTTACAGGATGTTTTGCTACGATCAAAATTCTCGCGCCAGGTGGGGCTCGAACCCGCACCTTCTGGTTTTCGGGGGGTGTGCGTAGATGAAATGGCCGTGCTTTTAGTGATCAGCCACACAGTGACATTTTCTGTTATGGTTATATACGGTGTGTGTTCCACACGCTTCACGCAAGTGAGCAGCTTCCGGAGTTCCAAACTTCACTTACATTCGAAGATCAGAGAGGCTGTCGGGTGGGCCAAGTTGTCGAAAATTAGGAGGGCCGGCCACGTAATGCATTTCACAGACACCCGCTGGACGAGAGCCAGCCACAAGAGCCACGACTGGATTCCGTGTGATGTCAAAACAACACCGGGACGCTTACCAATGCGTTGGTCGGACTTCCTCGTGAAAACCTAAACGAACGGTATAACGCTCTCCGTGTACCTGGAGGATCCATTAGAGGACTATGGCACGCGACAGAGACGGATGAAGACGCTGCTGGCGCCCGTCGAGCAACTCTGTGATCAACGCGACAGCAGGTGACACATGTGGAATACAGTATTGCTTCTGTGCTTATTGAGGCTAAGGGATGTTTTGTTACGATCAAAACTCTGGCGCCAGGCGGGACTCGAACCCGCATCTTCTGCTTTCCGGGCAGCGATGTTCGCCTTACACCACCGGTGCTGTTTGACCGCATGTAGCATTCTCAAAGTCTGTCAATACACACCCGCGATACGGGCTGGGTCGGCCGCTGATATCAGCATGGAACTGGTTAAGCTGAGGACCTTACTAGTAACAATGCTTTAACACATTTGCCTAAGCCTGGAGCAGCTGGTAGAGAGGCTATATGTACGTGTACGTGACGTGCGATCAACAGCGCCGGTGGTGTAAGGCTTAGCATCGCTGTCCGGAAAGGAGTAGGTACGGGTTCGAGTCCCACCTGGCGCAAGGGTTTTGATCGTAACAAAACATCCTGTAACAACAGATAGCCACTCTACCAGCCGCTCCAGCTTAAGCTAAGTGTTAAAAAATTTGCTCTATCAGAAGCTTTTGATTTCTCCGAATTTTGACGTTGTCAATTTTAGGTTTGTTAAAGTGCAACGACTAAAAATGACCTTCGCAGACAGCTCCCCCTTGTCTCTTCTTACGTTCGTGTTTTTTCTCACATATATATCGCAACTGAAAATTGTGTAGGTATGTTTCCGAAATTCCATGTTTCCGAAAAGTCATATTCATGTGAAACGGCCTGTATTTTTTCTACAGGGCTGATAAATCTCGAAACCTATTCATATGTTAAAATGAGCACATTACGAGGCATGTTGAGCACTTTTCAAAGCAACCTACAGCATTCAAAACTGAACGTCCTCCGTGTGTGCGGCTAATCACATTTTCAAACAAGTATAACAGAAAAAAATAGCCGAAAGAGAATGAAAACAGGAATTAGGCTGTCGTCTCGTGACATTAGCAGCGCTTTTGGGACGGATTGTTCATGCGAGCGAACGGTGAGGCTCCGCTTCGAAAAATTCGTTTCTGGCGACTTTGATGTCGAAGAAAAACGGGGCCGCTTGACGATGAACCTTTATGGAGAGCCATCGAAGCAATCCTAAGTTATATTAGTTATATTAGCAGGAGACCTTGGCGAACATCACGGGTGCGTTACGTTAGGCGGCTCCCCGGGTTACGGTAGCGGGCCGCGCCGCGCGCCACCGCCCCCGATCACGGTAGCGTGGCGTGTTGTTGAGCCCGCCTCGGGACGGACGGGTCCGACTGCTGCCGACAGGGACGGCTAGTGACGTCATACGCGTCTAATCAATGGGCGCGCTAGAGCACGAAGTTATGCACCACCGACTGTTGCTACGCTCTTTCGGCTTGGTAGAAAAGGGAGACAGTGAAATACCTCCGCTTCAGCTTGCATGTTGGAGAAATACGAAGGTTTCTGAGTGTTTGCTAAAAGGGTGCCTGCGAACGACATGACACTTAAACTATCACACGCGAGTTGGAGAAGTGTAACGAGGAAGTGACGAGCGAAATTACAATCAAGAGGAAAGTTACTAGTTTAATGTTACTAGCTAGTTTAATGCTCCAATGAACAGTTTTGTAGCCTAGCAAAGGTCCCATGTCTCAGCAATCCCTCAAAAATTTCCCAAGGCCGAGTATTCAAAGAAAAATGTGTAGGGATGTTAATATTGTTATGCCGAACGAGGTTGTAAGGTGATATAGTGTATGCGTGTGGTGTATTGAGCAGCTCAATAGATAACCACCTTACAACCTCGTCCGGCACAGCAATATTGACATACTAAGAAAATACCGAGGTTTTACGAAGAGAGAACTTGGAGAATATATAGAGAATTTCGGGAACCGTCTCCCAAACACCTGTGAAAGTTCATTAAAGTGTCTGGCAAGAGTAACCTTCCTATCACAACGGACAATATATTAGAGCAGAGCAGTGGTCTTCAAGAACAGTGAGGGACGATAGAGAATCTATGGAAAAGACGCCGCAAACATTAGATATTCTCTTGGGTGGTTATCTTACCCCATTCTCTGAAGTTTTATTACCAGCTACTTTATCAAAATATGTACTCCTTACACCTTCCAGCTTTTCCCCTGTTCATGCTATAGTTCCAGTTTTATACCATTTCCAAACGGCTTACATAGGCCCCCGGTTTTTCTTTCTTGTTGAGATAATCCACTATTAATCCAGAGAATCGGGGAATTAGCTCAAGCTTCTACTCCATTGTATCCTCTGCCCCGATAAAAGTGTGCATGTTTTGTTGTTGTTAGTTTGCAGTTTGCACTTGGTTCTGAAACTTCTAAATAATAGCTACCACAATCCTTTTTCGAATTCTCCTGACAACGTGGCTTGCCATTTCTCCTCAGTCATATGAAGCAGATCCCATTCCACTCGAACGTAGTTAACAAACGCTCCCACTTCCTCAGTCCTACCAAAAGACGTCAAATGTTCCACCAACATTGTGTACCATTTAACTGTTTCCCTTCTTCTGCGCTAGTAGAAGGAACGCAGTCGAAGCAGTCGGCACACCCTTTCGCGCCCTAGCGCGCCCAGCAGACTCGGCGACCGCCCACGTATGACGTCACTAGCCGTCCCTGTCGGCAGCAGTCGGACCCGTCCGTCCGAGGTGGGCTCAACAACACGCCACGCTACCGTGATCGGGGGCGGTGGCGCGCGGCGCGGCCCCGCTACCGTAACCCAGGGAGCGGCCTAACGTACGAACCCCGGCGGCACGGCTTCTGAATCTGGACGCTCAGGAACGCGCGTAGGTTGTTGTTGTGTCAAGCATTAAAAGGATGCGCTTCCCATGCAGCAACAATTCCCACGTTCAATGGGAAATTTTTACTGCGCTGTGGATGATACAGCGTACCTCACTTAGATTAGATCACTCGACCGCTCTCGCTGTGGGTGATGCGGCGTATCTCACTTAGATTATATCACTCGACGGACAAACTCTTTTATATATAGGTGGTGATTGCTACCATCACCGATTCGGATATGAGCTTCACCATTAAAGTGACATTCAGTAGAACTATGCCACGCTTCGGTTCCTGTCTTTTTCATAGCATAGACGACGGGTGCGACAATGTATTAGACGCTTATTGTCGTGTCAAGCGAACCGTCCACCAAACGATCATTAGTCAAGTCGGAGCGCGCGTGCCCCTTCTAAGACGTCCACCTCCATGCGAAAATTGATGGTATCCCACTATAGATAACCTGGAGGCAATTTGAATGCGTATGTGGCTTGCGGTGATCAGCCGATCGACATGTCAGTGTATTATCCTTGCCAATAGGTCTGCTACCAGTTCACCTATCTCGGAAGTGTGGGAGTCTTGGATGACCTAGGCGGTCCCGGGAACTGGACCTCGAGTCGGTTTTGTGCTTCCTTCCCATCTTCTAGACGAGCATTTAATTCAGAGTTGGGGTTTGAGTATTGTTGACATTTGTGGTTAAGCCTTCTACTGCAAGAAAACAACAAATAGTTCTGAAGACTCCTCAGCCTTATGGCATAGGACATTAGAAACATGGAACTCTAGATTGGGGCCTTATTATGCTCTGTCTCGATACACATGGTCAGTTTGAACAATGCCTTTGTTAGCAACAGTCATCAGGCGATTAATACGAAACGTCATCGCATTTCTCT
>OX377202.1:91684166-91783064 GCA_947396885.1 Heligmosomoides polygyrus polygyrus
TGACGATTTTGATCTCGAAGAAAAACGGGGCCGATTGACGATGAAGTTTTGTGGAGAGCCGCAAATTCTAAGGCGAATACAGTTATATTTGCAGGAGGCCTTGGCGTACATCACACTACGGTAGCAAGACATTTGGCGAGAATCGGAAAGGTGAAGAAGATGTCGAAGTGGGCGCCTCATGGGGTGGCAGAGCAGCGTCTGGCTCGTTTCGACACCTGCTCCAACCAGCTCCTTCGCTCTAAAAATGAGCCTTTTATAAGCTGTGTTATAACTTTAGATGAAAAGTGTGTCCTTATGATGACAGGAAGCGGGGATTCGACTGGGTAGATAAGTATGCTCCTCCAACACCTTTCCTAAACCCGATCTTCTCCCTAAAAGAGGTTAGGCTTACTTTGTGGTGGTGTTGTGAAGATGTGATCCATTACAGCTCTTTGCAACCTGGTTAGGCAGTCACAGCATAGTCTTGATGCTGTGATTTAGACCAAATGTATGAAAAGCTCTATGAGAAGCTGCAGAAATTGTGGCCGGCAGTGGTGAATAAAGGAGGGCCACTCCTGTTGCAGGAGAACGCAAGACCACACACCCCACAAATCACTCATTTAGCTATCGAAGTTCTCCCTCAACCACCACATTGAGGCCAATACTGGAGTTTTTAACCCTTACACAGGAAGGGCTAGTGATATGATAGAACGAATTCAGAACAGCTTCACCAGAAAGCTTATGTAGCTTGGGGTTTGCATGTGACCAAATCCCTTCAAGTTACATCAAGAATCGTAAATTCGGGCTCGACACGCTTGAGTTTAGAAGAAGGAGAAATGACCTATTGCTCTTTCACAAAATTGCTAACGATGGAAGAAGTATAAAACTCACTGACCTAGTGACGTTGAGAGCATCTATTAGGTTGGAAAAAAAGTCCCTTCACACTTCGAAATTTTTTCCCGCGCTCCTTGTAAACGCGCTAGCCAATATTGATTGCTGATTTCGTAATCCTATCACACTTGTCTACCGTTCGCACGCGACCATAGGTCAAGACAATTCTTGTATTTCGTTATCCATCCAATCTTCCGGACTCAATGCCAGATCTACCTCATGGCCATTTTCGACACGTCATCCTTCATGAATTCATTAAAGGATCTACAGCACCTCAGACAGCCGACCAAATTAACGATGTATATGGCTTGGGATCTATTACTTATCGCACCTGTTATGAATGGTTCGGAAAGTTTTCAAAGGGAGATTATTCACTCGAGGACAAAGCAAGGTCAGGACGGCCAACTGAATTGGACGACACTGAACTACTCCGTCTTCTTCGTACCGATAGTAGGCAGACGACACGTCAGCTGGCAGAGAAGCTCGAAGTGTCTCATAGGATAGTGGGAATCCATCTGAAGAATCTTGGCTTTGCATGGAAATTTGGAGCTTGGATTCCACATGCCCTGTCAGACACTCAGAAAGGTCAACGGCTCTCTATCGCTGCTTCTCTTCTGTCCAGATACGAAAGAAAATCGTTTCTGCCACGGATTGTGACAGGCGATGAGTCCTGGGTTCTGCATGCCAACTTCCGAAGAAAAAGACAATGGGTACAAAAAGGAGAGAATCCTGAGCCTGATCTCAAGCCCAATGTTCACGAAAGGAAGATTCTCTTGAGTGTTTGGTGGGACATCAGAGGAGTGATTTACTGGGAAACTCTCAGAAGTGGAGAGACACTTACTGCTGCCACATACAGTGGCCAACTCCACAAAGTCGCCGCAGCTCTCCAAGAAAAGAGGCCGGAGAAGTCAAAGGTGATGATCCTGCATGACAATTCAAAGCCACATGTTGCAAGACTCACAAGAGAAACAATAAAGGAGCTGGGCTGGGAGGTAATGCCACATCCACCGTATAGCCCTGACCTCGCTCCTACCGACTACCATCTTTTCCGTGCTCTCAAGTAAGAAATTGGAGAGAAATATTTTGAAACGGATGACGACCTCAAAAATTGGATTCAGCAATGGTTCGACTCCAGAACTGCAGTCTTCTATGCGAGAGGAATTAGAAAATTACCCAGTCTTTGGAAGAGTGTAGTGGAACAAAATGGAGATTATTTCAATTGATTTGACTTTGTAGTTGTGAAGTAATAAATCTTTGAAAAAAATGAAAAGACTTTTTTTCCAACCTAATAATACTCGTGCTGCTGTGTTTGACTGGAATACAACACGGGTAGCTAGTCAGGCTCTGTCGTGCGGGCGGGGTACTCCGGGCAGCCAGCCAGACTGCCCGAAGGGACGGGGCGAGACTTAAGGCGGCCTCGAATCGCCTTACATGTACTCCCAGTCTACCGAGTGCAAGCTTTTGGCCGAGCCGACACAGTTACAATCCGCACAGTCACGGACACATCCACGCACACTGTGCACGAACATGCCGCTCCCACGCACAAGGAACGCATCGACCCGACACAGCAGGAGCAAGGAGTCCATCCCCTGCATCCCACCTGCGTCTCTGGGCAGTACACGGTCGCATTTGGTTCGCGTTTAATTCCCCTATCCACCACCCGGGGACGCGCCACGTGGCCCTGCGACAAGCGGCCCGAGATCCCTCTTAACAAGAGAGCCCGAAGGCTCTCTATCGAGGGAGATCCGTGTATCTGGGTCGCGAAGTCAACATGACCAACGACCTAGCACCAGAGCTGAGCAGAAGGAAACGAGCGGCTTGGGGAGCTTTCAAGAGCGTCGAAGAAGTCGTGAAGAAAACGAAGAACGTCCGACTCCGTGCCCACCTATTCGACTCCACTGTTCTTCCTGCCCTAACATACGCCTCAGAGACCTGGGCTATACGAAAGCAGGATGAACACGCGATCAGCGTCGCGCAGCGTGGAATCGAGAGGACGCTCGGAGTGACACGACTCACGCAAGTGAGAGAAGGTCTCCGGAGTTCCGAGCTTCGCCGACGTTCGAAGATCAGAGACGCTGTCGCATGGGCCAAGTCGTCGAAAATTAGGTGGGCCGGCCACGTAATGCGATTCGCAGACACCCGCTGGACGAGAGCCGTCACAGATTGGATTCCGCGGGATGTCAAAAGAACACCAGGACGCCCACCAACGCGTTGGTCGGACTTCTTCGTGAAAGCCCTGAACGACCGATATGACGCTCTTCGTGTCCCTCGAGCGAGGAGGATCCATTGGACCACTCTGGCACGCGACAGGGACGAATGGAGACGCTGCTGGCGCCCGCTCGAGCAAGTCGATGATCAACGGGACGACAGGTGATACAGGTGATACAGGTGAATAATACTCGTGGTGGTACAATAAAGTATGATGCTGGAAGAGCCAGGCGAAATTGTAGGCGCTTCTTTTTTTGCATAGGACCCTCCCTTCATATGGGAAGCTTCGGAGAAGACAGAATCTTCCTGGGAGTTTTAAAAAATTCCTGAAATCACATCTGAAGCCGAAACTTACTGATGCCTTGGACGTTGTCCATCATTTACTTTTCCACCTAGATAATATGTGTAGATTGCATTTGTTTTCCCCATTTGGTGATTTTTGTGCAGTTTGCGCACGATTATACATGTACTCGTGTGAATAAATAAATAAATATTCACGCAATCTTTGTTTCACTGTCTATCACTTCTTCCGAGCACTTGATTCTCATTGCCGAAACAATTCCCTAATTTGGCCGATGTCGAACGTGCCCTCCTTGATTTCGTTAATTCATGATGACATTCGTTACCTGTGCATTGAAAAAAAGGATAGATTCTTGTGTTTTTACTTCGATCAACAAAGTTGTGCTTAAGCTGACTTGTAGCGTTTTGAAGTATGCGGTCCGTTTTGTCTGTTAGTTTTGTGACAGCCTAATAGTATAGCCAAAAGAGGGACAGAAACATTTACCTAATACAGAACTGATTAATCAGAGATTACGTATGGTGTGGTCCTAGTTTGCACTGATTGGATTTTTCAGAAAATGCACTTCAGGAATCTGCAAGCAATCCAGCTGTGATCAGTCTCACCCGGCAGACGCAATTATGCGCGATTCAGTGCGAAATGGCACGCGAAACTCCGGAAATTTGTTGAGAGAAATCGCGATGACGTTTTCGTATTAATTGCCCTGATGAGTATCGCTAACAAAGCATTGTTTAAACTGAACATGTGCATCGAAACAGAGCATGTTAAGGCCATATTCCATGTTTCTAAGGTCCCATGCCGTAAGGCTGATGGCCCTTCAGAACTTTTTGTTGTTTTCTTGCAGAAGAAAGCTTCGCCACAATTGTCAACAATACTAAAAACCCCAACTCCAAATTGCTCGCCGAAGGATGCACAAACGTGCTCCGACTCGAGGTCCGGGTTCCCGGCACCACCTAGGTCATCCAAGACTCCCACACTTCCGAGATAGGTGAACTGGTAGCAGACCTATTGGCAAGGATAATACACTTACATGTCGATCGGCTGATCACCGCAAGTCACATACGCATTCAAATTGCCTCCAGGTTATCTCGTACAAGAAGCGCATACAGCAAAGAAACCGAATAACACCGACCTCTGTCCTTTATCCCCCATTCAGCAGTGCTATCATAGGAATCGCAGAACTCACAGCATAAACGCATTCAAAGCTTCGGTTCATGTCGCGAATTTGGGCTGCATTGAGAATTGCAAACGCGCTAGCGAATCATAACCAATTACAGCACCCACCGAACACACGCCAGTCAGCCAAGGTATCGACCTTTTAGGCCCCTTCTGTGATAGCACGTCCATTCCATGCGACCCGGCTGGCGTGCTCCCACTCACAATGCTGCCCACATTTGCGACATATCTCGAAACACACAAATGGTGTCGTTTCTTGGACAGATAGTTCCAAATCACTATTCTCATGCAGGGAAGAAGGACGTATGACACAGAGGCGATGCTTGGAGTGGCTAAACAACAAAAACTTTCGGGCTTTTGGCTTTTTTTCGGGCTTTGCAAAGCTTTTCTACGCAAAACGTCCTTTGTCTTGGAAAATGAGTGAGTCCGAACCGATAAATCTTTGGGCAACACGCGATCACACTTTCCAATTGAAGGATAAAAGATAAAGAACGGCGCTACTCAATCCTTTTTGAGACGCGCCCTCGGTGGCCAGCCGATGAACAAGTCAGCGCTTTATCCTTCCCAGATACACCTGTTACCAATTCACCGTTTCCGGAGGGGTGTAAGGCTTGGTTGGCCTGGGCGGGAAGCACGAAATAAGCAGCTGGACAGCTGGCGCCCCTCCGACTGAGCTGCCGTGCGTCTAGTTTGCAATATACATAGTTGTGCTCGGATGACCTATTCAATTAGGTGTTCGAACGAATTTCTTTGAGTATTCAAAAAATGACGTTTTTCGAATGCAGGATCTGTCCTAATCGGAGGAAGGCAGCGCCAGGGACGCGAAACAAACACCAATGGGATCTACTCTCCGACTAAGAAATTCTAGGGAAATATCCTTTCGTAGGCTAGCTCAGGTTATTTTCCTTGTAAAGTGGTTAAATAATTTTACTGTCGCTTTTATACACTGATGAAGTTCCCTCACTACCGAGTGCATTCGAATTCAAAAATTTGGAAAACCACGCATTTCGAAGGCATACGTGAAATTTGTTATATTCGAAATTTGTGAGCATTCGAAGCCCTCGAATATAAAAAATTCGAGAGCACAGCTATAGTTTGCAAGCACTATCAGATTTGTCATTTTTAGGGGTATCCGTTCTGTTCTCTGTAGAGAAATGTACCCTGGTGAGGGAGCGCTTCTATCTAGAAAAGTGAACTGAATGCACCCACAGTGGCGTATCCCACATAAGAGATTGAAAAAACCCTGTTGACTCATAAGCCAGTTTATCGCGTTGCCTCTGTATAAAATTCTATGTGAAATTCCGACACCGTTGTGACGTCATATCAACGCAGAGCCTCCCTCAGACTATAGTAGAAAAATCCGTAAAAAAGAATAGAAGGATAGAGAAATTAAAAAATTCGAAGGACAGAAAGAAGAAGAAAAGAAGAATCTAGAATAGAAAAATCTGGAAAATATGAGTCATGGTCAAGAGGACTTTCCTGAGGCGCTCTATAAGAATGGGGCTTGCTACATAATAATGGGCGTAGCGAAGAAATTATCTTGAAAGTTGGGACACGTTTTCTTAGCTTGAGTGCTATTTCTATAGGTCTATGGATACGTCCGTATAGTTCAAAGAAATTTGGTGCAATTACTTCGCAACGTGTTCAACTTCACGCCGAACCAAAGTGGTGCACTTGCAATGCGCCGGGCTTTGATTGCTTTCCGGTCACGTCATCGCCCCATCAGATATGAGTAGTACTACACCATGACGGAATGCGTGGAGGAAAACAAGATCGGACACCAACAAAAACATCAGTAGGCCGCACAATTTGTCGGTCAAATTCAGTTGCATTCCAGCAGGCCTGTATCTGTAATCAGCTCATTAATTCGAAACTGGAGAAACCCAAAACCTGGGAATGGAAGATCTTCGCAGCTACAAAAACGAGGATCAGGAATTTCGCACGCGAATCCAAAATTCGTCTAACCAGAGGAGGAAGCTTGATGGAACTTTTAGGCGAAGCTCTCCTGCTAGCGAAAAATCGACTGGAATGAAATCGTGGGCCGGCTGGCTCAGGCGTTGTAGACAAATCGCAGTTTTATTCGTTCGCAATCCACTCACTGCAGTTAATTGTTTAGGGTGGAGCCGGGCCAATTCGCAGTTATTATGGCAGCATCGTGGTGTAGCTAGCACGGATTGTCGATCTGAATCTTCCACACCTTAATTCTGGGGCGTATTTGGGTATGTAAAGATGTATAGAGCATGAAAGCTATTGAATCTTGCTCTAACAGCAAGCGACATGAGATAGGAAAAAAGTATGTGTATTCACGTATACCATTTTCGTAGCAAATTAGACGCTTTTATAATTAAACTGGACACATTACAAGTCAAATTGACACTTTTAAAATAAAATTGTTAATTCTTTTAAACCAGCCTAAGACTTTTAATTTTAAAGCAAACTCTTCGAAATTAAGATTAGCTTTTCCTTTCTTCTTTTAGACACTCTACAAAGAGGTTAAAATAATTTTTTGTTCGAGTAAACTTTTTTCTTTCTTTGGTAATAAAGAAAAGAAAAACACAGGCATGAAAATAAAATCAAAGGAAAAGTGAGAAGCCTGTTTGATTATCCTTTCGCACGAAAAACGAAAACCAAACCTAGAATCTTTGTTGTTTTAATTCATCAACCCAGTAAGTGAACAGACTGTTTAAAATTTTATAAAATTTTTATTTTTGAGGAAAGTAATGGTTTTAATATTGTTTTAAGTAGCAAAAAAAGTGGCTATTTTTAGTTTTAAAAAAGAGATTGCGCCATACCCTCGCTCAAAACGTCGCGATTTTTATTCGATTGACAGCAGAATTTCAACAAAAGCAACTGTAAAAAACACATATTCTCAATTTAATGGTTTATGTGAGTGACATTAACACTATCCATCGAATAGAAGCCGCGGCGAACTTTTTGAGAGCACGGTGCGATCTGGCCTTTCAATGCGCTATATGCTTGCTTTTTTACTGCGTTTTAAGACTACTTTCCATTTTTTTCTGAAAACAAAAATTTAATTTTACAAAGTTTTTTTATTGGGGCAGGTAACCTAAAATAACGTCAAAGGATGTCATTCCAAATTTTCCTCGAGCGCAAAATTTTAATGACCAACTTATTGAGTCTGTAGTTTAACCTGCCTAAAGTTTATTTCGATTGAGAAGAGATTGCTTTGATTTCAAAAGTCTTGAAGCTAGCGTAGGGGAGCGGTCAGTTTGATTTGGAAAGGGTTCAGTCAGACGTGAAGACGGTACAATTGATCAAAATCCACTTTTCCAAAGCATTTTTTAAATTGCCGAGCCGAAATTTCTGAAAATTTTAAAGCAGCCCAGCCAGCAGAGTCGTGCTCTATATATTAGTGTCTTCATTTCATAGTCCTCGGTCTTCTGGAGACGAGGAGGACGATGTTCATTACCCCATCTCTGACCACTCAGCTACACTATAGTGTGGCGCTGATTGATTGCTTATCAGCCACATCAGTTCCAATACTATCGACCACCGGCTGGAGAACACCACTTTGTCCTTCGTCACCCGATCTTTGGCACTGACAACATTTCCTTTACAATTCTGCGTGGAATATAACCTTTTTCTCGAGAATTAGCATGTTGGCGGCACGTAAAATCTTCTATCAGTTAACCAAAGACTGTTATCCGCACTCAAATATCGACGTGCTTAATTAGGTCATAATTAGGTTTTTTATCCAGAACAATACCGAAAACTCAAAAGTGTGTTGGAAATTGTTTACTTTGCTCAAAAATATGGTTGGAATTGCATAAATGCAGCATCATTTTGTAGGGTTAAATAACGTTGCAGAATCACAACTAGTTTTACCGCTTAATTATTAATGTTAAATATACACTGTTATTAATGTTTTAAGCCAAACCAGTCAGTTGCAGTTGAGCAGAGTTTCAAATTATGAAATAGGCTTAACACAGTTGGATGAATACCAGTTTACTGTTCGTTTTCTTTTATTGATTTCATTTTCTTCAAAAAATTGCATGATGACAAGAACATTGAAGAACACTGCTACATATAGTGTTTTGAGCTTTAGCTTTCCAAATTTTATTGAATTGGAAGGAAGTGCGAAGGAAAGCCTTCATTCATGACTTTAATTTCTACTGATCTTTATGGTACCCTCAATTTAATACGGTGTAACATTGAGAAAACATCGCATTTAAATTTTTGTTTTTTGTATCTTTTTGCAGTAGTTTTCCAACAGCTGCTATTCTGCACGCCTACAAGTGCTACGTTGGACTCATTAAGGAGTTGTTACTTCAATTTTTAACACCGTCAAAAGAAGACCCTTTCGAAAGTTTTAGAATAACTATACACGTAAGTCATTCATGAGTTGCTACAAAATGGCTTACGAAGAGATCCCTAACTGTTAGGCTAAGCTGTTCGCCACACCCGGGTCCATTTCCAACTGAAGAGCATCCAGTCGTGCCTCACCTGGCTGTAATTTGTTGCCAATTAATTTTCTATAGTCTGCTATAGTCGCCGTAGGCAGCCCGTATACCTGACTTCAACAGACCTTTGATAGCTCTGTTTTCATTCTCCTTCGCAATTATAGTTAATGTCATATTGTAATGTTCAGTGTTCTCGGAATACAGTTGTACTGGTAGCTTTGCAACTCTGTTTAACTCTTCTTTTCATCGGGAGATTACGCGCAACTCGTGTTTTTGAATGCATGTTTTAGATTGCTTTAGAAAACCCAAGCTTTGATCTCTAATCCCATTTTTCCTAAACATGACCTATTTGGTGTTTGAATGAACCTGTTCATCTTTGTAGTCACCTGTCACCTGTCGTCCCGTTGATCATCGACTTGCTCGAGCGGGCGCCAGCAGCGTCTCCATTCGTCCCTGTCGCGTGCCAGAGTGGTCCAATGGATCCTCCTCGCTCGAGAGACACGAAGAGCGTCATATCGGTCGTTCAGGGCTTTCACGAAGAAGTCCGACCAACGCGTTGGTGGACGTCCTGGCGTTCTTTTGACATCCAGCGGAATCCAATCTGTGACGGCTCTCGTCCAGCGGGTGTCTGCGAATCGCATTACGTGGCCGGCCCACCTAATCTTTGTAGTACGGTGCCAAATAGTCTGCTAAAACTGACGGTGCTTCCTATTGGGTTCCGTAATAATGTGGTTTCCTATAGTTTGCTACATACTTTGAGTAATGACGAGTAATCTCTTTGCAGTTCTATCCGAGAGGATGATGTATAACTTCGAATATCTCAAAGTAGAAACGGTTAGCGATTATGTGGTTAGCGTGAGATTGAACCGGCCTCGACAGATGAATGCGCTCAATTCCAAAATATGGAGGTATGAATTCAGATTGCTTTTTTTTTTTTTTGACTGCTTCGAAATTTAGGTTTTTAGTTTGAAACATTGCAACTATCATGGGATTGTTGTGGTTTTATGAAAATTTTGGAATCCATCCTAATCGATGGATGGCAACTGTTAAGCGTAAGATTCACACACCATTCCATGCCACACAACCATGTCTCCTGAATTTAAATGAAAGTTCTCGCATGATGGGACAATAATTGAAGCGCTCTTATAAATATAAGCAAGGGATTCGAGACGCTAATCACTACATGCTCCTTACTATTAGGACAGATCCACCTGCGTTGAGTTTACCTCATTATTTCGTTCATCAGCTTTTCTCTATTTCCTATCCAAAGTGTTTTGCCAATTTTTTTTTCTGCCTCTTTTTTTGAAATAGTTTCTGAGAAGTCGACCTTTCCGCAAGAGCTCTATGTATTATAGCTGATGTTCGTCCTACATTTGTTAAATCACTGATTGTATCGATCCTGTTAATGTTCCAGGCTTTATTTTTAAGCTCGTTTTCACTGGCGCACCATTGCGCATAAATAAATAAATAAGTAAACAAAATTGCCGACTGATTGCGTTTACTAAATCATAATCTATGGCGTCCACAGCGCAGTCGGAGGAGTGCAGGCTTTCGCGACCACCCCATGACATGTCCTTGGTCTCAGATTGCTCGCCTAGGCCAACTAAGCCTTCTTTTCCTCTCGAGACGGTGAATTTGCACCAGACTTGTCTGGAAATGGTAGAGCTCTGATTTGTTTATCGGCTTACCACAAGTCGTTACGTAGGGCAAATACACATTTTAACTGCCTCCACAACATTTCGTAAAAGCAGAACGCACAGCACATCCCAGAAGGGGTTGAGTAACGCCCTCCTTTTTGTACTCTACATCAATAATTGCAGCATTTCATAACTTCCTCGTCTTCAGAGGATACCTTTCTGCTGTACGATAGCTGGACCGTCCTAATGCAGTTGATCTCCTCTCTCGTAGCTCCTGCTCTCAGCGCTTGCTTTTACTTGCTCACTTTTTTCTCGGTATGTATATCATGCCTGTGAGATAACACACGTTATGAGATAGTACACGTTAGAGATACATAATTAGGGGGCAATTTAAGGATAAGGATAAAGGATAAAGGACGGCGTTATTCAATCCTCTTTGGGACGCTACGCATTCTACTTCTACGGAAGGTCGTGGAGGCATGTTGAATGCGCATTTGGCCATACAATGACTTGCGGTGGCCAGCCGATAAAAAAGTCAGTGCTTTATCCTTCCCAGACAAGTCTGGTACCAATTCACCGACCCCGAAGGGATGGATGGCTTGGTTGGCCTGGGCGGGAAATCCGAACCAGGAACCTGGTATCGGGTGCAGGCGACAGCGGCGCCTCCTCCGACTGCGCTCCACGCGCCCAGGGAGCAATTTACATGACAAAATGTCTCGCGTCGCTCGCTTCGCGCCTAAGCTCACGTCGTAGATATGGTCAGCATAAGGAAGTGGGAGCACGCCAGCCAATCATAATCAATCAGGGCAACAACCAAACACAGGTCTGACAATTCAGTGTAAAGACCGTACACCTTCTCTCTGCGTGGCATGCCCATTACAATCTGATTAGGCGTACCTAACAGTGCTGCTCAAATTCGTGACTAGGATCAAAGCGGCGAATACGTAGGCCTTTAGACCAGGGGCTTACCATTACGAAGTAAAGCGCAGCATCCTTTCAAACACCTTTTTAAACGCAAAAAGTGAAAGCTAAGAAGCAGCTCATTATTGCTAAGCCACGGTCCTTAACGTACTAAGGTTCGATCATTTAGCGAAATCGAAGAGGTCTTCAAGAGACTTGATGTCGACGACAACTGCCGTGTTGTGATACTCAGTGGAGAAGGAAAGGCCTTCTCGTCTGGGCTTGATATCAAAGGTGTGTCTGACTAGCCTTTTTGCGTCGGCTGGATTTTGGGATAGTCCTTGTTCAGTTAAATCTCGCTTTAAAATGTGATAAAAAGAGCCAAGAACCAACGTGTCTGCTTGGTCATGTCACAGCCCTCAGTCTTTCCTAGATGGGGTAGCCCATGAGCGATACAGTAAGAATGGTTTGACAAAATTACAACTCATACGTAGTCGTGTGTCACGTCTTCCGCACAATGTTTTTTCATATTGGTCAGTGCTCCACTCGAATACAATTTATAGGCATTTTCTGAACTTCTATAACTAAAGCAGTCAAACCAATTTTTTCGAAGAGCTAGCTAGACCATGTGTGCTTGTTGTCCTACTTCTGCCCTCCACTGCAGAAAAATTAGTTGTCCGACGAGCAATTCTTGATAAGACTGAGAAACCTCGCTGTTCAGACGGTGGATTAATGGACCTGGTCACGCTTCAAGATGGTGAAGATGTTGCTCGTAAGGCGAGACAAATTCGACGAAAAATCCTCCAGATGCAGCAAGCATTCAGCAACATAGAAGCTGTGGGTCTTTGCATAAATTCGACTGCTGTCAGAAGTTCTGAACATTCACCTAAAGACACCTTTGCTTCAGTGTTGTAAGCCGGTAATCGCCGCCATTCATGGAGTGTGCTTCGGAGCCGGCGTTGACATCATCACTGCATGTGATATCAGGCACTGCACTAAGGATGCTGTTTTCTCAATTAAGGTCAGAAACATGATCGACTGTGTTCTTGGCTGCGAACGCAGCCTGTGTTCCTTATTCATTCAAGCCACGTTTGAATTACACGTCTATTCTCCGTGTCTGGGGTTTTAATGCTCCTGCGCCATCAAATGTCTTTCAAGCTTATGAAAACGAAGTTGTCGAAAATTCAGGCCCAAATAAGATTGCTCCACCGTAACAAATATTAGGTTGTCCCATAAGTCTTCGCCGTTTTTTTCAACGATTCACTGAAGATTTCGCCGGCGGTCTCTTGCATAGCGCTGCATAGCCTTCGAAAGAGAATGAATTGCTCTATCAGAAAATGTATTGCTTTTCTTTTTTCATCATGAATTTTGTCAATTTTAGGTCGTTGAAGTGAAAAGTGAAAAAGTGAAAAAGTAGCCATTTGCGCACTTGTTCTCTCCGCTTAGGTTTGTAATTTTTTGCGCAGTTTTTTATAGCACTTGGAAGACAATGTTCTGTACTACAAGAAGATGTGTTAGTGCTATTTGCTCATTTGTTCTTTATTGATTTTCAGGTCATCAAATTGGGACGTCCGAAGGAGGATGGTTATTTTTGCCGACAGCTCCTGCTCTGTGATTGGACTTTTTGGGTTGTTGTTATATGTCATTCGAAAGAAAATGAATTGATCTAGAAGAATCTGTGTCGCGTTTATTGATGTCTATTGAATATCAGCAAATTGCCAAAAAGAGAAAAATCGTCTTCGCCAACAACTCCTTCTCCTTCTTCAGTTGTTGATATTCGACAGAAATCAGCGTGAGCCAATAAACGCGACACAAATTCTTACTGAGCAAGACATCCTCTTCCAAACGACATATAACACCAAGCAAAAAAGTCTAACCACGGAATCGGAGTTTTGGTAAAATTTCGGACGGAAAAGTCGGAATTCCCATTTTGATGGGCTAAACATCAATAAAGGACAAATGATAAATTAGGACCAACACCAATTCTTGTAGCACAGAACATTTTCTTCCAAATGCTATAAAAAACTACGCAAAAAATTACAAACCTAAGCGGAGAGAACAAGTGCGCAAATGGCTACTTTTTCACTTTTACACTTTCACTTCAACGACCTAAAAATTGGAAAATTCATGATGAAAAAAGAAACGCGATACATTTTCTGATAGAGCAAATCATTCTCGTTCGAAAGCTATGCAGCACCGTGCAAGAGACCGCCGGCGAAATCTGCAGTGAATCGTTGAAAAAACGGCGAAGACTTATGGGACAACCTAATATGTGTGACACAGAAACATTAAACTTATTAGTTTGCAGTTTGTTTTATTGAGTCGTTCCATAATCAATGTCATTTTTCCATATTTTCAATGTGATTTTATTTATATTAACAACAAACATTAATCAATGATGTATTGACCATAAAGGGCGCGTGTCGAAGGTACGCCAGCTGTCGCGTGTATTTGATTCCAGCTCCTTATTTCGTGTTTCCCGCCCAGGCCAACCAAGCCTTCCACCCCTCCGGGGTCGGTGAATTGGTACCAGGTGTGTCTGGGAAGGATAAAGCGCTGACTTGTTCATCGACTGACCACCGTAAGTCATTGTGTGCCCAAGTATGCCTCCAGGATATCACACAGATGTAGAATGCATGGCGCATTCCAAAAGGGATCGAATAACGTCGTCCTTTAACATTTATCCTTACATTAACCATTTTGTTGGAAGACCATTTTGCCATACTTCCGGATTTTGAGAAACTCCACGTTCAAAGAAGCCGTGGTATTTATAAGCGAATAAGTGGAGCAACTCATTTGAACTGCTTGAACGGAGTCAAAAGTTTTAGTATTCAAGTGGTTTCGAAGGAACAAAACAAATGGTAATGAGATGATGCTAAGTTAGGGCTGTAGGGCAGATGTGGCGTCAGTTCCAAGTTGAGCACTATTGTTAGGCTGTGGCAAAATTAATCTTCGTTTCGAGGTATGTATAAATGAATAAGTTTTTTTTACCCTAAATTATTCCGTCTCAGGGAAAGCCACGCATATCGTTCGGTAGATTTTTACTGCTCTTTCAAAAAACTTATGCGGATATCGCTAAAATTTTTCTAGCCAACCTTCTCTAGAGCTCTGTAAAATCATGAACCGACGCGGCTGTCGAGTCATCATGCTTTACGAATTTGAATTGGGACATTCTGCGGCAGAGGCATGCCATAACCTTAGCAGCGCTTCTGGGACGGACTGCTCTTGCGAACGAACGGTGAGGATCTGCTTCGAATGATCCGCTTCTGGCGATTTTGACCTCGTAAAAAACCATGTCGCGGTCTTCGCTTGACGACGAAGCCCTGAGGAAAGCCTTCGAAGCAAATCCGGAGACGAATACACGTGCGTTAGCAGAGATTCTTGGCGTACATCATAGCAAGACGGTACGGTAGCAAGACAATTGGCGAGAACCGGCAAGATGAAGAAGATGTCGAAGTGGGTGCCCTATGAGCTGACCGATGAGCGGCGTCCGGCACGTTCAGAGAATTGCTCCAGCCTGCCAGTTCGCTTTGAAAATGAGCCTTTGTAAGCCGTATCACGACTGTAGATCAAAATTGTATCCTTTACGGTAACAGAAAGCGGTGATTTGTTTGGTAGGTAAGGACGCTCCTCCAACATTCTTTCCTAAACCCGACCTTCGCCACTTTATGGTGGTGTTGTAGAGGTGTAAAGATTACAGCTTTTTCCAACCTGGCAGTCACAGCAGAGTCTTAATGCTGTGATTTAGACCAAATGTATGGGAAGTTGCAAGAATTGTGGCCGACAGTAGTGAACAGAGGAGGGTCGCAGGACAACAAGGCCGAATGCCTCACAAATCACTCGGCGAAAAGTGACAAATTTTGGTATCGAGATTCTCCCTCACCCGCCATATTCTCCTTACTTTTCCCCACTGGCTGTCATTTTTTCTGAGCTCTTTATTCTCGTTTGCGTCATAAACAATTCCATAATTTGCCCGATGTTGAATGTGCCCTCCTTGATTTCGTTAATTCCTGTGATCTCAGTTTTTGTTGTAAAGGATTAGGTTCATGACCTGTTTGTTAGCAAAAATGTATAGATTCAGGTGATTTTACTTCAATTAATAAATTTGTGTTTAAGCTGAGGTATTGCGGTTTGAATTATGCGGTCCGTTTCTGCGATTAATTTTGCGCCAGCCTGATAATTTTTGACTGGTTGTCAAAGTGGCGTTGATGGAAACCATGACTTCGCGATTGGCCAGCTCAGGGCGCTTTTGCTTGATTTCTTCGTCAAATCTCGGTAACTGACGACAGCAGACATTCGAAACAACACCTTGGTTTCTTGGTAGCAGATCATAGTAGGCTATACCCTCGCATATGTTAATATTTTTATTGAGAGGAACTTCATTTAGCTTGCTTTTATCGTTGAAAACAGGGGAAACCTTCTGGAATGTACACCTTCTACAGCACCAAGGCTTTAACGCAGACCAATAAGCTATCCAATATTTGCTTATTACAAAATTTTGCCATTACTTCCAAACTGAAGCGCATAAATGAATTTATACGTGAATACCTTTCGTTTTAGGAAGTCGATATTGGGCTCGCTGCAGATGTAGGTAGTCTGAACAGGCTACCCAAAATCTGCGGTAACGAAAGCTGGCTCAAGGAGGTAGGGCTATGGTATTGTCAGTTTTTAATAAGCGATTTTGAAGAACGTTATTCGTGTGTATTCTGACAATTTTCAAATTTAAACCAGCAACCCGACTATCTTGTAGCAAGAAAGACTTCGTAACCTTTATCAGCAATGATTGATTCAGGTTGCGCTTACTGCTCGTAATTTCGGAGCGGACGAAGCGTTAAAATTTGGTGAGTATTCAGTATATAGGGGTCAATATATGCCGGTGCAAAATTTTTGTTCATATTTTGGTTTATTCGGAATTTCCTGAGGGCACTTTTAGGATAACTTGAGATTTCTGCAATGTCGCGCAGTAGATTCTGGAAGCTTTCAAGAGACGGGTACAGAGCGCGAATGAACGAGCCCATGGGCAAAGTTTTAATAAAATGGGTCAGCGTCAGCTACGAGCAATCCACCTCGACGAGCAAAAAGTTGGCACCATTTCAAAAGAAGCGGCTGATCGGATCAACAGTGGATCTGGACCCAGTACGTTTACCGAATGCACCGTCAATACGCCTAAAGATTTTTTTAGAAATAAAAACTGAAAAAGGAATCAAGGATTCTATTCTCCATTTTTTGGACACGATATCCTGGGAGCTGTTGGAGTGCGATCGCAGCGGCAATGTCGAAGTCTACACAAAACAGCTCCAGAAACTGGCTGACGCTTCAAAGGAAACCGACCGAATATGGCGACTGCGATCGCTCCTCTGCCCTGTGATCGGCTCAGGTGCGGTGATTCTCACGTCAGCTTGCCGATGAGACGTCACCGATCGGCCTGGGGCCGTATGCTATTCTCTCCCCAACCGTCCCCGGCCGGGTATGAGGCGGTCTCCGCCCACATCCCCGGCATGCACATCATGCGCCATCGATTTTAATCGCCGTCGCCGTCCCCGAGTCGGGCGAGAATAGCATACGGCCCCTGGGAGCATGGGAAAACCGCTGACGTCAGTGCATCGATCGGCGCGCGCAGCATTCGTCCTGCGCTCCCGCGGCGAGGTCTGTCGACCTCGTTCTCCCATTCCGGATGGCTGTCCCGAGGCCTCGGCCCTGCTACTCACAATGTCAACAATACGAAAGCAGCAGCGGGGGAGGGGCCGCGAGGTCTAGTGGGCACAATGATCACCGTCGCGGCCTCGGAAACTAAATTCTTTTCGAACCCGGAGAACCTCTTCACTCATCCATCCCAATCTTCATTAACTCTTGTCGTGTCTACTGCGCATTCGAGATAAACCTGATTTGCTGCCTGGTGTGCCACGAGCAAGGAGAAAGGAGGAGTGGATTTCAGTCAATACGGTCAGTGTTGGTCGTACTTATATTTGGTTGTATCGGCTAGTGTGTAGCAGGACGGAGGATAACGAGGATCCATGCCAAAGTTTACACCGCAGGTGAGACCATTACTGTCGTTATGAACCGGTATGCCTCAATACGTGGGATCAGGGCTTGAGATTGGAAAGCTTCTCGCCCTTAGGTTTAGGTCCTTCTTGGCAACCCTAGGGCGTCCCGTATGAGGAAATGAACCTTGTAAGCACAGCCCGCCTGTGCACATGGGGTCGTTTTGTTAAAGGAGAACAAGGTTTAAAAACATGATCTTTTGTGCACAAAAATTGCGCACCAACCTAATAAATCGTCAAGCATTGAAGTCACGTTTCTTAGAATATAGCAAGCTGCTCATTTGTCCTCGCTCCGATTCAGAGAACATCGTAACACTTCAGATTTGGTTAGCTGCGTTCACAATACGTATGACGAAATGATAAATGAGGTCACAGCTATGGCGAAGAGAATTGCCGAGAAGAGTCCTGTTGCTGTTCAGGGCACAAAAGTTCGTAATCTCTAATCATTTTCACCTTCACTACCCTGCTTTCTTTCAACAATTTGATTGCAGATCGTCATGAATTACTCCAGAGACCACACTGTAGGCGAGGGATTGCAATTCGTGGTTAGTTTTACCTTTTTACCTCATGGCTTTCATGCGACATAGAGTTGCGCCAGGATTGCAGTTTGGCTATCGAAATTGAAAGTTGGTGCGCATTGTAGCGCAGTTGGGGAAGGCATCGGCTCTTGGTGTGCACCACGAATTGAGATTTGTGGTTCGTGTTTCCCACAAAGGCCAACCAACTTTTAACTACAACGTGGTCGGCGAATTGCTACAAGAATTGTCTGGGATGTGTAAAACTGATATTCCCATCGGCTGGTTACCACAGGTCACATCGTACAGACCAAACAGGCATTCCACCGGCCTTCATGTCATCTCGAGAAAGAAGACTGCATGGTGCACCTCACGAGCAAATGGCTAATACCATTCTTTGCCCTCATTGGAACCACTGTGTACACATGTTGAGAGGAGGTTTCCATTCAATAATTTTTTCCGGATCCCTCATAATGTGATGCACTTCACTCCTTTGAATACGGCTGCAAAATTCAAAGTAAACTGTTTTATAAATCCACTTATTACATGACTAGTGAAGTTGTTATTATGTCGTCGTTTACACCGAAGCTAAAATCCCTGTAATTTCTGATGGAAATCTACATTATTGTTGACGCAAACAGTGGAGCGCTAATGAGTGCGTGACGCAATTTTTCATCTTCGGCAACAGGTGACTTTCGCAGTACATATCGCTATTTATGCCACCGGAGGTACGAGAGCGAGGCAGATCACCGGCCATAGTTGCGTAAGCCAAGACTTCTGGGCACTTAAATTTGCGTTTTCCTTTGTCGATGAAGCTCAATTTCGGCAACAGTGAGCCTTCACAAAATTCTGCCTTTCATTTTTATAACTCGCCAAACATAAATTCGTTTTATTATTATTATTATTATTATTATTATTTTCATTAATTTCAACGTTGTTCATTTTCAGGCAACTTGGAATCAATCGCAGCTGATGACTGAGGATGTGATGAAAAGCGGAATGGCGGCGATTACTAAATCGTCACTCCCTTCATTCTCGAAGCTTTAACACTTGGAAGTATTTTGTTTTGCAGATGGAACTAACCGGAAATGTTTGTGTAATAAGAATGAAATAAAATTTCGACATTGAAGATCAAAGTTGCAGCTATTTTCAAGCCTAGCATGCTATGAACATCACATCAATACCTATGTACAAACATATTTCAATACCATTTGGAGGCAGAATCGCTCCCGCATACGTTGCAGAATCCCAAATAAACTCGGATCCCAATCCAATGATTTTCGGAAGCGCATGGTTGTACTATCAAAACGCTTCCGGCGGCGCTTCATGACATGATATTCTATTATGATATTACAAAAAGGAAACGTTTATCGTCAGCACGAAGGCGGTGAGTTTCGCCGATTAAAGATAGTCACTTAATCTGATAGTTATGAAGAGTTCTTTCTTGTCTGCTTGTCGCGTGCTGTGTGCTCTTTTCTAATCCTTGGTCGACGCTCTTTCCTCAGCAGCTTTCACCTTTTTGTTGTACTTCTTAAGCATTCTGACGTAGGAATCCAAATAGGGTGTCATTTTATCTTTTCGGTTCACCAAATTTTCCTGAACAAAAAACGCTAAAAAGAGAACTAGCTAGGTAGGGTGTTCCAAAAATGTTGGCCCTGCTAATGTTTAAAACATTGAGGAAAAAGATCACGGTGGTGAGAAAGTCTTGGGGTGTCCGACGTTTTCCTTCTTTATTTTTTCACATAGCATACAATGGACTTAAGTCAACAATATAGTCACCATCGCTACTCAGCCACCTAATACGCAAGCTAGTGATAATGGAAAGACTGGGAGTCAAAGAATTCATCTTCAAATGGATCATCTTCAAATTCAACATCTTCAATTTCGGTGATTTTCTTCTTCGATACGAATGCTTTAGGGGCGTTCGGACTCCATATTTGGTGTGATGCGACGTAGTTGCATCGCATCACGCCACGGTGGAGCTGTGAACACTTCCTTAAGAAGAAGAAATAAGTGCTAGTCCGAGGTGCAATATCAGAGCAATAGGAGAGGTGGGGTAACCGCAACCAGGCAGCTCTTCCAATTTTTGACATTTCTCTTTTGCTATGCGGTCCAGCGTTATCGTGATGGAGTTGGACAGAAGCACATCTCAGCCGTTTTTTTTAATAGGGAGCCACGTGCAAGATGCATGTTGGAATCGTAGAGGACATCTCCAGAACTCAGATCTCCCAGATCTCCTCTTGGTGCAGGCGCAGAAAGAGAGTATAACAGACGGATACCCTTTTCAAACGCATGCTATTGGTAAAGACATGGAGATTGATCGGATTAGGACTTTTCCGCAGCCGAAGGTTTGGGTTTGCTTTAAAGCAGGCGTTTGGGCGGTCAATTACATGTGTCAAAGAACTTTTTACGCAACCTGTATATATGCACATATATATATATTCTTCACATATGGAAGTGTCGAGAACAACCTACAAGTTTCACGCGTTGAATTATGGGTACCGATTTATAATGGAGACTTTTCAAGAAAAAACAAGGCTTTTTTACCACCCTAATAATTTCGGACGGGTCTTAAAATATTAGTCCAAATTTCTCGAAAAACCGTACATCTGTTATGTTACCCAATTATTGCAAAATAAATTTGCTTTCGATTGTTGATACTACTCACTTCTGCAGCTAGCTCAAGCACACACATGTGCAGGAATATGTACTGAATTGGAGACTGGATAGCGTGAAACCGTTGTGCACGCAGCTCCTTCATTACATCCACCATTTGCATATCACCATTTAACCGAATCTTCTGCCATGCATACTCCATTGCTACAAATTGAATTTAACTAACTTGTGTAGACATTCCATTCGGTTGTCAAGGCTGTCATTTATTATTAAAGGATTTGCTATTTGCTTGTATTGCTGTGAAGGAAAGTTGATCGTGTCTCATAAAACACGTTCAGCTTGGAGTCGCATATCCGAAGGCGTTATTACATACATAGTGAGAATTGGTAGCTATTCGTGTAGTCAGGAAAATCAAAGAACCAATTTCGGCAGACTATGATTCGTCCATGTTGCGCCTTCTAAAGAGAGAGAAACTGCAAATCATTCAATAATCAGATTGATTTTCGCAATTGTTTCCTCTTTTCGTCCATCGTTGCGAATGTGCCATCCCATGCGCTAGCAGAGGTGTTGTTAGAGAACAATTCGTCGTTGAATTCGTTGCATTCGTAAATGCAGTCTTATATAATCGGAAGACAACTTAACGAGATACACTGGTTAATGTACTAATCCTTGGAAGGAGCAAGGAGCACATCATAGATATATTAAAAGAGCAACAAAGTATTAACCTTCATTCGTAATGCCGGTTCAAACGCAGTTCTTTTACAGGAACACGGAAATAAAATCCAAAAATCGTACCCACGAATGTAGCGGACCGTCCTATGCCAGCAGAACAATGAACGGTAATCGGCTGGCTTCCTGCGAGCTGTCGACACATTTTCAAGCAGCCAATTATTGGAGCTGGATCAAATGGAGCTGTATGATCGGGCCAAACTAGATATGCGAAGTGGTGTACGGTCATTGTCTGACCTCTGAAACAGCGAGATAAGTAGAGCAATTCACGGAGTTTGTATGCTCTCAGTTAATGATGTCAACTATAGGGACACCACATTGTAGTTGCGATATTTCAGATATGCTGCCAATTGTGATTACTGTGGAACATGTGTAGAAGGTTCTGGGAAAATAATGTGAGGTTACCAAAGTCAGTTATGGCATTAACAACTTAAAAGTAGGAACAGCCTCTTACTTTATTAGAGTGTTGATACGTATCATTTTCGTTTTCCGTTTCTTTGTTGCTCTAAAACACCGCTACAAACTTTTTAAAATTCCTAAGATTCCTACATTTACTAATTGGCTGACCGCATTTTCAAGAGCAAAGCTTCCTGAAATAAAGTCTGCAGTTACGGAAATTTACATAATAGACAACAAATAGTGTGATGTGGTAGGAATCTTTCTGGGTTTTTAAATTTCTTTGGTAAGAAAACGGAGAATTACTTCGATTCCACTTCTAGTATTGTATACTTGACAGATTCAAATGGATCTGGCTTTGTTTCCTTGAATGTGACCTTGTATGGTCCATAGCTTTCCGTTGATCCTTTTGACTTCGGAAAATATTCTCGACATTTTTCGTGTCTTCCTTAACCAGAGCAAATGACTGATAGCTTTATACAGCAAGTGTAATAATCTGATATAAAATATAAAACGCTAACAAGCTACAGAGAAGCAGGCCAAATATATACCTTCAACAAAATTGCACAGTTGAACCAACACAATACTCTTTTCAGTGACCATCATATGCCAAAAGTCCTCGAGGGTTTCAAGGAGTGGTCCCTATAAAAGTACTTTGGCTATTTATAGTAGGTGGCTCCTCTTATTAAATAGCCGTGTATCTATTAGGTTGTCCCATAAGTCCCTGCCGTTTTTTCAACGATTCATTGCGGATTTCGCAGGCGGTCTCTTGCATAGCGATATACAGCATTCGAAAAAATGAATCGCTTTATCAGAGCATGTATTGCATTTCTTTTTTCATCCTGAATTCTGTCAAGTGCCTGTTGGCGAATGCCGGTAGAATGCCTGTTGGCGCTATTTGCTCATTTGTCCTCTAGTGATTTTAAGGTCATCAAATTGGGACGTTTTCGACTTCTCCGTCCGAATTATTACCGACAACTCCTGCTCTGGGGTGGACTTTTTTGCTTGGTGTCATATGTCGTTTGGAAGAGGATGTCATGCTCAGTAAGAATTTGCGTCGCGTTTATTGGCTCACGCTGATTTCTGTCGAATATCAACAACTGAAGAAGGAGAAGGAGTTGTTGGCGAAGACGATTTTTCTCTTTTTGGCATTTTGTTGACGTTCAATAGAAATCAATAAACGAGACACACATTCTTATAGAGCAAGACATTCTCTTTTGAATGACATATAACACCAACCCAAGAAGTCCAACCACAGAGCAGGAGCTGTCGGCAATGATAACCATCCTCCTTCGGACGTCCCAATTTGATGACCTAAAAGTCAATAAAGGACAAATGAGCAAATAGCACTAACACGCATTCTTGTAGTACAGAACATTGTCTTCCAAATGCTATGAAAAACTGCGCAAAAATTACAAGCCTAAGCGGAGAGAACAAGTGCGCAAATGGCTACTTTTTCACTTTTCACTTCAACGACCTAAAAATTGACAAAATTCATTATGAAAAAAGAAATGCAATACACGTTCTGATAGAGCAGATCATTTTCTTTCGAAAGCTTGCAGCGCTATGCAAGAGACCGCCGGCGAAATCTGCAGTGAATCGTTGAATAAAACCGCAAGGACTTATGGGACAATCTAATATAAGTATATTCCGCACTAGTTAAAAGTTCCGACTCCACCGACACGACTTCGGTCGAAAAAAATTTTTTCGCTGAAACTTTGTCTAGAAGACTATTTGGTGTGCTGATCACGAAACTGATATCCGTTTTTCATGGTTCGGTCGCAGACCACCCATGCCGTTAACAAAGGTGGTCCAGGCAGGGTCACCGAGTTTGCTGAAACTTCGTCTAGGGGTTATTTGGGGTGCTGATCAGGAATGGGCAGAATTTCTGTTTTCAGTTTTCTGATTTTCTGTCCATTTTAAGCAAATTTTTTCTGTTTTCTGTTTTCTGGGAAAATGGCCAAAAAATTGGCCCGAAAACAGAAAAAAGGGCTGCGAACAAAATTATATCATGGAAATCCAATAAAAACAATAGAAAAAAACATTACAGAATCACGGGTTACATTCCAAAATAATATTTCTAAAGTATTTTAAATAGTGAGGATGTGGCGTTGTTGGATGTGCTCGTGTAGGAATCGCGCCATAAACTCATGAACTTTGCATCTTTGTTTGTCTGATTGATTGTGTAAGTGCTGCTGACAAGGAGTTCCTTCATAGGGCGTTTCTCAACTTTCTCAATTCGGCTTCGCATTGCTTTCTATAATAAAATTGGTATGAATCACTGCAATTACTTACAACTTTATACTAAGACTGTAAGACTAATGTTCTGAGGGGCATTTAATTTGTATTAACTAGCCACTTGTCCTAGAGTTGCTGTGAGTAAGAATTATTCCCTACTTCAGAAATAGAAAATTGTCGTCACCAATGATCGCTTTCTGGAGAGCCTTTGGCGATGCTGCTTTTCTAACTCTGAACCTTGCTCAGCTTATGGCTGTCAAAAATTGGTAGGAGGCAGGAAAGTTTTAGTTGTCTTTGATTTCGCTGTTGCAGTGATGCAGTAGTGATACACGAAATTTTTCATGTATCACCTGTATCATGGAAAATTACAACAGTGAAAAAATTATCGACGAAGCTCGGAACTCCGAAGGCCTTCTCTCACTTGTGTCTATCATGCCACCCTGAGTACCGTCCTCTCGATTCCACGCTGAGCGACGTTGATCGCGTGTTCATCCTGCTTTCGTATAGCCCAGGCGTTGAGTAGCATGGCACGGAGCCGGACGTTCCTTGTCTTCTTGACTTCTTCGACGCTATTAAACGCCCCTGAAGCCACCCACTTGTTTCTTCCTGCCAGCTCTGGCTCTGTGTCGTTGGCCATGTTGACTTCGCAACCCAGATAGCGAAGCTGCATGCTGAAACACTTCGAAAGTGAGTTCCGTTGAGCGAGAATGGGGCATCAAAAATTCGTCCATTTCTTTTGAACATTGTCTTCGTAAAATTGTATCTCAACGTCCCCACATACACGATCGAAGTCGGCCGGCATTCGATCCGCCTGACTGATGCTCTGTGTTATGAGTGAGCAAGATGTCGTCAGCGAAGCGAAGATGGTGCGGTTGTCGGCAGTCCATCATCACTACCGTCTTCTCATTCTAGTTCCCGCATTACGCTTTCGAGGGTGGCGCTGAGCAGCTTTGGGAATAGGATATCCCTTGCCGAACCCCACTCTTCACGTTGACCACGTCGTTGTAGAATGGTGGAACTTTGGTCGCAAATCCACTCTACAGCTTTCGATAGACTCCAATATAACGAGTAGGAACGCACTGAGTGAGCAGGGCTTCGATGACCGCTTCAGCTTCGACAAAGTCGAATGTCTTCTATAGTACAATGAACGTAAGGCGGTGAGGCAGCTTGTACTCTTGCAATTCTTCGATGAGCTTCGTGCGAGGAAAAGTATTCTCGAAGAACGAGACGAAGTAAGATTATAGATTCTGGCGCAGCCAGTAGTACTCAATGAATCTCTGCGCAGCCTCAGAGTATGTTGCGAGGGTGTCTATTAATTCAAGCAAGGGTGTTGAAACATACGAACAGTGGTCAATGAGGCTTCATCGTGTTCGGTACTATAAAGCGCTAGTTTCATAGTAGAGGGGGACTAGAAGCGTTAGATGTGAAACGGAGCTGATGAGTGGTGTTAAATACTTCAAATGTCGAGGTTCCTAGATTCAGTCAAGATTTACAATTTACTGATTGTATAACATTTGGAGTGTACTAGAAATTTTTTAAATGCTTGGAGTTAAAACGCTTGTCTTCAACGACAAATCTACCCATACAAAAGCATTCGCTACTGCAAAAATGGATCTTTGGGTAGAATAATTAGGTCGTATGATAATTTGAAAATTTTCTGTTTTCTGATTTTTTGATTTCTGGCGTTTTGGTTTTTCTGTTTTCTGACGGAAGCGATTTTCTGTTTTCTGTTTTCTGGGAAAGTTTTAAAAATTTCCGCACATCCCTGGTGCTGATCACGAATTTGACATCCGTCTTTCACGAATTGGTCGGAGTCACCCTTGCCGTTAACAAGGGTGGTCTATGCAAGGTAAACGGTTTCGCTGAAACTTCGCTATGTGGGTTATTTGGGGTGCCGATCACGAAACTAACATCCGTTTCATAAGCTTCAATATCCTATAAAGGAATTCTCACCTTAAAAGAAAAGCTGAAAGAGGTACGGTGGTGAGAACGACGCAATGAGAATGAAACAATTACGAGTTTTTATTGATAAATATTGCGAATAAAAATGAACAAAGCTACCTGAAATGTATCAGCGGAGAAATAAAAAGGCAAGGAAAGCATACCTCAAGGAATACTCTACCGAAAAAGGAGGTTAGCAGGGATGTTGTGACGCAACCTGACCCCAGAAATTGAACACTGCTTCTTTTCAATCCCCAAAGTGTCTCTTCCAGAGGAACTCGCCCAAATAGTCTCTATATCTGCAGCTGTTGATACCGTACTTCCGCATAGTCATCGATTTTAACTTTTGCAAGCGACACTCGATGTTCTGGGTGTGAGTTCATATGCTCGGATCGACGAGTCTCAACTGATGGTTCGCGGTCAAATGGGAGTAACCTTGCTGCAAAGCTGAAATTTGGTTTTAAGCGCGCCGGGAATCGCTTATTATGGCTGTATCGGGACGAATGTGTCTAGTTATCAATCTCGAACGCGTTCCGGCGTCTCGCTTATGCACCAAAATCAGGAATGATCCTCTGCTTCCACGTTCGTATCCGCCAGAGGGCCACTGATGCTTGCGAACCCAGCGTCCTCCGCTGTATTTCCGCTTGGTAAGAGTCGGCAACAGTCCTATACTTCTCAGCCATTCTTGGAAAGGAGAGCTGTCCAGATCAACCTTCTCGTACAAATCCTTCAATTTGAAGTCACGCAGTTCGGCTTGACGTCGATTTCTTTAGAGGGCTCGAAGTGCCATGGTTATAGCATATTCAACGAACGATTCGAAGCAGCAGTCACCCCCTTTTTCACGCCAACATCACCGATTTTGTAACTCGATGAACCGGTCACTTAGGCCTCTGTTATACTCCCGCGGGAGCATCCGCGGAACGTCCGTGGACCAATGGTGCACGGCGGAGGCGGGCGTGGCGGGCCGCGACGGGTGGCCCGGCGCGGGGTCCCGACGCGATTTCCGCCTATCCGCGGAAGCTCCCGCGGGAGTGTAACATAGGCCTTAGGATTTCCGACGCCGAGCGACGCGACGGCATGTATAGTGGCCAAATTGATTGATCGCGTCGCTCGATCAATGTGGTCACAATACGTGACGTCGCTTCGCTCGGCGTCGAAGTATAACGGGCCCTTACCCATACCAATCTCTACCTGCCGTCATCGGCAGAAACGTTAAGAATGTAATCCTTTGCCTTCCTGTATCTATATCATTCAGCCGAATCGTGGAAAACGGATGTCAGATTCGTGATCAGCACCCCATATAACCCCCTAGACGAAGTTTCAGCTAACTCGGTGACCCTGCCTGTACCACCCTCATTAACGGGATGGGTGGTCTCCAACCAAATCGTGAAAAACGGATATCAAATTCTTGTTCAGCACCCGAAATAAGCCCCTAGACAAACTTTCAGCGAAATTTTTTTTCGATCGAAGTCTTGCTGGTGGAGTCGGAACTTCTAACTAGTGCCGTATCTTCTAATAGGATAAGCTTGTCAAAGAGTTATCTTTCGATAACTCGGTCCTGGTTAGAGATGCATCCACGTTTCGGAAAAATATCGGTGAATTTCAGAGCGAGAGAGGCAAGGAAGCAAGGAACATTACACAGGTAAGATAACCTGGCAAAGATTCTGGCAAGATGATGCAACTGCATATCACCGTACCTGCGTGCATATAAACTTGAACTGGTCCGGCATAGTCATCCAGCTTGCATGAATGTAGTCATCTTCAGGCGGTCTTTCTTTTAAAACAACACGTGTAGCATCAATGCATATTATGTCGTTATACCTACAACATTAGCAGCTGCACTGCTCCTGTTATGAAGAATATGTAAACTATCCACAACAATGCGGAACCAATTTTTTCAATACAAATAGTCCTTTTGACGGAGAACCAGAATACTATTAAGAAGCAGAGGTCTATAGCTAACCTCTTTTTGCCTACCTCGAGATTAAGAAAATTTGTTCTAATCTTCACAAGACCACAACTGATAATTTAAGAAATATTTTCGACTTTTGGAGTTTGAAACAAAGAAAATATGTAGGGCGAACCTGTTTTTGGGCTCATTTTTGTCGTATGCTGCGGTTGTGTATCCTGCGGGCTTATACTTTTTGTTATTTGCAAACTCTTTCGAAAGCACCTTGATCGTCTAAAACGTATAAGCTCATTATTTCAAATAGTTATCGACAGTAACAAAGATAATTTATAGCCACAACAGTTTATATAAATCGGTGCTAAGCAATTTCGTTAATCCTAATCATGCAGCCCGCCTAGTCGCGAGCGCACCAAACTAACGCTGAAGGAACAGTGGTATAAAAATTATGTTCCAAGAAGGCAACGCAGCAGAAGCTGTAGATCTACCTACTTTTCTGAATCTATCTAGTCTAGTCTCTAAAATCTATTCATAGTCAAATATTGCCTATGGGGCCTTTTATATTCCCGCCGATGCGCGCTTCGTCGAAGAGCCCGCGTTTCGAATTCGACGCGCCTCTGCAAATTGCAGCTAGAAGGGTCAGCATCAGCAACACGTGGCCATAAGCTTCTGTGTATTACGAACTGTGTGAAGAGGATGACGCCTGGGACAGTCCAGGACTCATTACATTTCATTCTGGGAGAGCAAGTATCGAACTTTAGTGGATTATGCATGGAGCTAGCAAGTCGGAAAGGGTAAACGAGAGACCTACAGTACCGGACGCGTCTTTTGAATAGACGCCGAAAAAACCGCACTTTTGCGGTTTTTGCGTCTTTTTGCTATAACTCACCCAAAAGTCATCCTTTTGAAAAACCAAGAATATATTTGAGCTCAGGAGATTGAGCTCTATCGTTTGGTATATACATTTCATATGAAAGATCAAAAATGGCCAAAATTGAAAACTTGCGCTCCATTAAGAAGGCCGGCCGCGGACGAGTTGTTGGCCGCAAGGCGTCAAAAACCGTTGCATGGTCACAATTCCTCTAATATGAGGTTTTTTGAGAAAAGGTTGGTACCGTTCGATTCGTCTCCTCGAGATCTACACAAATATCTATACAGCTTTACCAGACCACCGCATTTTCGCAGTGGTTGGTCAAAGATGACTGGAGCAGACTTTTTGGCACTGGAGAAGCTTATATTCCAGGACTTGCGTGTTTTCGGAGCGTCTAAAGCATGGCGTAAAGTGTCCCGTCGTGAAATTGGTCTAAGTTGATACCGTTCGATAGGGCTTTTCGAGCTGAACAGAATGCTACCCTGGCTGGGGCTCGAAGTATAAAGCGCCTTCGCTGTTTTCTTCGTCCGCGAGTTTGCATGCCGTTAGCTCGCCTAGTGTACCCGCAGCGGTCGACCGAAATCTGAAAAAGTCGTGTCACACAAGCCTCACCTGCATCTTCGCAGAGCTGTAACTTGGTCTAGTCATAAGCTACATTGCAGTGTTTCAGCACGCTACTAGAGCATATTACTGCCTACGGAATCCACACGTTCCAGCCAGAAAGATTTGAAGCTGACAGAGTTATCGCGCTCCGAACACGCCCGCGCGTGCAGTTTAGCACAACAACGGTCGATGTTCTCCTCGCTCTTACTCGCCCAGGTTACACTTCTGTCTGCTCTTGATAACACCCTTCAATTCAGCATGAGAAGCTCTATCGAATGGTGTCAAGCATGGCACAATTTGAAGATATCGGTTTTCGATGACGTCACCGTCCGCCTGCCGCGTCTCGAGCGGCCTCGTCCTCGATGGGAAACCGTCAAAAAATCGATGTCCCCGAAATCGGTCGAAATTAGAGCCATTCGATAGCGCTTTTCATGGTGAACAGAGTGGTACCATTGCGAGTGTCGAAAACTCAATTCTGGCCGAGTAAGAGCGCAAGAAACTCTAACTGCTATCTTCTCCTGCTTCAAACTGGCAGCTGAAGCTAAGGCAGTTTAGGCAGCTGAGGTGCTCTGAGCACGTAGTCGTAAAGTATCCTAAACGGCCTGTTCGCCTACGCGTTTTGAGGCTGTTAGCTTCCCGCGTCTTCCCGCAGTGGTACACCGAAATCGGAAAAAATTCGTCACACAAGCCTCACCTTCATATTCGCACCCCTGTAACATTGTCTCTTCCTAAGCTACCTCGCTTTACTTCAGCGTACTAGTGAACCGTTCTACTGAATACGAGATCCAGGAGTTGCAGCCGAAACGATTCGAATTTGACAGAGTTACTACGCTCTGAAAACGCCCGCGCGTGCAATCTGCGAGCGGTCGCCCCACTCGATTGATAGGTTCGATTCTATATGCATTGCTCCCGGCGCACTCCTAAGTCTCGCCGGAACAGAGTACAGCAATTCCTGAGTAGGGCAGCTGAGAATTTCTCATAGAGCTCCCTAAATGCTCACTCTACAAACTGTCCCCCTCGATTGATAGGTTCGATCCCATATGCATTGTTCACGGCGCACTCTCGGAGGATGCCTGGCATTACAAAGCACTTTACGCCATGCTTGAGGTGCTCCATGAGCATACAAGTCCTGGAATATAAGCTTCTCCAATAGCAAAAAGTCTGCTCCCGTCATTTTTGACCACCAACTGCGAAAATGCGGTGGTTTGGCGAAGTTGTATATCTGTTTGTGTAGATCTCGAGGAGACAAATCGAACGGTACCAACCTTTTCTCAAAAAACCTCATATTAGAGGAATTGTGACCATGCAACGGTTTTTGACGCCTTGCGGCCAACAACTCGTCCGCGGCCGGCCTTCTTAATGGAGCGCAAGTTTTCAATTTTGGCCATTTTTGATCTTTCATATGAAATGTATATACCAAACGATAGAGCTCAATCTCCTGAGCTCAAATATATTCTTGGTTTTTCAAACGGATGATTTTGGGTGAGTTATAGCAAAAAGACGCAAAAACCGCAAAAGTGCGGTTTTTCGGCGTCTATTCAAAAGACGCGTCCGGTACTGTACATGTTCGCGTAAAAGGCGGCATAATCGGGAAGGAGGTGCGGACTATCTATGGGGTTGTATGGTAACTAATATCGGTTTTTCTCATGGGAACATCTCTGCAGACAAGAACGTGTTGCGCAAGATATCGGCAATTGCGCTGGCGTCGATGATAATGGATAATGAGTCAGGATGTTTGGGCTCCTCACGTATTGAAGGAAATCCACCTCACCAAATACATAATAACATATGCTGGGTATAATCTATTTTGAATTGCTTCCAAGAACCAAACTATCGATTAGAATGCTTACTGCGTCAACTATCGAAATGGGACGAATTAATCAAGAAAAATGTCCTGAAATGGCCAAGGGCAAAGGCACGATGTTTTCCATCATGATAACGCCTGACCCTACACCTCTTTAATAACCCTTTGTAGATAACGGTGAATGATCAGAATATCAATAAACCACACTAGTGCCTGGTTCGTTTAATCGGCTTCGAAGAAACCCAAGCTGTTTGTTGAAAACATCATGTCTACAAGGTATGCCGGCCATTACACCGTGCCGCATGGTGATGCAAGTATAATAGCCCCATATGACGGTTCTTTTTCCTTTCACCTACACCCTTGCGTTTTTTGGCCTTGTGAAAGGCGACCGCCTAAAACAAGCGTAGGTATCTCATCCAGCTGTCCAGTTATTCTCTTAACAAGTCGACACAGGTAAACAGACCATATGAATTGCGTATGCGGCCTTGATTGATTCAGTATTCTGATAGACCTATTTTATGTGCTGCTATGTGTGTATTTCTTTTTTTCAAATTTCAGGAACATACCTTGGAGGCAATAACCATTTCTGCCCACTTCGTTCGGTTTTCCTTTTGTGCACCAGATGACTTTACGTGGGTATCGGATGCACTCTAAATACGCAGAAATAAAGTGTAAAAGAATGTAAAACAGGCATATATGTTCATGTTTACAACGTCGCAAAAGGCAGACGCGAGACAGATGTGGATCAATTTTAACAAGCAAACAAAAAACTCCAGAAAAATGGTTCAATCAAACAAGAACTGGGTGTGGTCGATCTCCATGATTAGAATCCGTCAAATTTAGGTCAAATTTTCGATGCATGCCGCTTAAAATGGGGTGTAGAGTAAACATTTGTCAAGTTCTTCGTTATGCTTATGTAAGCGCTACCTGCTCTATGCCTAAAGAAGGAACCACGGAATCAGGAACCATCTATGCCCAAAGTGTTGATCTCGGACAAGGCAATGCAATTTTTATTTTAACACCTCTAGTTCGGGAAGGCATCGAACTATATAAATTCATAACCACAGCCATACTAGGTTTGTGCAGAATTTTGTGAATAAGATAAACATCAAATACCTTTCGTCGTGATACGAGGGAGGGAAGATCCAAATGTCTATTTCTGAGCACTGCGTTGGGGGATATTGGAGCATAAGAAGTCTCCCATGCGAATAAACAATTTTGGAGTAAAATTATTTTGAACTTCTCAATTCTGGATATATACATAATCCTTCTAGGGTTGAATACTGTAGTGCTCGTTTCAACTAATGAACGTATATAGGTCTTGCTAACCCTTATTAAGAAATCTGTCCCTTTTAGAGAGAGCTTTAAATAAATGAAATGCTGTATATGAAACCAAGATCTCTAACGTCCAATGTTATGTGGAAACCATCCGCTTTGCATGTCCATATGCTGTGCAGTTGACGAATGATGCTAATACGCATGTAACTCGTTTTGTTTGGAGCCAAGAGGAACTACCATTGTTTAGACCAAGGAGCTAATGATTCCCCTTTGAGCACATTATTCGTCATCAGCACCAACAATGACCTTGTATACTTTTAAATCATCTGAATACATGTCACAATCACGAACATTTCGAAACATTTCCGTAATTTCCGAACTAAAAATGTTAAAGAATATAGGCGATAAGACCCTTCCTAAAATCAATCCCCTTGCTGAATAGTTCACTTTTCTGGGCTGTCATGGAGGCAACTTGCGTGAGGATTAAGCCTGTGCAATGAATTTTAGGGATCACTGTTCAAGTTACTGTTTTTGCTTCCCAGACAAACCTGTTACCACTTCACCGATCACGAAGGGACAGAGCTTGGTTGGCTTGGTTGGAACCAAAGCGAAAATCTGTTTCGGAGAGAATGTGCCAACGGACACCTTAGCCGACTGCATTATTCCATGACATGAAAAACCATGTGTTAGTACACAAGTTCAGAGTTATTATTTCCTCTCAAAGTTTTATAGTGCACAAAGCACCGACTTGGTCATTGTTTTGACCCGTAGCTCATGGGATAGATCAATCCCAATTATCGAAGAAAGTTCCTGCATTCTTGAGAAGCTATTACCCTTCTAGATTTTGCTGATCCCGTCAAGGCGTCTTCGTCAATGTCATCGTTCTTCTTCAAAAATTCCTGAAATTTCACTTGAATCGGAGAGAGGAAGCGCTACAAACGACAATAACGCGCTAAAGGTGTCCTCACGATGCCTTGCGAACCATATTGCATACACCTGTATTCAATTCCAGTGGCCGGATTCATCAACGAATTAACCAATTTAACAGAGAAAATACAGCGAAATCCATGATAGAGTGGTGAAATGTTTCACCATGTCGCTTGATAAGCCACGCTATTAAGGATTTCGGCTTTCCCTATTAAAACTGCAGTAAGTCGTTGATGTATCCGGCCCCAGGATGGTAGTTCGGTTGTTCACTGCTAACCGCGCTGATCGTGAGCTGTGTGGTATGTCTCTCATCCCAAATTCGAGAATCGCTGTCTTACGTAAAAACACCCGCGTGCTTTTCAAAAATCTTCCGGAGCACCGCGTATTGCAGCCACGCCGTCAGCTCACGTTGATGTGACTACAACATCTGGGGTCGGATTCATCAACGACTTACGTAACTTTAACGGAGAATTGTAAGCGATAAGGTCAGATAACGCGGCTTATCGCTCACCATATCGCTTGATAAGCCGCGTTATTTATCTGAGCTTTTCGCTTAGAATTCTCCGTTAAAGTTACGTAAGTCGTTGATGAATCCGGCCCCTGGACAGGTGGTGAATGGAGCTCGTTACTTACTGGGGAGCAGAGGTTGCTCGTGAGGACCACACCGTTGATGGGGAGAGCGAGTCAAGTAAAGGCCCCCGCAGACCTCTGCGGCGAGCGGCGACGGCGAACGGCGAAACCGCTGAGCGGCTTGACTCATCATCAGGGTCAAGCGTGGGGTTCGATTTTTGATGGAAATTTACGACCCCCCCCCCCTCTGAAGCGGAATTTGTACGACTCCCTCCCTCTCTCTTCCACTGTTCTATTTCTTGTATTTCTTGATTTTTTCAAGGTTTCTTGTGCAGTTTGAACTCTTTAATAGATTCTTCTTTTCAGGTGCGGCTTCGGCACTGAAGAGGACAATGAAACGAGTTCCCTGATCAATAATGTTTTCAAAACACAATAAAATTCTTTAAAATTTTGAACGCTGTTTTCGACACTTCAAAATAAATATCTTCTGGTAGCAGTTTCCAATCATCACTGTTCAATTTATGGAGTTTTTTTCAGGACACCATGGACACGGAACATTCTTCTACCTGAAGTAGCGACGTTTGCATCTGAAATTGTGCTCCGAAATTGTGTTATATGAAAATTTGAGTATTACTTTCTGACAAAGACTTAAGTGCTTTCTTTATTTATTTTTTTGAAGCGTTCCTCGAATCGATTATGGAGCGGAAAACGGAAGGATGGACGATGGACTTTTCTCGGAAATAATGTTCTCCCATCCTAAGAAAACGTCAAAAAAAACGAAAATGGAGCTAAAAACCCCAGCTCTGTACATGATACAGCAAAAAACAAGATTATCCGCAGCGGTGACTGAACTGCGATGACGATATGATTAGGATGGATCGTAAGCAAAATTCTCGTTTTTCATGAAAAAAAATTTTAGCCGAAGCAGACCACCCATACGAATAAAATTTTGCCACAAAAACTTCCAAGTCATGGTCAATGCACAGTGAAAAAATCATGATTTTCTGGATCGAACAGGATGAATCGACCTCAGGTCGACTTTGCACCAACGTCGTCGGAGCATGAAACTAAACGTTCACAAAAAGGTTCATAACTCGGTAAGTTTTTCGTATTTTGAAAATTCTTCTAGCCTGTCAAGAAGAAGATAAAACGCTCTTTCTCACAGTGTAAAAATCTTTTCCAAAAAAGGAGTCGTCACGCGTGGCTGCTGGTTCGATTTTTGAGCGAAAAAAATAGAAGTGGCTTCACAAAAATATTCATAACTTGACCAGTTCTTCGAAGTTTCAAAATCCCGCTAGCTTTTCAAAAACTAGAGGAAGAACCCTTTCTTGCTATGTAAGAATTAATGTCCAAAAATTCGGTCTTCATGCGCGGCAGGGGAGGTTCAATTTCGGCTCCATGTCGCGAAAATACGTACCGGAAATCGAACCCCCCGCCCCGCATGAAGACCCCTTTCTTGAAAAACGGTTCTTATACGGTTAGAAAACATATTTGCTCTATTTTTTGACGAGTAAGCGGAATTTTTGATTTTCGGAAAAATAGCCGAGATATGATCAATTTTTGCAAGTCGTGAACTGAATCCTTCACCGGCGTCATCGGAGTGATTTCACAAAAATATTCATAACTCGGTAACATTTTAGAAATTCAAAAATCCCTCTAGCTTTTTGAAAAGTAGATAAACAGCGCTTCTTTACGGTTACAATCTCGTTTAGCAAAAAAGGGATCTTCATGCGGGGCGGGGGGGTTCGATTTCCGGTACGTATTTTCGCGACATGGAGCCGAAATTGTTTCCTCTGCCGCGCATGAAGACCGAATTTTTGGACATTAATTCTCACATAGCAAGAAAGGGCTCTTCCTCTGGTTTCTGAAAAGCTAGAGGACTTTTTAAATTTCGAAAAACTAGTCGAGTTATGAATATTTTTGTGAAGCCTCTTCATTTTTTTTCGCTCAAAAATCGAACCAGCAGCCACGCATGACGACTCCTTTTTTGGAAAAAGGTTTTTACACGATGAGAAAGCGCGTTTTATCTACTTTACAAAATCCTAAAAGAATTTTCGAAACTCGAAAAACTTACCGAGTTATGAACCTTTTTGTGAACGTTCAATTTTATGCTCCGATGACGTTGGTGCAAAGTCGACCAGAGGTCGATTCAACCTGTTCTATCCAAAATTCACAATTTTTCACAGTGAATTAATCAAAACTTCTAGGTTCTTGTGGCTAAATTTTATCCGTATGGGTGATCTGCTTCGGCTAAAAAATAATATTTTCATGAAAAATGAGAATTTTGTAGGCGATCCATCCTCGTCATATCTTCATCGCAGCGGAGAAGCATAGTTTTTATTGTATGTTGAGCACGACTTAAAATTTTATATGATACGATTCCACTCTCTGTCGTCCTGTCCTTCAGAAGGCAGAAAAAAAATTTCCAGCAAGGAGTCCATCCATACTTCAATTACGATTGATCACGTCAAAGAACGCAGTAGCCGCATGTAAACTGACGTAACACGTAGATTTTTTGGGGCTCCTGGAAAATTCATAAGGCTCTAGTAGATGTGTTTTCTATGCTTTAAAAGGCAGGTTCTAAAAGTAACATCTTCCATGTGATTAGTGTGTCGATATCTTTTCGGTAAATCGGAGCGTCTGATCATATAGAATATCGTTTCAGAGAAACATAGTTTTATCACTGTGTGTCAAACGGGCTTAAAATTTTATAGGGTGCGATTTCATTTTCTGATGCTGTTTCCTGCAGGAGAGAAATTACCTTTCAAGCAAGTCCGTCCTTTGGTTGCCATTCGGTCATCGACTCGAAGAGCGCTTCAAAAATCTTGTAGGGAAAGCACTTAGGTCGTCATCAGTAATTAACACTTGAAATTTTATAGAGTGCAATTCTGGAAGTATATGTCGCTCATCAGGCAGAAAACTACCATGTCCATGACGTCCTGGGAAAATCTGAAAAAATGAAAATCTCTCTTTGACTATAAATCTGCAGACAGGAAATCTTTATTTTTCACTGCACAGTAATCGGCATAAAAATTTTTTTGATATTCAATCCTATTTTTTTAACTCCAGGAAACGCAAGTGCTTGTAAATCTCCGCATTGTCGTAGTCACACCTGGAAAAACAACTTATTAATAGATGCAAACATCGTCTAAAAACCTGAATTTGGAGAGAGTCCTCTGCCAAAACCGAGAGAGTACGACCCCCCTCCATTCGAGGCTACAGTACGACCCCCCCCCTTCGATTCCCGAACCTCAAGCTTGACCCTGCTCATCATCAGTGGGAGCGGTGACGGCGAGGTACTGTACTGTTTCTAGTCGGGACCGACTGTCGCCAGCGGCGTCGCCGGCCGGCCAGCGACGCCGCTGGCGGCGAGCTCTGCGTCCCTGCCCTATGGTTAAGCATAGGGCAGCGGCAACGCCGCAGAAGTCTGCGGGGGCCTTAAAGGCCGGCGTCGCCCAGCGGCACCGGCGGCGTCGCTGGCGGAAATGACTTGAAACATTCCACCCGGCGGCGCCGCTCCAGCGTCTGTCTGTCTGCGCTCTGCGCTCTGCCCTTTCGCGGCGGGATCCAGAGCGGAGACGGTCGATGCGGGCGCGCGATCGTCATCGGGGCGCGTTATTGTTAAGCACCAGTCGGTCCCGACTAGAAACAGTACAGTACCGCCGTCACCGCTCTCACTGATGATGAGTCAAGCCGCTCAGCGATTTCGCCGTCCGCTGCCCGCCGCTCGCCGCAGAAGTCTGCGGGGGCCTTAAGAGGAATCCCTTGACTAGCATAAAATGTGTTTCATTTTTAGCAAGTCGTTAAAACAAACGAGTAGGGATTCTTGAAGCCACTGTGAAATCGGCGCCTCAGGAGTTCTTGAGTCCCTTGTACGCCCGCGATGCCAGTGCTGACAAGCGGCTCGGCGCACAGTGGATGCTGTTGCTTAGTGCGAGGGAAGTCGTGGGTTCGATTCTCCTGCGCTGTTGCGTTTTTGCACTTCATTTGATTCGCTGATATTTGAGGTTTTTACCTAACGTCAATACCATCCATTTTCAGTTGCTTTTTTAAGCATTTTCCAGCTGTATGCTGTGGAGAGTAGCTTTTCTGCGACTGGTTTATTAAACTAACCGGTTTTTTAACAATGGGCAATGAGAAAGCTGTTCAACATAATGATGTAAACATTCAATATCAGGGATACACAGACAAAAGTGAATGAAACAGAAGAACTGGTCACAACACGAACTGCATGAAAAGGTACACCCTCCTCAAAGAAGCGCATGCAAATCGAACCCGCGACCTTCTTCGCGTGAAGCAATGTCACCGCTCACTGCGCTCCGAGCCGCTTGTCAGCACTGGCATCACGGGCGGGACTCGAGAACACATGAGGCGCCGGTTCCACAGTGGCTTCAAGAATCCCCTACTTGTTTGTTTCAACTACTTGGCAAAAATGAAACTTTTGTTTTTATTTTTATGCTAATTAAGGGGCGACGATTTCTCCTATATGACTCGCCCTCCCCGTTCAGACATGCGCTTCAGACCCTCCTCTTGTTAGGGCTGGAAATTTTTGTATGAACAGCTTAGGTGGACCGACCGCATCTAGTACTTTCCCTTCCCATTCCTGCGCTGGAGGACAGCTGTACCCAAATACACAGTCTCCAACACTTTTCCCTTTCAACTACAATGTTGGGTGCTCACTCGAGAGGACATAAGGTTTGCAGGCTGTACTACATATATGATCCATATTTTATCTTACTAACATGATTTTTATGAGAATGGTAGGAAGATCCCCACCTCCGATTAAACTTTCACCTAAGGCGACTATGCAAAGCAAAGCAGTCCTAATTAGACCTAATCACTTTCTGCGTATACATTCCGGAGTTGTGGGTTGATGTGCAGGTTAGCTCATCGACCCGCGATACTGTAGCGTGTGGCGGCTGTCGTTGCGTCGCGGATCGCGTCGGCGTTCACGTGGGCATTCGATCGATGTCTTGTATTCCGGCGATGGCACTTTGGTAAAGCGGTTCATGGGGCAATGATAGTGGCGTTGCTTCATACGAAGGAGGTTGAAAGTCCGGTTGTCCTGCGTTGCCACATTTTTGCACCACACCCTGGAGTCCTTTTCCTAGCTCTAGTCTGTAGCTGGTCAGCTGCAGGAGAATCGCTAAGACCACTAGAACCAGATCGGAATAGATGCATGGGGAAGACGTCGTGGAATGCATAATATTGGCGCGCGAGGGTTGATGCGCAGGTTTGTGGGATATTGTAGCGTGCTCCTGTTGCCAATGCATCGTGGCTCGCATCGACGTCTCTTGTACGCCCGCGACTATCCTATTGGCAAGGGGATCGTGGCGCAGTGGGTAGCGGGGTTGCTTCATACGGGTGAGCTTGTGGGGTTTGATTCTCCTGCGTTGCGGCACTTTTGCCCCGCATCCTGGAGTCCCTTCCCTCTAGCTGCGGACTACCCCTGAGTCCCTCCCCTAGCCTGGTTCTGCGCACAAACAGCGCAGAGTCCAGCGGCGGTCTCCCCCTGAGCGACGAAAAAGCTCAAATAGAGCGGTCATATTGATACAACCGTACTCGGATGCCAAAGTTGCGCCCCGACGCAAAAAATCTATTGCGATCTGGGCTCGGATTCATCCACGACTTACACAACTTTAACAGAGAATTCACTGCGGATTATCGCTCACTATCGCTTGATAAGGCGCGCTATCAGGGGTTTCGGCTGCAATTTTCTCTGTTAAATGCTGTAACCCTTTGAAGAATGCGGCCCCTGATTTTAGCGGCCATAGATCCACACCAGCTGCAAACTCTCCCTGGGCGACGAAAGCAGTTTCCACACGAGCAGCTTGGATCTCACACACCCTGGAGTCCCTTACCAGGCCTTTCTTCGGACTCCTCCTGAGCGACGAAAGCAGTTTCCACACGAGCAGTTTTGATGTCACCCACCCTGGAATGCCTTCTCTAGCCTGGCAACCCAGCTGCGGGCTCCACCTGGGCGACGAAAACGAGCTCCAACGGCTCGGATGATGTAAGCAGACGCTGGCACATTGCCTCGGCAGCAAGTGGTTAGGTCTAATGGCTATCGTGCAAGAGCGGAGCTCCAGAACAGCTAGCGCCTGAATTTTCCGTTTTCCTGCAACACCACATCTTTGTAGCACTGCAATAGGTGACCCTGGTGGTCCCACCCAGAGCCATTTTATGCCTAAGTCGCGGAGTTGCCGCCTTTGTGCTCAATTTCTTTCTTGTCGCCCCGATTCCATTAGGATGTGATCGAAAACAGTTGTCTGTAAACTTACCCTTTTGCGATGCTCAGCCTTTGATCCTGAAACCGGATCACACTTAAGTGAATGTGAACTATATTCTCAAATAACAATATACGAATTTTTAAGAAAGGATCTCACTGCTGCCCTTGCTGCCCTTTTTCGTCTGAAATTAGTATGGATAAGTGTGTGCACGGGCCTTTATTTTTTGAAACCAACCATATTGTAGCGGACAAGATAGGAAAATGTCGGACAACCGCACTTTGTGTTGTTGGTTGTTGAAAACATGATAATGGTTATATCATTGCTTGTTTACTTTAAGACTATACTATTGAAAATGAACGGTTGGAAAGCATCTTTGGCAATGAAAAAAGCGTTTCTCAATGCGGTTAGGGGAAAGACGTCATGTACGCTATCAAGCACCCAGAGGATGGCATCCACATGTAGTGTTTGCATCACACGTATCATACTTCTTGAAGCTTGAGCACCTGCAATACGCGGTGGATGCCGTGTATGTATGAATTTCTGCGGCGTCAACCTAACGCGGTGTCACCGGTTCTCGTACCTACGCATACGTCCTAACGATGTCGGAACTTAGAGAAGCACATTAAATAAGCAATGAGCGTATGGAAATAAGCAACCTACGCATCACGCTGTCCAGGTATTCGCAGATTCCGATTTCCTAGATGGAAGGGGCTCAATCAAAATTGGTTCTTATCGGGGCATGGATGCCAAGTGGCTCGGAGGGATCAGCATGCAAAGCAGCCTTATACGACGTTTTCTATTTCACGCAATTAAAAAATTTGTGCAGCTCTGGTGTGCACTGCTTCTTTGGAAAACTGAGCTGAGCCACATCCGGGACCTCATCAATGATACCCTGGTATCATCTCACCGCGGATTCGCCACATCGGCCTACGTAGTATGTGATACAGAGAGATAGAAAGATACTGAAATACAGACACGACAACCGATACATCGTTACCGACCGGTTCGCGGTTGATGAATCTGGCACATGGTGCTAGGTAAGCTGTAAACAATATAAGGAAGTAAACTTTCTAGCAAAACGAGTAAACGAGTAAAAACTATTTTAATAAACTGAAAATATGGCCAGAAGCTCATCTAGTTTTTATAATGGATAGAGCGAGGTTCGCAGTGCAAATCTTCTTCATATTATTCTTCAGCGTTCCGCTTCGTTGCGGGGTCCTCTCTTCTGGTGTCATGACGCCACCTTTCTCGATCCTGCGCTTGATCAGGGTGGACGGCAGTTACCTTCATGTCCGTGTGCAAAGTATCGGACCAAGCTGCCTCAGGCGTCCTCTATGCCGCTTTTCTGACACTTCCAGCTCAAGACCTATCTTGCGGACGCCGTCTTCTTTCCCACGCAAAACGTGGCTGTACCATCGTAAGCGAGCTTCGCGTATCTTGTCCGCTATCGGCGCTACACCGAACTTCTGCCGAATAGCTTCGTTTCGGAAGCGGTCCATGTGGGTGACTCCGGTCGTCCAGCGCAGCATCTTTATTTCCTTGACACTAAGGCGCGTTTCAACTTCCTTAGTTCCAGGATAACACTCTTCTTCGACTTCAGATGCTTTGGTATCTTCCTATCGCAGAGCGCGCCAGTCAGCGAACGCCACTTGGACCAAGTTGCACTCACGCGTGAGTTCACTTCAACCAGACCGCTATCAGAAGCTATTGCTGACCCCAGGTATTTAAACACCGAAGTGCGTGCAAGCTCAGTGCGTCAATCATAATGGAGCCGGACTCGTTTTACGTCAGTCGTTAGGTACTCGGTCTTCTTGACGTTCAATTTGAGTCCGAACATGGCCAGGCGGTCGCACCAAGCTTGCACCTGACACTCGAGATCATCTTTATCTTCGCAAGCGAGCATCACGTCATCAGCATAGAGCAATGTCCATGGGACAGGCTTCTGAAGATCTCTCGTAATGGCATCCATGACGATAAAAAGAGAAGTGGGGAAAGCGCAGAACCTTTGTGCACCCCAACAGAGATGGGAAACTCTATTGAGGTTCCAGCTGCAGTTTGCACTCTACTCTTTGGGCAAGAATAGAGCCTCCGCACCCATTCTATGAGCTCCTCAGGTATGTTGTGTTGTCGCAAGGAGTACCATATAAGCTCACGCGGTACGCGGTCGAAGGCCTTCTCCAAGTCGAGAAAGGCGATGTGCACCGGATTCTGTTTCTCGCGAAGCTTCTCCACCGAGAGGCGGGCGGCGTGTATAGCATCAATGGTCCCACAAGCAGACACAAAGCCGCACTGGTTGTCAGAGAGCTTGATGATTTCACGAATTCGTCTATCGAGGATTCGCTCGAAGATCTTCATGCTGTGCAAAAGCAATCGAATCAGAGGTAATCGGAACAGTCTGCAGGGCTGCCCTTCTTCTTCCAAATCGGAATCGTTGCACTGTTCTGGCAACACTCCGGCACTTTCTTCTCCTTTACCACCTGGTTGAAGAACTCAGCCTACTTCTCAGCTGGATACCAGAGCTTCGACTTCCAAATACCGACTGCCCGATCATCCGGCCTTGTCGCATCATCTTCTTGAGAGCCGCTTCCGTTTCCTCCACAGTGATCTTGTGAACGGGACCGTGAACAGAAGCCACAGAAGGGATGGCCGGATGAGGAAATTCCATAATGGAAATTTCATCAAAGTAATCACGGCATCGTTCAGCGCCCTTTTGCGGTCTGTCAGAAGATGGCCGCTCTCATCATTGATGCCAACAAACTTTTCAATGTCCTCGGTTTGGCGATGGCGCGTATTAGCAAGTCGGTACAAATACCGTTCACCATCGCGCGACTCGAGCTTTCGGTACACATCACCATAATGAGTGGCTCTCGCAACAGCCACGCAACAGCCCTTTCATTGCACCCTTCTTCGCCTTCTGATACTCCTGCCAGTTGTCGGCTGTTCTGTCGCCGCGAAACACATGAAAAACCTTCGCTTTCACATCGTTCGTTCACAGCCATGTCTGCTTGTCGACTTTGCGTCGTCGCTTCAGTCGCTCTCTTCCACGTTTCATTGACAGTCGTGACTTTCGGAAACCGCACGCGAGAAATCACAGTTACTTCCTTCTCTCTCATTCGCCACTACGTGAGTCTTGCAGCATCGCATCGCTCGATCTGCTTCAGCCTCGGAGGGGTGATCGCTAGGGTGCAGATCAGCGGTCGATGCTGTGGGGCGACCGTCTCATACGGCACGACCTTCTCGTCTGTGACAGCACTTCGGTCGTGATCCTTCACAAGGACAAAGCCTATCTAAGACTTGGAGCTACCACTATAGTATGAGACGTTTTCGGAAAACGGTGTTCACAATCAGGGATGGGTGGAATTTCTGTTTTCTGTTTTCTGATTTTCTGTCCATTTTGGGCAAATTTTTTCTGTTTTATGTTTTCTGGGAAAATAGCCAAAAATCGGCCAGAAGACAGAAAATGGAGCCGCGAACAAAATTGTAGCATAGAAAAAACAATCCAAATAGTATCATAGAATCACTACTTTCATTCCAAAATAATGTTTTTGAAGTATTTTAAACTGTAAGCATGTGGCGCTCTTGCATGTGTTCGTGTAGAAATTGCGCCATGCATTCAGCAACTATTCTGCTTTGCTTGGTTGGTTGAATGTGTAAGCGCTGCTGACATGGAGTTCCTGCATGGGACATTCTCGACTTTAATAATTTGGTTTCGTATTCTTTTCCATTCAAACAGTATTTTGTATTTACGGTTACTTTCAACTTGATGCTAAGCTATATTATTGAGATATTAAAATTAGTGTTCTGAGGAGCATTTAATTATCTATTAACTAATCGGTTGTCTTAGTTAGTCAGTTAGTTACCGTGGGTAGGATTGTTCTCCACAGTGAAAATTGGAAATTGTTGGCCGGTCATCCCCAATCATCGCTTTCAGCAGAGCTTTTCGTGAGGTCATTTTTCTAATTCTGAACCTTGCTCAGCTTTTGGCTGTCAAAAATTAGTAAGGGACAGAAAAGTTTTAGTTACCTTTGATTTCGCTGATGCAGTGCTACAGTGCTGAACCACGAAATTTTTCATGTTTTACCTTCATCACCTAAGTAGTGCCTTCATTCGTCCCTGTAGTGTGTCACAGTGCTCCAATGGATCCTCCTTACTCGACACGAATAGTGTCATATGGATCGTTTAGAACTTTCACAAAGAAGTCAGAAATCCGACCAACACGTTGTTGGGCTACTGGTGTGCTCTTGACATCCAGCGGAATCCAGTCGGCAGGGGCTCTCGTCCAGCAGTTGTCTGCGAAGCGCATTACGTGGCCGGCCCACCTAATTTTCGACGACTTGGCCCACGGGACAGCGTCTCTGATTTTCGGACGTCGACGAAGCTCGGACCTTTGGAGGCCTTTCTCTGGCTTGCCTGAATCTTATCACTCCGAGCATCGTTCTCTCGATTCCACGATATGCGACGCTGATCACGTGTTCATCCTGCTTTCGTATAGCCCAGGTCTCTGAGGCGTATGTTAGGGTAGGAATAACGGTAGAGTCGAATAGGTGGGCACGAAGTCGAACGTTCTTCGTCTTCTTCGCGACTTCTTCGACGCGCTTGAAAGCTTCCCAAGCCGCGTTTCTTCCTGCTCCTCTCTGGCGCTAAGTCGTTGACCATGTTGACTTTGCGATCCAGATACACGTGGCTGGAGCGTTCGGAGATGTTTCCGTTCAGCGAGAATGGGGCATCAGAAACCTATTCATTCCTCATAAACATCGTCTTCGTAAAGTTCAGCTGCAAACCGAGTCAAACAGTTTACTGATTGTGTTGAATTTAGAGCGCACTAGAAATGTTTATAAACACTTGCAAGTAAAAACGCTGGCCCACAACTTCGTTTTTAGTCATACAAAAGCATTTGCTACTGGAAAAATAAATCTTTGAGTGGAATAATTAGGTCGTGTAACAATTCCGAAATTTTCTGTTTTCTGTTTTCTGATTTTTTTGTTTTCTGGTTTCTGTTTTCTGACAAAAGCAATTTTCTGTTTTCTGTTTTCTGGGAAAATTTTCAAAATTTCCGCCCATCCCCGTTTACAATGGCGAGATTATGCGATTTCGCATACTCAAGAATACGCTCACCATCGGCGTTACGAGGCCCGTATCCGAAACCACCATGACAGCTGTACCCGTCCTTTGTAGCGCCTACGTGCCCATTAAGCTCACAAGCGACTATGATGACATCTTTCGGCGGTGCCTCTGCTGTCTTCTCATCAATCAAGCTCCAAAACTCTTCATTGGCTTGACCGGAGCAGCCAGACTGCGGAGCATACGCAGAGAAGAAGTGATAGAGTCGCTCCTTAGTGGCGGCAACGATCTTCATCAATCGATCGCTAAAGCGCTCGAAACTTACGATCGAGTAACGAAATCGTTCGGAGATGATTATTCCGACACACTGGTTGTCATGGGGCTTCCACATAGAACGGCCTTGAAGCCACGTCCTATGTCCTTTGATTTGCCGCAGGACCACCTCGTCTCCTGCACCGCACAGAAATCAACTCTTCGTCGCTCCAGTGCTTCAACCAACTCGCACGAGCGGCCCGTCAACGCACCCATATTCAGCGTTGCCACGCGGGCCCTGCCTACGTTCCGGGACATTCGGACTAGCTGAGTTGCCTCGCGATGCCGTCCTCGCACCGGGAACTCTTTCATACTTTTCACACTCGCCGGGCTTTGTGAGTGCGCTTAGACTCCCGCGGAGCACTATCTGCAGAAATCTGAACTGGGGTGGGGGAACTGTCACTGAACTGTCATACACCACGTGATGCGACATGGCTCTTCGTAGGCCGACCTGTCCTGTAGCCTGCATTCGAAATTCGAATATACATGATTGGCTTAGCTCGCACAGTGAACAGTTTCCAGTGGCACCACGTGGAGGAACCGAGATCGCCACCGTTCGCACTACGAAAACTAGTGCGAAAACACTGTATTTCAAGTACGAATCATTCGCAAACGTTTCACTCAAGCCTCTATCTTATATATTTTTAATTATCTCTATAAAGCAAATTTTGTCCTAATGCAAGTGTTTTTTTACGAGATCGATCAAAATGTCCGAGACTCGGTGGTTCAGGGGCAGATTTAGCTTCTGCTACCACACAAAGAAATAACCGATGGTTTATTGCAATAACTTAAACTTGGGTAATTAAACAAAAAAACTAAGTAATTAAAGTAATTACACGCAAACTCAAAAATAAGGCACGATTTTATGATTAAATAGAATAAGTGACAAATAAAGACATACACATCAACACAAACAGCTATAGAAAAGAATAACATGAGGAAGCAAAATAAGGATAAATATGAAACTAAAAATGAGCAACGCCATGCGCCGCGCTTCGCACTAGAATAATTGTTGACTGAAGCGCATCCCACCGTACTTTCAGGACCGTTGTCATTTGCACCGCGAGATGAAGAGATAGATAGCGCCTTGCGAAATGCTACTACAAACGCTTTTCACGCGAAATGGCTCAACTTTTTTCATACTACTTTAGAAAAATTAGATCACTAGATGGTGTGAATCCGCGATGACAGCTACGCTCACTGAATGCGTTCTAAACCCATCTTCTATCCCAATCCCATCCTGCATAGGATCGTTAAGGTGCAGTGCCGTCAACAAGGATTGCGCCGCAGATTGCGTAAACCTGAGAGCGCAGCGTGTACTGGACGCCGTTTTATCAGGTTCCGCCTTTGTACGTATCAGCGTCGTTTCTTCATTTAAAGTCATATTCACCTTACTCCCTCCTTTTTGCATGGTCGTGCTACTCTTTTAGTGGACGATTACCGCGAACATGACAGTGATGCATTGTCTACCTGTTCGGGTGGTTAGGATGAATCCTAGTATGGGATGTAGCTTTTTAAATACTGCAAATCTATTATATTATTTTTTATCTATGGCATTTGATTTGCTACTGAACTTATAACTAGTTTGTTATTTTGTTGCAGATTTGACCAAAGATGAAGCTAGCTATAGTGACACCTACAAGTAGAGTGTAACTTAATGTAGTTACACAATGCAATGATATGACCATCTTTATAATGGCCCGCCCTAACACGCATTGCGCAGTTACTCTGCGTAGAAGGATTGGAGTCTGCTTGTATCTTTATCCAAACAGCATTCAAACGCATGTATCCTTATCCTTACCCGAACAGCATTTAAAACAGCTGTGAACACAAACTTTGCGGAGGTTTATTTTTTATGCTAAGGATAGCAGGCGATTTTGCTTCACACTTGCATTTATTCAGGAATAGTTAGGAAGATATTGACTATTGCTGCGGTAGTATGTAAAACAATATTTGTGAACCTTGTTATGTTGCAGCCTTTCTCTACCTTCCTTACCACATTGACGACTATACGTAGCATTTGTGCTTGAAAAAGCAGTCGCGTGGGACGACGCAAATCGTTTTTGATGGGAAACTTTCAACTCGATTTTTGTAACCGTGTTGTTGTACATGTAGTTGGCCCTATGTTGTTGTGTCGTGGATCTCGTTGTATGAGTCATCATTTGTTGCGATCCCTGGTCGCAGATCATCGATTTGAACCATTTGCCGACGTCAACACCAGGGGTGCACTTTAACGGTTAACGATTTAACGAATTTAACGAATTAACGGCATTTCTCGTTAAAATCTGGCTTAACGACCTAACGGAAATTTTTAGAAATTTAACGGAATTTTTAACGGACTTTCTACTCAGTGATTTTATCACATTTACCCTTAGTCTTCACAATTGTTGCAGGTCTCACTCTCCCGATTAGAATTGTTCCTGAAAAACTATTGAAATTGGCAAGAACATTTTGATGTTTCCATGAATTTGTTTTGCATTGTTGGAATAACGCATTTTGGGGCGTGGGTAGCGTAGTCGGAGGAGGTGCCGGCTGTGACCCGATACCAGGTTCCTGGTTAGGATTTTCCGCCCCAGCCAACCAAGCTCTCCATCCAGACTTGTCTGGAAGGATAAAGCGCTGACTTGTTCATCAGCTCGCCACCGCAAGTAGGTATAGGCTAAACACGCATACAAGTCTCCTCTGCATCTCATATAAGTAGAATGCGGGCGCATCCCAAAAGGGATTGAGTAACGCCGTCCTTTATATTTATCCTTTAATGCCTTTATGAGCCAGAAATTTCTTCGCCGAGCCCCCAAGTACGTCAACGAATCGACAAAATTATACTGGTCTAACCACCTCGTAAGATATGCCTATCCTCACCTGGCGCTGCTTATCCTAGAATACTTTTGCCCGCCACCTGGAACAGCCGAGAGGAGAGAATGATTTCGGCCGCTGTACGTATTTTAAACAATTTTAGAAAGGCGCTACTACCAACAATTTGGGAAGTTACTTTTCCTGAACGTTAACACATTAACGATGTGTCACATCTATTCAAGAGTGTGGAACATGTGACGCGATGCCGTGTCATGGCCACGACGTTGCAAAACAAATGGATGGTCCCACGCACCGGGCACTCGAAAATCGTGCGTCCGATAACGTGGAAACATTCCACTGACCGGCTTTTAATTGTATTCTTATTTGATCTTTTTGTACATAGTGGCTTGGGCCCGCATCGAAATTGTATATGGTCGAAGAACAGTCAGACAAAACGGTTTCGCAAAGAACTAGGGAAGGAGGGAACTCCGGATTCTGCCTGATCGCACATTTTAAGATGCCTTGTCGGTGATCGTCTTCCATAATAATTCCATAGCTGTTCTTATTCCATACCCAGCAGATAATTTGTTACCGAAGGCTTATTTATTTTTCTACGTCTGTTGATCTTGAATTGTTTGAATTACATTGCAATGTTGCCTGTTGAACTCTTGAAGTGGAAACCTATACGATTTGCTTGATTTTTTCACTTGAAATAAGGGTTTGCATCTATTTTGTATTTTTAACGAAATTTAACGATTTACCGGTAATTTAACGAAACGATTTTTCCGTTAAAAAATTTCGTTAAAAAATTTAACGCACAGAATTTTGTGTGCACTCCTGGTCGACACTATTGGCGCGGAAAACTGCGCATATAAGGCGGCCTAACTGGTCGATGTGCTCTCTCTCAATGCGTCTTTTTGGTCTCACGTGGGCTCATTTGGGGTTCATTGGAGTATATTCGTGTCTGTTCCATTTTTCATTATCCTCATCAATTCGTTTCGACTGGTTGTAGTATCGACAAAAAGTGTGTTAACCAGTGTCTGTATTAACCATATTTATCCTACGGTTGAGCCCAGGAGTACTTCTAGACTGGTTCGGTAATAACTTTTTTCTTCAAAGTGAGGCGGCAAAAAGAGCGATTCTGGAGGATACTGTTGGATACAACACCAGTACAAATGATGTGTACGCGGCAGCTAGCTTAAAAGCCAGCTGCCTCACGCACGCACCACTGCGAAACGCGCAATGTCGTCAATGTGTTAAGATTTTGAGTTATTTACGGTATGAGGTCATCCAGACACCCCCTCTTCCCACCCCCCCCCCCCTACCCACGACCACGACCACCACCCACTCAACATTGGGATCGTCTCCAGACGGTTCATTGATGTCGTTGCTTGTGCTAATCAGTACACTCGTCCCTTAGTTTCTTCGACAACCCTACTAATATCTCACCACACGGTTTCGCACGTCACGCTAGCGTCAAGTTGATGCAGGCTCCTTCACTCATCATCCTCAAACCCGGGCAACCTCAGCAAAGGTCGACATTTTCGATAGGTGCTGAGCGTCAGCTTGACTTTGGTCACAGGACGAAAGGTCTATCAGGATGGGGGATTCCACCACTTCTAATACAATTCTGAACATCATTTTTTCCACCCGGAACCGCTACACCAGCGACGAATTACCTAGCCGTCATTGAAAGACAAACAAAGGAACACCATCTTCGAGCTACAATCAACAATGTCGGTCGATATTGACCCCCCAATCAAAACTTTCCATCTGAGTCCGGATTCGTCAACCGCCATTCAACGGTGAAAATGTCGCCAAACCTGGTGTTGGATGAATGTGATATAATGAGGTTCGGCGGTATTTTCACCGTTAGTGGGTGGTAGGCGAGTCAGGCCCCTGCTGTGAAGGCATTCCGTTGATGATCATAAATCATAACCACTTAACTCGCACCCTGGGGCCGGATTTGCCAACGACTTACAGCAGTTTAACGAAAAAAATACAGCCGAAATCCCTGATAGCGCGGCTTATCAAAGAAACGGTGAAATATTCTTCTTCTTCTCCTGAGCGTTTAGTCCCGCGCAGTCGCAGGGTCTGATGTTCTTGTGATCTGTCGCCACCTCATGCTATCAAGGGCGTCATCTGCCGTGGCGCCGACTTCGGCGAGGTCTCTCTTGATGACGTCCTTCCATCCTTTCCTTGGGGCTCCTCTCGGACGCTTTCCGGGTGCCTCGAAATCTAGGGGCAACCTTGTGGGGTGATCCTCTGGTCTTCTGAGGACGTGTACATACCACCTCAGGCGCTGCTCTCTCATCTTCAGCTGGATCGGGGCTGTCTTCATCACTGCCGTAACATCCTCGTTTCACACCCTGTCCCGACGGCTCCATCCACATGCCCACCTCAGCATCCTCATCTCCGCCGCGTGCAGTTGTCGCTCCTGCGCCTTACCCAGGGCCCAGCACTCACTGCAATAGAGGAGGGCAGGTCTCACAACTGTTCTATAGAGCTTGCCTTAGAGCGTCCTAGAACATCTACGGTCGCAGAGGATCCCTGTGGACTCCCTCCATTTGATCCAGGCTGCGTTTATCCGTCCCCTGACCGCCTGGTCCACACTTCCTTCCTCGGATAGGTCACTTCCGAGGTAGCGGAATTCTTCCACCTACTCGATCGTTCCCCCTTGGCAGTCTAGGATCGATCCAGCGCACTGCTCAGAGCTGATGAACTTCGTCTTCTTCACGTTCAGCCGTAGGCCGTTGTCTGCGAGGGCTCTCTGCCACAGCTGCACCTTCTCCTCCAGCTCCTCCTGGTTGTCGGCTACCAGGGCGATGTCGTCCGCGTAGAGTATCGTTCTGAGTAGGCCTTCCTCAAGGTGGTTCACGATAGTGTCAAGTGTCAGCAGGAAGAGGAACGGGCTCAGAGCCGGTGTACCCCCACTGTGATGTCCACTTTTCTTGTCACCCCGTGTGGAGTTCGTATCGCCGCTTTCGTGCCCTCGTTCATGTCCCTTATGACCGTGATCAGACGTTCCGGGACACCCCTCCCTCAAAGGGCATTCCAGATTACGGCCCGAGCTAGCCTGTCGTAGGCCTTCTCCAGGTCCAGAAATGCCAGGTAGCAGGGTTTTCGTTTCTCCCGATATTTCTCATCACCTGACGAGCGATGAAGATGGCGTCTATGGTGGATCTTCTCAGGCATAAAGCCCCACTGCACCTGGGAGATGGATACCATCTCCCTCAGCCTTGAGTCGATCAGTCGTTCGTAGATCTTCATCGTGTGTGAGATCAGTTTGATCCCTCGGTAGTTGGAGCATTCGGAAGCGTCTCCCTTCTGCTTGAAGATGGGGACTATGGTGCTGTGACTCCAGTCATCCGGCATCTTACCTTCTTTCGTGATTCTGTTGAGGAACTGCGTCAGCCAGTTGATTCCTAGGTCCCCGAGCATCTTCCACCTCTACTGGCACACCGTCAGGCCCTGCTGCCTTTCCGAGTTTCATCTTCCCTATGGCTTTGCAAACCTCTTCTTGCGTCCAGGGTGGGACGGGTCCTTCCGTTGGTTATTCTTCCTCGGCCTCCCGACAAGGGAACTCCTCGTTCAGGAGTTCCTTGAAGTACACTCGTCATATCCCTCTGACCTCGACCGGCTTCCGTAACACCCTACCGTCAGCACTCTTCACAGTCTTCACTACTCGAATGTCGAGGCTAGCTCTATGACGCGCCTTGGCCAGGCGGATGGCGAACTTCTCTCCCTCTGGCCCGTCTAGTTTCTCGTACATGGCATCCATTTCCGCGTTCTTTGCCTTCGCCGCAGCTGTTTTTGCCAGCCTCTTCAGCTTCCTATAGGCTGTGAGATGCTCGGGTGCCCTCCTCTTCTGCCACACCTTCTCAGAGAGTTTGGGGCGAGAAGCGAAGGACGATCCGCCCCTTCTTCGGCGAAAAATCGGCTTTTAAGAAGCGCCGGACAACTCCAGGATGTTGGGGGAAGACTAGAATCCTGCGATCGAGCTGAGCTTGTCCCCAACGTGTCGAGCCGGGCCTGATGACGCGCTTCGCGGGTTCAGCAGATGAAGCCCCCGACATGCGCAGGAGGCTCCGCCCCTGTGACGTCATCAGATCGCGAGTTGACTAGCGCAGTACATTACGTCACAACATCAGCGCCGGCGATCGATCCACGGCCGCTGTCTGGCACCCTCCACCGGGCGGCTCACCCTCTCGCTCTCTGCCGCGCTGCGTCTCTGCCCCGTGCACAGGTCTCGGTCGCGATGCGCTGCGTCTCCACCACCGGCGCGCTGCCTCGCCGGCGCGCGGCCACCGCGTCAGGACGCGGCCAGACTCGGCCAAATTTGTGTTTAAACGCGGCTGCCCGCGGTATTTCGACTATGATGTTATAACATGCCAGCACTTTAGTGCTAGCACTGCTGCGCGGCGCCGGCGCACATCTTTGGTTCCATGTTTTGCTCGACGTGGCGATTTTGCCAGAAAAGGCGCTTAGATGCTGAACGTCGTCGTCGGATGGCCTGCCGGTCGCCCAGCCGGCCGCCATTGCACCGCATCGCGATTCGTGCCCGTCGATGACATTTAGACGGATCTCGTAGCGTTGCCGTTCATCGGATGTTCTCCACTCTTTGAAGATTCCTCCGTTCCTTACCCTCGTCTAGGTCATTTTTTCGTGCTCCAGGCTTCGTCATGCCTTCAAGAAAATCGATATTTCTCATTAACGTTTTCGAGAAGTAAGTTCGAAAATCGAATAATCGATAAGTTCAGTTGTGACAGCTGTTTTTGCTTGTTAGAACAGTTCGTTAGCTTCATGTATAATAGAATGACGAATCTTTTCTCCCTACCTGGCAATATGGATCATTCTTCTACTACAATTATTAGAGTTGTTAACCGATAAAAACTTCAAATGCTGAATCCCAAGTCGCTGGCCACTCTTTCACGCCTTTCTTCCGTGACTCGCAGTGTATTCCAACAGCCAACATCCTTATGGTTAGAGCGGCTGGTGGATGACAGTAGCTGTTAGAAGGATGTCTGGCTGCGATCAAAACTCTTGCTCCAGGCGGGAGTCCCGGACATTCTGATTTCCGGGCAGCCTTTCGTTCGATCAAACAGCGCTGGTGGTGTAAGGCGTAGCATCGCTGTCCGGAAAGCAAAAGGTGCAGGTTTCAGTGGCGCCTTGCGCAAGAGTTTTGAACGCAACTATACGTCAATCAAAGAACTTGTGATTGCTTTCTACAGTACTTATTCGGTATTTGTCGTACCATACTAGGTTGCATCCCCGAGTTCCGTCATGATGCTAGTGCTAGAAAGCCAGCGGTGCTTGAACCGAATAGGCAGCCAGCGCAGTTGGCGCTCTGATTGACTGACGCCTCCATTGCCACACCTCTTGCGCTCGGTGGCAAATATCCTGACAAGTACCTGCTATAGTGCGGTATGATGTTGTGTGGAACCTATGCGTCCTCAGCGTATAGTAGACGACCTGTCCACTCGTTGATTGAAACAGACTTTCGCTGCATAGCCAGTGTTCCATTCTTCCCAGGCAAGTGTAGCACATGAATGAACTGTTCTGTGCACATGAATTGCACTTTCGAAAAGCGTCCTGCTCCAGTGGCTTGTAACTAGTAACTGTAACGTGGCCTGCTGAACATTGCCTCCGCGACATGCCGTAGAAATAGCATAAAAATAGGAACTCAAACAAGGGATTACAGACGCAAAACCCTATATGCTATGCCCCCCCCCCTCCGAAGTCATGCCTAACCTAGCTTGTGTTCTCCATGTCTGTCGAAGATGTGCATTATTGCTTTCTAGTCACTCCAGTTACTCTCCAGTTACTTTCTTTGGTTATCCGCCTACACCACCACAATTGTAAGCATTTTGATTCTTGTCTTGACAGTGGCGTTTCACCGTCATCCCATCCCATATTTACCGTTCGCCTCAACAGCAGTGTGCCGTTAATTTATTGGAGTGGGCGTCCACAATAGATGACTCGTGCCTAAAACGACACGGTAGTGACGAGTTCACCGTTGGGATGGGTATGAGCTTCTCTTTTAGCTTCAACTTTAGCTTAAGTGTATATGGCTCGCATGATATGTTATGTCTGTTTTGAGGAACTGTCTGCCATACAACTCTCCATTCCCGTCCCGGAAAACTCGTCGGTACTTGTGTCGCTTTGGCCGCGAGTCAAGGGATGTTGATAAAATTGGAGTGAAACGGCTTTTAACAAGGGAAGGGACGGGGTTGTCTGCACCGTTGCTACTGTCGATTTCACAATGTTCATTATTGTTTGAGTTTTTGTGCTCTCATCATCAGTTCTCTTCATTTTTTCCTTCGGTGTTTGATTCCCAAATTCCACGCCAAGAATGTTTTGCAAATTCCTCTGTTTACTACATACGTCTTCTTATACTACATACGCCTGGGTTCCCCAGAAACTCTTCCAATCAGGCGTACGCCTCGAGTTCTCCTAAAAGGAGTGAAATTATCAAGCGGAGTTATAACGCGTCTTCCCATTCTCATTGGAGCGCATTAGCCGTCCTACTTCCTCATTGTTCCCATCGCTCATATTTTGTCTCCAATTCTTTCCTTGAACGTTGATTAAACATTAGTATTAGTAACATTGCAACGATAGTGTCCTACGCCTTCTCATTAACATTGCATTGATAACGGAATGGTTTCTTTTTGTGAGCACCACTTTATAAGTGATTTTTTTGCGGCTATGAAAGGAAGATTGAAACAGTGCAGTTTTTGTCTGAAGGAAATGTTATCCAATAGCGTCTACAGACATATGGTCAATATTACTAATAGCCGCTTTCCATGTATTGCAAAGGTGCCTAAGAACAAATTGTGGTGAGTGAGGAGAGTAATTATGGGCATTAATACGTTCCAATGCGAAAATCGCTCTCAATGAGGAGGGAGTACAGCTAACGCGCTCCAATGAAATGAATGGGAAGACGTGTTATAACTCCGCCTGATAACATCACATCATCATTTAATAACATTTAACACCATTTAGTCGCTATGACCTTTCGTATCGTTTTTTTTTCGCCTCGTACTTCTCGCGCCGCTTTTAACTGCTCGTACTTCTCGTACCGCTTTTAATCGCTAGAACTTTTCGTACTGTTTTTAATTCTCGAACAGATCTATTATTACTTTCAAGTAAATGTCAAATAGTTGAAACACACTGAACACATAAACTTTAAAAGAACACATAAAATTAAATGTTAAATAATGCAAACACACTGAACACATAAACTTTAAAAAACACATTAAATTAAATGTTAAATAATGCAAACACACTGAACACATAAACTTCAAAAAACACATTAAATTAAATGTTGAATAATGCAAACACACTGAACACATAAACTTTAGAAAACACATTAAATCAAATGTTAAATAGTGCAAACACACTGAACACATAAACTTTAAAAAACATATTAAATCGAATGTTAAATATTTGAAGGGTGTCCCAAAATTAAAGCCTCTAAGTTGTGAAATGGAACATTGCTTGAGCACCTTACTAGCAGCTTTCATAAGTCTGTATAATCATGCAGAACAAGGAGCGGTGAGCATACAAAATCAGCTGCTTTAGGGTTTATCCGTTTAACGATATTAGAACAATGACGCTGGAACCGCTAAGGAAGCGACTGCGCCGCACTCTCATGGCGTATTCAGGTTAGCCTATTAAGCTGTGGAGTGATGTCACGATAAAAAATGCCATCTATATGCGCTCAGAGCGGATGCCATACATGCCGCCTCCTGTGAGGTGGAGCCAGCCGAACTTAGCCGAACAAAGGAGTAGTGGATCGACCATCACAGTCGAAGAAGCTCTTAGAGAGGACAGGAGCGAAGAACAGCCAACTACCTCTGAGGAAGACAGCTCGGCAACCGAACCTGGTAACCACTAATTGCCTGCGGTCTGAAGTTGATGTTCTGTGGAGATTCACCGAACATTCAGAAGTGCAACTGCAAGAGCGTGATGCCGAAGAAAAGTTGCTATACATGGCGTGTTTCTCCTTACATTTCGGCGTTAGCGATCGAATGGCTTGTGCTCTCGATGAACTTTTGGAGTGGGCTGGTTCACGTACGCCATCGGTTCGTTAATGTTTTACCGCCGCTGGCAGCACTGCACTTGGTTGGATCACTTACAGTTTTAGTTCCATTGCGATCTTTCCCGGTACCTCTCAGAAAGATTTGAGCCTTATGGTCACAGAAAGTTCTTCTTTTGCAATGCATGTGATAGCGCAGTCGATGGAGTTTGAAGCGTTTGTGTAAACAACCGATGTCGTCTCGCTGGGTAAGGTTAAATGCGGTTGTGATATTATCTACGAGCACGTTTTCTTTTTTAGCATCTCTCCAAAACGCAGCAAAACTGGAAGAAGAACTTCAGTACACTTGCTCAACGTGGAGGTGCAGCTAAAAAGTGTTTTAAAAAGAACAATTCATTTAATATCGGACACACACAACGAGATACACGAAAGGGAGGTTGGCTGCTCATACAGATATGCGTGAGATTTTCCTCTACCAAGTGTTCTCCACTTTAGTTACGTGGCATTAGTCCGGTGCTCCTGTCTGACACGTGCGATTTTCCCTTATATAGAGGAGATATGGAAAATGTCTCCGAATTCAGTCAAAAAAGGCCGAATCTAATCTTGACAGTCTCCTGTGATGGCGTCCAATTTAAGAAGTTATCGAGGTACGACCTGTTTCCAGTGCTTGCCTTGTCTCAATAACTCATTTTACATAACACACTTTTCATAATGATTTTAGATCCGAGGCGTGGCCTGTTTATCTGAGGATGGAAGGATTACGATTCATCATAAAAATAGATACGAAAACATTGTCCTAAGTGGCATCATATTTTCGAGGAAATCTCTTAGTGAACAAATGTTGGGTAAACTTTTCCGCGGGTAAGCGAACTTTTGAAGATGGAGAAGTTCTGGAGTCATAGTGTGAATAGTCCAAATTATGATTATGTTCAGACCACGTGAGGAGATGAATGCACTGCAGGAGCGCGGCATAGAGATCATGGACAAACAGCAAATTAGGTGGCTAGTGTTTCCAAAAATTAGAAACGCTGTGATAGACTTCAGTGTGAGCAGTTTGAACATTTTTGTAGAAATAATTGCATCCAGTTCGATTAATGTATGAACACGTGCAGGGTCTCAAAACTATGTAACTGTACACCATACCAAGATGGCAGTCTAACTTTGGATGTCACCTCTGTGCCGTTAGTGTTGAACGTGTTGGGAACAGGGTGTGCTGGTATGTCACTACTGAGACAGCCGAGGTCGTGAGGGCATTAGCCACTGCTATGAAAAACCTCTGGAAAGAGATGAGCTTGTTTCTGTTCACTTTGAAAGTCCATGTAAGTACCAAATATTGACAGCACAGAAATTTCGAAGAAACATTTCAAGCCACTGTTGAGGTTTTTCTGGATCACGCGATACATGAAGATCTGTTGTTTGCTGGCTCACCGTATCATTGGACAGCCAGTCCATTTGAGAGTTTACATAGGAGACTTCAACTTCGTGTTGACCAAGGAACCACAAACTGTGAAGACACTCTTATAAGAAAGTTGGTTTTCAACTTTAGTGCTTCTCAGCTCATGATTTGAGAGCTCAAATTTAGCTTCGTTTTGCGAAAAGAACTAGCCATTCTTGCCGAAGAATCTTCCTCTCATCAAGGAAGCGAACCTCTAGCGAAGCTGTATAATGCTATGCTGCGAGATGAGAAACCAAGGCAAGTCGGCTTTAAACTCATGTCCTTCTCTCATGTTGATCGCAGTCCTACTGGCATGGCATAGGTTTCGGTGCGACTTTCGCCTAAAAGATGACTGGTTCGTTCCCTCCCATTCCGCGGTGTCTTTCTCATCACTTCATCAGCACCATAAGGAGATGATGGCGGTTTACGACTCCTGGTCCTTCAGGTACTGTAAATCTAAGAAGACTGCTTCTATCGAGCGCATTCTCATCGAAGCAGTTTTGAGAGAAAGTGAACTTAATCCGAACGACTCATCTTAGCGGATTGCTTTCAGTTCGCGACTCTGTAGAGGAGACATGGTATTTGCATCTTCCTGCTACTGGAGCAGTACGAAAGACACCGTTCAGCATTTCGTTTGCCTTGACATCGAGCCAGCTACTCTTTTTGGATCAGTATTGGTGTTCGCTTTCAACCCATCGACTCTGGATGCTGTAGCACTCATCGACGAATTCTCCACTCTCGATCCTTTCATTAACCTCACCACTTCTCTCGAGGTAGATATGGAAAATGCTGCTTCTCAAACTGCACTACATGCCGTAAACCTTGCCAGACGTCATAACCGTTTTTTCAAACGTGTCCTCGCCGTACACCTTCAAGTACGAAATGCATTTCACATAACTTGTCCTGCTACGTTCGTGGATGCCTACAATCGTGCTTATGTGACCAGCCTCTAGATTTTTCTACAATACTGCCATTTTTTCAAGAATAAAAGTTTCTTGTCTGTATTCCAATCTGTAAGCGGTTCGGTTTTGTGCCGTAAATATTGATTGCAACGTTGTTTGATATGATATTCGGAGCTAAAGTCTGTTTAACAGGTGTTATAGCTGCTACTATGTACTCTCCGACCTCGTGCAATCAGGATTCCGATCAAGACACTGCGTACAGCCCAAATTATCTCGATACTTCATTTTATTAGAGTCCTTTTTGCACACACTATTCTAGTACTCTTCTATATTCCAGTCTCGTCTCAAGGTCGTCAAACAGTGATCCAGAATTCGGCGTCATATCGTGGGTACAGAACGACTCTCCCGCTGATCCTAACAGCTTCGGTACGCTGTTTATTTCTGAAAACATTAAATTTGGTGTTAAATAATTAAAATTCAAATAAAAAATAACTACAAATAATATGAATAAATTACTAATCAAGACAAAAGTAAAACACAACGAAAAATGTGTGGTCGTCATCGAGTTAAAGACATAAAAGTGAAATCAGCACATTTAGTCAAATCTCCTGATTAGTTAAAACACCTTACACACATAAAATTAAAATCTCCACACTTAATCTCCACACAGCGCATCGACGCAACAAATAAAAATTGTTTCAAATCAAATACTGCAATCGAATGTTGGCTGAATTTTAGCCATTCCAACACCACTTCATCATGTTGCTCCTGCATCATCTACGTCCAGCACTACCTCGAGCACCTTGGATCTTTCTGTACGTGCATCGAATCCGAATCCCGCCCCTGCACCACAAGTTGTGCCCGCTCTGGCTTCCTTCCATGGTAGTTTAATCGATTCTTCCCGGTAGCTACTTTCACGGGACGTTATCTTGCAGATGCGGTTAACGGGATATTCAGAGGAAAAAATGTCTCCCTATCGGACCTAGGCGAATCTGCTATAAAATACGACAGGAATACGGAATATGAGGTAGCACGCGTAGTTTCTATTACCATTTCGAACTCGCTGTGGAAATTAGCATCTTAGACAGCAGCTGCTGACTAAGAAGATGAAGGACACTCGTATCGATTTGGAGGACGTCAAAATTATCGAGCACAGGGCGAAATCATTGTCTCAATCATCGGATATCGTCGTTCGTGAGCTCACGGGTATCGTGCACCGTCTCATACACGGATACGTTGGCACTAACATTGCAGTGCGTTTGATATTATTGTGCTTTGGGTCATAACTCTAAGCAGGTCGGGTTACCATTCCTCTTATAGCTGGACGTCTGCCTTCGTTGGTGTCGAGAGCTACAGCAAGGCATGGTTAAGACGAACGCGCAGGTGACACGAGCCTGTTCCGCCGAGCCGACTCTTCCAAAAGGGCATTCACTAAGCTCGAGCAACCTGTCACGCAACTGGAGGTCTCTCAGCACTCCTCCTTTCAAGGTACCTACACAGCCTTCAGCTTAATATGCATTTCCTTAGTGCTACAATTAACCTACTCCTTAGGACATGGATATAAACAAATTGATGAGGAACTGGATACCGAATTCCCGTATTCCCAAAAACAACCACTACGTCCTGTTCATTGACTTCCTGCGTTTCTATTTTGCACAGGTTAGATGCAATTCCCCATATCGTTTAGAGAGGTGTTTTAATTACTCAGTCTTAATTTAAGGCTTGCAATCCCTTCGAAGCGGTAAAGGAGTTTGCTTGTCGGCTAAGTGGAAAGGAGGGAAAAGCTTCCTTCTAGATTTGCCAGAGGCAATTACTTCTCATCTAGTGGGTTAGTATGCCACACATTTAAATTAACCTCGACATGCACAGTATTGACCTATTTAGACTTCGTACTAGACGGCTTCGGACTGGGAATCCAGGACCTCGATATGAGCGTTGAGGCGCTGATTAAAAATCCTACATGGTCAGTAGCATGGATTTCTGTTGGTTCTCCCTCAAATTATATTCCACGAAAGCAAAGCTTTTAAGGTATTGGACCCACCTAGGACGTTCTGATGAGGAGCGTGCAAAAGAACATGAAGAAAGGGTTTTCGCAAAGGCAACGTGGGCGGTCGAGATACGCCGAGCAATACAGAGAGCACTGTAGGCATTTCTTCTTCTTAGGAATATCGCTCACTTTATATATAGCTCTACACTTATTTCAATTTAGAAACGAAGTGCGCTGTTATCGCCGCCACCCAGAACACAACATTCTTGTGCCCTCATCGGTAAGTAGTACCGTTCCCTTTCCCCACCTCCGATCACCCCTTCTTGTGCCTCTGCCTGACAACCATCCGGACTTTTTCAGAAACGTGGCCGTAGCGATGCGCCCCCACCCGCTCAACAGGATCAGACTGAGATCTGAAAAGGAAGACTCTGCCTACCGAAAAGAAGACGAAGGAATACCTCAGCGAGAAAAACGACTTCTGCCTCCTTATTGTCCTCTCATGTATGCTATTCACAATGGCGTAAATCTCTTCACAGAAGCCTAATAAATCACTAACTTCTTAAGGTTTTTGTTTCCTCACATTACACATATTCGAATTGACCAAATACTTGGGAAATTTGTGAAGTGCAGACCTTTGAACGACGGCAGTACACAGACTAAAAACAAGCAGACCTCTAAGCCAATCCCTGTTCTGACAATAATAATAATAAATAAAAATAAACAATAATGAAATACAATAATATAACTAACTAATAAATTTTTATTTTTAATGTAATAAAAAATTATTTAATACTTCTACCAATGTAAAAATATCATTAAATAAAAACTACACAAATAAAAGTGATAATGAATTACCTGAATTTTATTTTTTTGAATTTAATAAATAATAAATCGTCATAATGTATGATGATAGAAAAAATATTATGACATGGTAATTAGTAGTGATGGATAATATTATACATTAGCAATCATTAGTGAGTAGAAAATAATAATATTATATATAATATGGAATTAGTAGTGATGGATAATATTATACATTAGCAATCATTAGTGAGTAGAAAATAATAATATTATGTAGAGGGACAGCAGGTGATAATGAACAATAGGAAGTTACTAATTATACGAAATAATTAGTAATTATCACCTGCTACTATTATTATTATTATTTTCTACTCACTAATGATTGCTAACGTATAACATTATCCATCACTACTAATTACTATGTCATAATATTTTTTCTATCATCATACATTATAACGATTTATTATTTATTAAATTCAAAAAAAATAAAATTCAGGTAATTCATTATCATTTTTATTTGTGTAGTTTTTATTTAATGATATTTTTACATTGGTAGAAGTATTAAATAATTTTTTATTACATTAAGAATAAAATTTATTAGTTAGTTATATTATTGTATTTCATTATTGTTTATTTTTATTTATTATTATTATTGTCAGAACAGGGATTGGCCTAGAGGTCTGCTTGTTTTTAGTCTGTGTGGTGCCGTCGTCTCCAGCACAACTGCAGGATAAGCGCTGCACAATACAGGACAAGCGCTGTACAATACAGAACAAACGCTGCACAATAGGAGGTCTTGGTCGGAACATTTGCCGGTTTTTACTCTTTCTGCTGCCGTCGTCTCCAGCACGACCGCAGGACAAGCGCTGCGCAATAGGAGATCTTGGCCGCAACGACTCCTTGTTTTTGCCATTTGTGCTCCTGTCGTCTTCAGCACGACTACTGCACAAGCGCGGCTGACGAGGGAGCCTTGGCCAGAAAGTCGCGCCAATGACCTTGGGTGTACTGCGCTCGCCGGGAAATTTTCGTAACGTCGTCCGGTGTTCTAAGGCTAGTCCTCTCCTCGTGCTGCCTTCGGTCATCAAAACTCTCTGAGTTGTAGGCCTCCTTCTTCCTCTTCACCGCAACCTGGACCTCTTCGTTCCAGAACCATGCCGATTTATCCCCTCTGGTTCCTCCCTTTGTTTTTCTCAGGGTTTCCTTAGTACATCTCAGGATTGTTTGGGCTACCCTCCTCCAGGTCTCATTCACGGGACCAGCTGGATCTGGAAGGCCTGCTTCGAGCACTGCCCTTCGTAGCTCGTTCCGCTCTGAACCCCGCAGTCTCCACCATCGGATCCTGGGTTCCGTCCTCACTTTGGGCCTGGTGGGTAGAGGTATGCTAAGGTTGGCTACCAAGGGTCTATGCTGTGATGCCACGTCTTCTCCCGGAATGACCTTCACATCCCGGACTGTTTTCAGGGCAGCCCTTCGAACCAGGATGTGGTCGACTTCCGTCCTTCTTCCTCCGCTAGCATAGGCACCTTCTGGCTTTCCTTCTTCGCGAAGAAGGTGCTACAGACAGCCAGGTCGTGGGCGATAGCCAGATCCAGAATTCGATCTCCATCCGGGTTTATCAGGCCGATCCCTTTACCTCCACGAACCCTTTCCACTCCTCTTCTGCCACTCCCCACATGCCCGTTCATGTCCCCTGCTATGGAGAGATAGTCGCCTTCTGGTACGGACCTTATGGCTTCCTCGAGCGAGAGGTAGAAGTCATCCTTGGCGTGCTCGGAGCATCCGGTCTGCGGAGCGTAGGCAGACATGATGGTCCAGCAACCCTCCTTCGTGTCCAGCCGCAGTGACATGATGCGGTCGTTTATTCTTTGGACAGCCGCTACCGAATCCTTGAAGGACTCCGCGACAGCTATCCCTACACCGTTCCTCTTGGTGTCCTCTCCGTTGTAGTACAGCTTGACCCCTTCTCCGATCTCCCTGGCTTTCGCTCCTTTCCATCTCGTTTCCTGCAGACACTGGACTTGTATCCTTCTGCGCTTCATCAGGTCAGCCACTTCCCTAGATCTTCCGGTTAGCGTTCCCACATTCAGAGTCCCCAGTCGAACTAGCTTCTTTAGCCGAGGTCGTTCGGCCCTCGGTAGCCCTCGCATACTGACCACAGAACTCGGGCGAGGGCTCTGTGCGCCACTTCCGGGTGACGTCCTAGCCTTTACACTGATTCTATTGCGACTTGTGATCATGGTTTTGTGACGAGGTTTCTCCATCAGCCGCCTGTCAACCTGGGCCTGACGTTGGAACCGTTGCCATTTTTGCAATTTTTGCAGGGCATGGCGTGCCGGAGCCGGGAGTCGAACCTGTGACCGTTTGTGCATGAAACTACACTACTAACCACTAGGCTAACTCGGCTCACGAAACGGTGAATCACTTCACCATAATAATATGCGCTATCAAGGATTTTCGCTATAATGTGCTGTAAGTCGTTGATAGATCTGGCTCCTGATCGGCTAGTGGCCATCGGAGCTCAACAATCAGGCCCTTACAAGGATCGTGATAGAAGCTTCGTTCACGTCTGACTACACGTGTGCTAGCCGATGACTTCAATGTCAACCAGTTGACCATCGTTCGTCGTCTTAAAAAGCTCGGAAAGCTGTGGAAATTTGCTGGATGGATTCCATACAAAACTAATCGATGGCATGTGAAAGCATTTCTACAGATTTCCTGCAGTGAAATGAGCAAGCTTAGATTCTGAAGATTCTCGTCACGGTGATGAATCATGGTTAGTCTTCAAAAAACGTTTAAAGAAAGGTTGCGTGGCGCCGGGTGGTTAGTCAAAAGGAATGCCAAAATGTATTGATTGTGAAAAGTTTATGTAGAAAGCAATGAAAAACGAACAAAATTTACGGTTTGCATGGTTTGGCAGCCGATGTTAAACCGTGTATCGCCTTCAAGAATCGCTATTCTTCGCCCCTAGAATCAACCGACTGCCAAGCATATTGGAAGCAGTTCTTCAAGTACATGGTGACTTTGCCCCGTATTGAACATTTAAACATGCTCTTGTTAAATATTTTTATCTTTTATGCTGAATAAAACTTGTTCAAAAAAGAGCCGCAACAAATATACATCAATCTAATGGTATATGCACCAGGATTGGAACACTGGGAAATCTGTGGGAAATCGTTTATCAAAAACTTGAAATGAGTTTGTGTCATTAATAGAAGATAATCATTTGATCTGACAATTCCAGAACATTGAGACTTTCATTCCTTTGCATCAGCCCTCGCTTCAGCTGCCGCCACTTTCCTATTGTACTTCTTAAGCATGTTCACGTAGGATTCCAGGTAAGGTGCGTACTTCTTCTTAGACAGTAGATTTTCCTAAAAGGAACCACAGATCTGGAAACGTTTTCTGCATTGAGGAGCAGTGCTGGAAATAAATTGTCAGTAGATGTAAATTATGTTCGTGGTTAGAGGACTTCGCCTAATACTTCGGGCTGAATTATCCAGCATAAAGAGAGCATAAATTAGCCTTAAACAGTTTCAGGTTCAATTAGAGACACAAGATTGTCCCCATTCAGGACACGCCACGAATCTAACTTCCACAGCATATTGTGGAAGCAGTTTGACTGCGCATTGGGTTTACATATCTAATGACTTGCAGAAGCCAGTCGAAGAGCATCTTACTGTTACTGTTACTGTCACAAGTTACTAGTTACTACACGGCACTCTGCTTCTCTTTCGCCTGCACTATCACGCATCCCGATTGTGCCCACTGCTTCAAAAAGTAGAGAAAGTCGCAGAGCAGGTGTTAGTCGAGAACATTATGTGTTCGGATTTATACATGTAGTCGTAGGTGTAGCGGTGTCAACGGACGTGTCGGGCGTATGAGTTTTTCTAAAGGAGTGCTGAGTATCAAAAATTTGGAGTATTAAATATCGAGAAACAACTGTAGCCAGATCCGGAGGTCATACTAGAGCTGAAATAGCTTGTGGTAAGGATCCACTGTGCGGTTTCGAGCAACAAAAATTGGTGTATAGAACCACTATATGGTAGTGGCGTTTAGTTGCTGAGAATAAAATAAAAGGTGATAAAAAGCGATTTAGACATCGCTCCACATCGCTGTAGTGCTGGTGAACCTAATGGATGAAGACGCTGCTAGCTCGATGACGTCTGGTACTGTAACAAACCTAGGGGTCCGGTTTGTCAACAAAAGGAAAAGCTCCAGAAGAGCTGGACCCGTAGTGGTAAAACCCTTCCACCCTGAAGCATGAAAGTTTATATAGTATTACATATTACAGTTAATGTGATACTATAATATTACATATTATAGTATTACATTAATTTGAAGATTGCATTATTAAGCTGTAAGTTAAGCTATAAGTCAAGTTAGGCCTATGTTATACTTCGGCGACGCGTCGCCGACGCTGCGACACGTCAGCGACGGCCCGTCACCGACGTCGGCCGACGCTGACGTCACCAGCGACGTCGCCGACGTCGCCACAGACGCCGCCGACGTCGCCACAGACGCGTGGTCGACGTCGGCGACGTCGTTGACAGGAGAGCATCGGAGCGCATTTTTAGCATCGGAGCGCGCTTTCAATGTCATCATTTGGCCACCAGTCTGCCGATTGCATACATTTTGTGCTTTTCTTAATCTTCAAAAGGATTTTTTATTCTTAATTCTTCTTAATGTTTCAAGACTTGATGATGATTTGTTGTTCTGTATGTACTCTTTAAGAAATGCAAATTTAGCAGACGCGATTGCATAATTGGGCGATAGAATATCTGAATAGAATAAAATGTGATTTGTCTAAGGTAGAGCATAATTGGAAATCTTGTAGTGTGCGAGGAAAAGAAGATTGTGAGCGCGAATATGTAACCTATTTAAGTATCAAGTGATGAAGAGCCAAGATGATTACGGCGCGATAGGTGCTAAACATCGTCAAAATGATGGCCGACATTGAGAGAAAGTAAGCAAACGAGGCGCCTTCTTGATGTGCGGTTATGAAACTCATGTCGATTCAAAGAAGGCATGAACTATATTTTGAAGCGAACTCTATTTCTTCTAGACTAACCCAATCCAAATGGTACTGCACCACTTAGGAGTCTGACGCGACCGTTGGTTTTTTCACACTATTGGCTGGATGCCGCAAGATGGGCGTTTTTGCAGTTTCGATTTCGTAATTCGAGGTCCGCCGAGGATGTTGACAGTGCCGGGAACGAAGAACCCACCCACAAACAAAATACTCCTTCTGAGCGCATTTTCTCCCAGCCTTGAATGAGGCCGGCGACGGCCCGTCGCCGTGCACAGCGCGGCGACCGACCCACGGACGACGTCGGCGACGCCGGCGTCGTCGGTACCGCCGCCGACGTCTGTGGCGACGTCGGTGGCGACGTCGGCGGCGACGTCGGCGGCGGAAGTATAACACCCCCTGTGGAGCTCTCGGCGACGTCGTCGGCGATGCTGTGTTGGGCGGGCTGCCACGCAGTGCGTAGCTGCCCGCAAAGCACAGCGTCGCCGACGTCGGCCGACGCGTCGCCGAAGTATAACATAGGCCTTATACATTTCATGCATACAAGGTGGTAGAGGGATGGAGGAGGTACCTTGACGCCTACGTGAGGGAGAATAGCCAACTCGGCCAAGGAGGCAGCCTAGGTGCCTGGAGAAGGACCGCGTTACTGGTTGCTCGAGCCTCTTCTTTTACTATAAAAGGAGAGGCTCGAAACATCCTGAATAGTAATAGTCCTGAATCCTCGAGTCATCCTGAACAGAATTAGTAAAACGCTGGACGAAGGACAGCCATGCGAACACACAGGATTTCGGATACGATTCAGCACGGTCGACCACATACGCACCATTACGAAACTCATCGAAGTGTCGCGAGAGTACAAGCTGCCGCTGTGGGTTACGTTCATTCACCTGGGGCCTAATTCATCATCGACTTACGTAACTTTAACAGAGAATCGTAAGCTTATCAAGCGAATGGTGAGCGATAAGCCGCATTATCTGAGCTTTTAACGCGGCTTATCGCTCACCATATCGCTTGATAAGCTTACAATTCTCCGTTAAAGTTACGTAAGTCGTTGATGAATCCGGCCCCTGGAGAAGTCATTCGACTCCGTCGAAACGGAAGCGGTTATCGAAGCCCTGCTCACTCACCATGGTCAGGGCGTTCCTACCTACCATCAGTACATCAGAGCACATCGAGAGCTGGACAGTGATTCACGACCAAAATTTCACCATTCTATAATGACGTCGTAATTAACGTGAAGAGAAGGGTTCGCCAAGGAGATACCATATCCCCGAAGCTCTTCAGCGCCACCCTCGAAAACGTCATGCGCGAACTAGAATGGGAAAACATGGAGTGAATGTCGACGGCCGGCAGCTGCACCATCTGCGCTTCGCTGACGACGTCGTGCTCATAACACCGAGCATCAGTCAGGCGGAGCGAATGCTGGCCGACTTCGATCGTGTATGTAGGAACGTTGCACTGCAGCTGAATCTTACGAAGACGATGTTCATGAGGAGCGGACAAGTTTCTGATGCACCATTCTCGCTCAACGGAAGGAACATCTCCGAATGCTTCAGCTATGCGTATCTGGGTCGCGAAGTCAACATCACCAACGACCTAGCACCAGAGCTGAGCAGGAGGAAACGAGCGGCTTGGGAGCTTCCAAGAGCGTCGAAGAAGTCGCGAAGAAGACGAAGAACGTCCGACTCCGTGCCCACCTATTCGACTCCACTGTTCTTCCTGCCCTAACATACGCCTCAGAGACCTGGGCTATACGAAAGCAGTACGAGCACGCGATGTGGAATCAAGAGGACGATGCTTGGATGACGCGACTCACGCAAGTGAGAGAATGCCTCCGGAGTTCCGAGCTTCGCCGACGTTCGAAGGTCAGAGACGCTGTCGCGTGGGCCAAGTTGTCGAAAATTAGGTGGGCCGGCCACGCAGTGCGCTTCGCAGACACCCGCTGGACGAGAGACGTCACCGACTGTATCCCGCGGGATGTCAAGAGAACACCAGGACACCCACTAACGCATTGGTCGAACTTTTTCGTGAACGCCCTGAATGACCGATATGACGCTCCTCGTGTCCCTCGAACGAGGAGGATCCATTGGACCATTCTAGCACGCGACAGGGACGAATGGAGACGGTGCTGGCGGCCGCTCGAGCCATGATCAACGGGACGACAGGTGATACAGATGATGCCCCTAGGGGTACGCTGGCCTCCGTGGGTGGCCGTGGGGTGCTCCAGAACTCGGTGAGACAAAACAGGGAGCAGTCTCTCCTAAGAGGCACGGTTCTGTTTCCTGTTCTACCCAGCTACTTTACCGAAATAATCTCCCTATTCAGAACTGCAGTTCTCATTACATTTCTCAATCGTTACCAGAGTCCAACTGAAAATTGACAATAGTAAAGCTTAGTTGTGGCGGTTAAGCCCTTCGAAGTGAAAATGGCGTCGTAATTCATTAAACGTCTGCTAAAATCATATCTTCAAATTTAGTGTCGTAAAAAGCAAACCTCAGCAGCCATCTCTAGTAGACACATATGCAGGAAAATGTATTGAATTGGTGACTGGATTGCATGAAACCGTTGTTGTCTCAACTCTTTTAGTACATCAATCATTGATAAATCTCCGTTCTCGCGGATTTTTTGCCAGGCATATTCGATCGCTGTAATGAATAATTTTTTAGAGCTGGCTATTATTCTTGTAGGATAATAATGCAAATTCGCATTTTCTTCGCACAGGGCTTCACAAGGACCATGCAGAGCGGCATATAAGCATGAGCCTTAGGCCCCATTTATACTTCTGACGCCAAGCGTGCGCAATGTAAAGTGGCCAAGTTGATCGATCGCTCAATCAATATGGCCACAATTCGTGGCGTGGCGTCAAAGTATAAATGGGGCCTTAGCCCTAGTTTTTTTTTTCAGCGTGTGCGACGCTGTTCCACAGGTCAGGTCTTCGACTACCGTACTATGCACTATTTTTGCATTTTTTTCATAACCGCTACCTCCTTCACCAGTTTGCTTTCTACACATCTTCTACACATTTATATCACTCAAACTTGTCAAAAGGGTCAGATTCGTGGTTAACACTCAATGGCCTCGACAGCCCTAGTTACCCGTACCTGCTGCCTGTCGTAATCGGTGTCAATTTCAACAACGAATGTAAGATTCGTGATCAGCACCCCAAATAACCCCCTTTTTTCAACCGCTCCTTGACCTCAGCAGTCGTGAAAGTACAATAGTGCCTTGATGGTGGTTCAAACCACGAATCTCCTAAATGTCGACTTCGTCACAGTTTCTGAATTTTTTTCCACTAGTGCTGCATCGCCCGATAAAAACTGTAGTCCGGTAGCGAAAGGTCTGGGCTGTAATGCGGATGAGGCAGAAGTTTCCAGCCCAACTCCTCAATTTTTTTGCAGCGCGATATTCGCGGCGTGCGGTCGAGCGTTGTCGTGGAAACCAGCTTACTTCCCATATATCTCCTACACATTTATTTCACTCTAAATTGTCAAATAAGTGTTTAGTATGAGCTGTGGTTCGCTGGGCTTTCCCAGTTTCTAAATTATATAACGTTTTGTGCTTTTCAGCAAATGTTAAACAGTGACCTCACAGCAAGTACGGATGACTAGGGCGGTCAAGGTCATAGTCACCGATTTTGCCCAGACTTCTTCTATGGGGTTATTTGTGGTGCTGATCACGAATCTGACATTCGCTTTTGAAATTTCAGCTGATTACGGTAGGTCACAACAGGCAAGTGTGACTAGGGGCTGTCGAGGGCATGGGGTGTTGATCACGATTCTGGCCCTTTTGACAATTTAGAGTGAAATAAATATGTAGGAGATGTGTGGGAAGCAAATTGGTGAAGGAGTCAGCGGTTATGAAAAAATGCAAAAATAGTGCATAGCACGGAAGTCGAACATCTGCTCTTGCACCTTTGAAGCAGCCCCGTACCCCAACGAGCCACTGACTCGCTTGGCGCTAAGCCTTTCGCCGTGTCTCATAAAATACGCATGCACCTGGGCACGTGCTGACGGTGTCGCTACTGTACCCGCCTTCGAGGGCCCGTAGCTCTTTTGCTTCAAGGACTCAGCAAAAACGAAACACGTTTTCCTACTAAATGGAGGGTAGAGATCCTCGCAGTACTACCCATTTCCCCCGTTCAGACCTATGCCTGAGACCCTTGGTAGGCTTTTTTGCACTTGTTGAAGAGCGGCGTCGTTCTAATGGATGGCTTGGTAGTTTTCATTACGACTTATTTTGATGTTTTGCACGTATTTTTTATTACAGTAGATGATCATAAGATTAGTAGGTTGCATGGAAAAGCCATGTGTCAGTTAACAAACATGAGCCGAACGGCTTGAGAACTTGCGCGACTATTGGGAATAAAAACAGTTTGGACGATCTCTAGTTACATGAGCTGAACATTACCTATGAATGTAGCAGATCTTCCTATACCAGCCGAGCAGTGCACGGTGATTGGCTGGCTTCCAGCTAATTGGCGGCAGAGCTTCAGGCATCCTACCATTGGTGCCGGACTGAAGGGTGCGGTATGATCGGGCCACACCAAATACGCAAAATGATGTACGGTCATGGTGTGACCCCTAAATGATTGAACTATCTCGTTATTTGCAGCTAAAATCCTGGAAAGGTAGCAGAATAAACTTGTTAAGGTATATGTAGTGTTTTCGCACACGCTAAGCTATTTTCTTGCAGCTGCCTTTTTCAAAACAACGTTTCAGTGTAAATATAAAGGTAGCAGGAAAACGAAATTGTAGAAATCAAAACTACTTTGATTCCACTTCCAAAATGCTATGCTTGACTGAATCAAACGGATCCGGCTTGGTTTCCTTGAAAGTAACCTTGTATGGACCATAAGCTTCAGTTGCGCCTCTCGTTTTTGGGAAATATTGCCTGCATTTCTCATGCTTACCTTAAATAAAGTACTGTAATGCTCTTTGAAAAAAACTCTTCATCTGCTAGAGCATACACAAAGTGATTGACTAGGTAGAAACAAGTGCATAGGAAGTAAATTACTATATTTTGCTTGTAAATGTGAAAAGACGGAACGGGTCTAAAGAGTAAACAGTGAACACTTCAGCCTCTTTATGGAAGAACCTAAACCATTTTGCAAGAAGGTTTATGTCTTGATACATTAAACTGTCTTTATTAGAAGGTGTACTTAATCCATCACTGCAACTGCGATATACTTTTACCTTCGACAAAATTGCACAACTGCACCAATACCGTACTCCGCTCGCAGAACATCATGTGCCAAAAGTCTTCCAGAGTTTCAAGCAACGGTCCCTACAGAAGGCATGCATTAGAATTTTAGGGACCATTCAGCGCTCTAAGCTACTTTTAGAACGGCATTTATACTTTAACAGGCGGTGCCCCAGGCGCAAGCCGCAGATCCTCCCTTGCTCCTACCCTGGAACCTGCCCTCAGGAAGGCGTTGGCTCGGTCGGTCTCTGCGGTTACCTCTGTTGTCGTCCCTGCGCGTCCTCCCCTGGTCGTCCTGGAGTCCGGCGCGGCTGGTCGAGTCGATATCCTGGTGGTGTGGACACTGCGCTGACGATGAAGTACCGGAGCGGAGAGCGGACCGACCGCTCGGTGCGACGACGAATCAAAAGACTGCCGGGTGCGCGCGGGAAGGCGTTTATAGTGCGTCGCGGCGCGTGTGCGCAACCGTATGCCCTCCGCGTCGGGAACAGGGCGCCTCCCAACATGTTGCCCTTGAAGAGTCGTGATGGAGCGTGGCGAAAGTCACGACAGGCGGGATGGCAATATCGATCATCTACACCGCCAAGTCTATATTGGCACTCTGACGACGCCGCGCGATAGAAGTACAAAACCCTTTGAAACAACCACGTAAGACATTTTTTAAAATATCTCCAGTGTTATTTCCGCAGGTTAAATCACCTCTAACGTGAATGGACATTCATTTGGCTTCTGAAGAGGGTGAATGTTTTCCAAATATTTGTAAAAACCATCCTCCTCCGGCCGACTCTCGTTGTTAACGTTATTTCTTCCTGCGGCATCAAGAACGAAACCGTCTTGTGTCAGACGTGTCTGTACAATTTATTGAGATTTACCTGCGTGCAGATAAACCTTGTATTATCTGGCATTGTCATCCAGCTCGCATGAATATAATCGTCGTCAGGTGGGCGATCTCTTAGTATGACTCGAGTTGAATCAATACAGATTATGTCGTTGTATCTAAAAAAAGTTTGATTACGTGTTTGCATTTTCCGTTCAATGTTTTCTTGCTCTGGTCATTTCTAGTAATAAATGAGTCCATCTTGAGCTGAATTTTAGCAAGATTCCTTTAACAACACAAGAATGATGTCACGTTGTGAAGAACACCTACTCAACTGTGACTCACAACCCCTCTTTTCGTGATTCCTCTCTTCGTGATCGGTCCAGGGTAGTCCAAACTTACGGTGACCTTGTCGAAGCGCTTCCCCGGGTACCGACTGGGAAGGGTACGCGTGCATCAAAAGTAGTTCGCGCACGCGCCCGAAGAATTCAGGGTGACATGTTCTCGCTTTGTGACAAGCACTTAACTCTAGGATGAAAGTCCTCCCCTCTCCTCCCAATTAACCTAAAGCCGTTATTCCGATGGGTCTGGCCAATTTGTCATTGTAAAGTCGGTAACCACAGAACGACGCAAATGCACTGTTGGGGGGGGGGGGATGGATGAGATAAAAGTGAAAGTGAATCGCTTGGCTACTACTGCTGTTGTATTAGTCGTCGAATATGGATCTTACGCAAAAACATTCCCCTCGTGCAAATCAAAAAATTTGTCTATGTGTGTCGCTTACAATCCCACATTTAATTTTATTAGGTTGGCAACTCATTTCGTCGACTCTGAAGAATCTTCAGCAAAAGTCTTTATTAACAAATAACTAAAGACAATCTTTAATTGAAATAAGATCACTCAGAACGCAGAAGTGCTTCCCATATATCAGGTAGCTGGTCTATCCCACGGCCATAGAATTATTGTGCTTTTAAGGCCAAGAATCTTTGGAGGTGCATTCTGACATGGTCCACATTAATCGTCCTCCAACCAAGAAGTGCTGCAGCGTGCTATAAAGGTGCTAGTCATTTGGCGCACGGCCTGTGCTGTAAGGTGAGTGAGTTGGACGGTCCCAGCTAGGGTCTTCGATTTTTTGAAGCTCCCGATTCGTGACGTGTGATCTGGCGTTATCTTGCTGATAGATAATTCCGCTCCTGAAAATCTGTCTGAACCGATTCCAGCGGAGTTCAGCTTCCGCGCGGCCAGATTGAGAAGAGTAGATTACAGCATTAATGCTGGGACCGTTCTTGACGAGCTCCCAGAAGGTTAATACCTTCTTGACACTACCAAACGGAGGGAACGTCGTGAACCGCACGCCTAAAAAAATAGAAGATCTTGACTGGGAGCGTCAAACTCATCCACCTTACAGCCCAGACCTTGCGCCGAGTGACTACCGCATATTTAGTTAGGTGCAGTATCTCTTGGTTGGAAGACGATTTAATAATGTGGACCGGTTCAAAATGCACCTCCAAAGATTCTTGGCCTTAAAAGCACAATAATTCTATGGCCGTGGGATAGACCAGCTACCTGATATATGGGAAGCACTTCTGCGTCCTGAGGATCTTATTTCAATTAAAGATTGTCATTAGTTATTAATTAATAAAGACCTTTGCTGAAGATTCTTCAGAGTCTACAAAATTAGTTGCCAAATTAATAGAATGGTTGTTCACACCATACAGCGCTGAGCTGTGTGATATGTCTCTCATCCTAATCCGAATTATTTAAGCTTATGTAAAAACACCAGCGTACAATCTAAAAAAATCTTCCCGCCCGACGTGTTACCCTCAGCGCACAAGGATGTGACGTCATCATTTGAATAGGTTGTGGATGGAGTGCGTTATTTATTGGGGAGATGAGGTTGCTCATGAGTACCGCACACCGGAATTCCTTCCCTTGCCTGCTCCTGCACTAGGGGTGCGCCGAACCCAAATTTGCGATCCCAACTCCAGGGTGAATCTCTGCGAGCCCCCCTCCTGAAGCCACATCGATGTTATCCAGCAAATAGAGCGCTCCATTCGCCAACTGTGAAGATGGTAACGTTACGCCCTTGTGCGCTGATGACGTGGCTACAGTACGCGTGGCTTTGGAAGATTTTTGCATTTCTCGAGGGATGTCCTTTTTTCAGCGAATGTGTAGTCTGCCCAATTCGTCGAGAGTGCTTTCATTCCAACGAGATGAGAAAGGATTTAGCCGCTGTCCTACTGATAGGTAAAAAGACAGATTGGATCGTTGGCGGGCGACTACTCACTCCACTCTGGAGCTCACAAGGGAAGGACACTAGGTGACCGTGGGAATTTGAGATGAAATGCATGTCAAGGGATGTGGCTTCGAAGGCTGATTCCAAATATGTGCTTCGTTTCTGCTGAACGCATCTGTGGACGGAGTTATGGACCGTTTTTAGCATGGCTACGAGCCCAAGTAGCCTGGAAACTGCCGAGCAGTGGTGGCGCAGTTGGTAGAGAAGCGGCGTGATGAGGCGTACTGGATTGTGGTTCGAGTCCCCTGTAAACAGGATTTTTGCACTTCCTAAAAAAGAACTGCCATATCAACCAAAGCGCTCTATGGTAAATTGCAACGGAAAACCACCCATACTTACAAGTGGGTGATCAGTGCCTTAAATAACGCCCGGCGAATTTTTCTCGACACACGTAGTCGGTGAGGACAATAATGCCGACTTATCTTCCAAACTATGTTCTCACCAGCTGTTGTGTTGGCGTGACTTTTGGAGGAGTTCGGTCCTTCCGATACTTCTCGCGTCCCTACAAGGCAAGAGAACGGATGGCCAGCAGTTTCGCATCCGTCTTGCGAGATGAGGAATGCGGGAGCATCAAGGTAGAGAGGATGAAGAAGGTATAGGGTGTTTTGTTGTTTGTTTCGCCATGTTTTAGCAAGTATTCACAACAGATTGGATCTCCGTGCTCGTCTTAAGTTGTTTTTTTTTAATATGAAGACGAGTCCTTTCTGGTGACGTTTTTCGTTGAGATTTGACGTAGAGTGCTTTGGTTAATCGTGGCAGGTCTTTTTTAGGAAGTGCAAAAATCCCGCACAACAGGGGTGTCGAACCATAAACCACCCTGTCTCACCACGCCATCCCTCAACCAGCTGTGCCACCACTGCTCGACAGTTTCCAGCTACTTGAGCTCGTAGCCATGCTGAAAATGGTCCATAACTCCGTTCGCAGATGCGCACAGCAGAAACGAAACCTGCATCACCTGTGTCACCTGTCGTCCCGTTGACCATCGACTTGCTCGAGCGGGTGTCAGTAGCGTCTCCATTCGTCCCTGCCGCGTGCCAGGGTGGTCCAATAGATCCTCCTCGCTTGAGGGACACGAAGAGCGTCATATCGGTCGTTCATGGGTTTCACGAAGAAGTCCGACCAACGCGTTGGTGGGCGTCCTGGTGTTTTTTTGACATCCCGCGGAATCCAATCTGTGACGGCTCTCGTCCGGCGGGTGTCTGCGAATCGCATTACGTGGCCGGCCCATCTAATTTTCGACGACTTGGCCCATGCGACAGCGTCTCTGATCTTCGAACGTCGGCGAAGCACGGAACTCCGTAGGCCTTCTCTCACTTGCGTGAGTCGTGTCACTCCGAGCATGACCTCTCGATCCCACACTGCGCGACGCTGATGGCGCGTTCATCCTGCTTTCGTATAGCCCAGGTCTCTGAGGCGTATGTTAGGGCAGGAAGAACAGTGGAGTCGAATAGGTGGGCACGGAGTCGGACGTTCTTACTGCCGTTTTCGTTTTTTTCTGACGTTCAGAAACGAAACACATATTTGAAATCAGCGTTTGAAGCTGCATCCAGTGATATGCACCTCATCTCGAAGTCCCATGGTCACCTAGTATCTCTCCGTTGTCAGTTATTATTGTGCTCTCTATTAATCGATACAATAGGCTGTTTAAACTCAAAAGCTTTGGTCCGGTTCTGGTGCACGCTTGCCGAGTGGTGCGAGCAGTTCATTAGGCAATGCACATCTCGGTCACTGACTCCCTCCCATGGTCAGTTGGTTCTGCTTTGTTGTTGGCTTGATGGACAGTTGCCGTGGACTGGCAAGTTGTCGGGCTTTGCCTGTCTGTTAATCCACCTAGCACCTGGCCAGGATACAGCCCTTGAGTTGGCTGACACAATGCGTCCCCAAATGTGAGATAGGAACAGGAATATCCCTCAATTGCGTTCTACCCATCGTGCTTTTGTCGTTCCCCCACCCTCTCCAACCCCAGAGTTCCCTGGGTAGGCAAAACAATAACAAAAATAATAACAGACAAACAATAAGCTGCGGACGTCCCCGAATCATCTCTACGTATCGCCTCTAGAATGAAACAGTTGCGCAAGCATTATGGTAGCCGGAAGATTTAAATGGGAATATCCGCTGGAGCCATTGGACTTCACTATAATTGGAAGTAATTCATCCTCCAGCGACGACAGATGCCCCATTCCCATCGAAGAACATAAGGAAGGCATCGCTACACATTATGTTGTATGCCTTTCTACCTCAATTATTGTTTACATACATCTGAATGGAAGGTGGACCCCCTTTGGGATTGCACCCAAAGGGCTCTAGGAAACGGCTCTAGGGAAAAGGGCGACGCTATGGTAGTTAGGGGGGGGTCAACATAGCATGCCGTGGCCTTGCAGGCGTCGCCAGTATCTACAGACAGGCAAAAAATGCAGCCTTATCTCCTTTTTTCAATTACAGATCTGCTCTGCCGGATTGGGCAATGGAGGTGAGTGGAATGGCCGCTAAAATCAGATAGGAATAGATTTTTGTGTCGGGCGCAACTTTGCCATTCGAGCACGATTGCATTCAATATGACCGCTCTATTAACGCTCTTTCGTCGCTCAGGGGGAGTCCGCAGCTGGGTTCTGCAGAAGCGCATACTGCTGGAAAAATGCGCATAAAACACCCGAAAGTGGGGTAAACTCAAAACCGCTCAAATCTCAACCAGTCAGTTGAAATGCAAGAATCCCGCGACGCAGGAGAACCGAACCCCCGACCTCCCTCAAATGAGGCAGCGCCCATCCACTTCACCGCGATCGGTCTGGCAGAAGGGCTACCGCAACCATACAAGAGACCGATGCGAATCGATCGAATCCACACGTGGAGTCTGACGGGGCCCACGTGTGCCTTCGCGTGTGTTCCTGCACCGATTGCGCGCCCATGCGCCACGCGTCTATTCCGACCTGATCCTTCCCAAGGGAGGGAACTCCAGGGGTTGGATCAACGACTTACATAACTTTAACAGAGAATTCACTGCGGAAAACTTAGATAATGCGGCCTACCGAGCGATATGCGATAGCGTTGTCTGAGTTTTCCGCTGTGATATCTCTGTTAAACTTATGTAATTCGTTGATCAATCTGACCCCAGGGGCCGGATTCATCAAAGTTACTACAGTAACTTTAACGGAGAATTGTAAGCGAAAAGCTCAGAAAACGTGGCTTATCGCTCACCATATCGCTTGATAAGCCGCGTTATCTGAGCTTTTGCTCACAATTCTCCGTTAAAGTTACTGCAGCAACTTTGATGAATCCGGCCCCAGGATGTCGGCAATATCAACACGAGTGCGCCACTCAAGCCACACCCTGGAGCCCCTTCGAAATCTAGAGCACATAAAAGGCTATAGTATTGATTGCTTGTTTTCTTACTATCAAAGCGTCATGATTTCTTTTTTCATGTTGCCTATTATAAGGTGATAGGATAGGATAGGATCCCCCTCAACTACATATTAGGTTGCCCCATAAGTCCTCGCCGTTTGTTCAACGATTCGTTGCGGATTTCGCCGGCGGTCTCTTGCATAGCGCTATGCAGCGTTCGAAAGAAAACGATTTGCTCTATCAGACCATATATCATGTCTGTATATTATATCTGAACTGTATCTCGTTTTCCATCCTGAATTTTGTCAATTTTTAGGTCGGTAAAGTGAAAAGTGAGAAAGTGGCCATCTCCGCAGTCGTTTCTCTCCGCTTAGATTTGGAATTTTTGCGCAGTTTTTTATAGCATTTGAAAGAAAATGTTCTTTAATACAGGAATACGTGTTGGTCCTATTTGTTCACTTGTCCTCTATTGATTTTTAGGCCATCAAATTGGAACGTCCGAAGGAGAAGATTTATTTTTACCGTCAGCTCCTGCTCTGTGGTAGACTTTTTTGCTCGATGTTATATGTCGATCGAAAGAGAGTGTTTTGCTCTATAAGAAATTGTGTTGTGTTTATTGGATCATGCTGATTTCTGTTGAACATCAACAAAATTCCAAAAAGAGAACCAACATCTCCACCAACAACTCCTTTTCCTTGTTCAGTTATTGATATTCGATAGAAATCAGCATGAAAAAGGAACGAAATAAACGCGACACAAATTCTTATCGATCAAGACATCCTCTTCCGAACAGCATATAATACCATCAAAAAAGTCCAACCACAGAACCGTGCTGTCGATAAAAATTCGGACGGAAAAGTCGGACGTCCCAATTCGATGGCCTAAAAGTCAATAAAGGACAAATGAACAAATAAGACCAACACTCTTCTCAGTATAGCATTGCCTTTCAAATGCTATGAAAAGAAAAAACTGCGCGAAAATTTCCAAACCTACGCGGAGAGAAGCGACAGCGCAGATGGCCACTTTTTAACTTTTTCACTTTTTTACCGACCTAGAAATTGGCAAATCTCGGGACGAAAAAAGAAATGCAATACACGCTCTGATAGAGCAGATCATTCTCTTCCGAAAGGCTATGTCGCTGTACAAGAGACCGCCGGCGGAACCCGCAATGAATCGTTGAATAGAACGCCGGAGACTAATGGGACAACCTAATACATTCGCGCAGCAACGCTGTCATTCATCTCTCCTAGGCATTAGCATCATTGGCAACTCAGACTATTCCATGGGCAGGTTGGGATATGCGTGTCTAAGCAAGGCCACCACGTATCGGATCGACCGTCTTGCGGCAGAAATTGTACCTGTTTTTCGGCTCGTTTTTGTCGTACGCTTCTGTTGTATACTTGCTTGGTTTGTATTTCTTGTTAGCTGCAAACTCCCTCGAAAGGACCTTGATCGACTAAAATGGGGTCACTTTCAGGGAGAATAGATATGTACAGATGTAGGCGCTATGGTAGTTCGAGAGGGTGTGTTGGGTGGTTGCATTCTCTATTCCATAGGCACGTAGCTATGCTCCGCGAACGTTACTATCCTCTGTTTTCGATTTCACGTCCGCTTTTTATTTGCTTCACTGTTATGCATGGAAAATAACTCCAGGGGCCGTGCATGAAAGCTCATGACTTCCCACGGGAAATGACCGGGTCACGAGGTAGATCTAGTTATCCAAAAAATGATTCTGAACATGAATACCAACCGTGCTGGTGCTGGTAAGATAGGAATGGTATGGAGCAATAGCGCGAAGATTTCGCTCATCTTCCCGCTCCCGTCGCTTCATGAATACGGCCACAGAATGTACGCAATTTTAAGGCGGATGTGTTAGTCGGGAGCACCTTAGCTTCTCTTTCCTGCCCAATTACGTGATCTCCTTTGCTAGTGTAGATCATATCATTAAGCACAACTATAGTACTGCTTTTTTACTATCTGTTGTTGTTTCTTTTTTACTAAGGTGTCTCGCTTCTTCCTTTAATGTAACTGATACTTTTAAAGGTGGCCCCCTCGAACTGCCATAGTGCCTAGATGTACTCTACTGAAATTGAGCTTTTTCCAGTTTTCCAGAAAGTAAGCTAACCTTTGTAGTAACTATACAAGATGCCCACTTCGACCGATTGTCGTTATGAAGTGAAGAAACAGGCTCCGCGTTTATTGCCTCGGTCTGAAATTATTGCTAATGATAACCGAAAAGTATATAGATGTTAATCAAAACACGGCAAGGAGGATAATAGTGTTCTCAGTCTGCTGCTTGGCGTCATTTGTGTTTGTAATGTGACGCTTCCTAAGAGCTTCCTGCCTTCTAAGTATGATTCCCACCTGACGCTAGAATTTTGGTCGCAACAAAACATCTTCGGGTGCAAGCCATGGGGACACCCTGGGTCATTTCCACTTCTGGCACCTTTGCCATTTCGAAAAGCGGGCCAAGATGCCCCATTGCAGTTATAATGCATATGCATCCGCTCTTAGCCTTGTAAATTTGAAGGGTTTTAGACAAATTTTCCGTTTCATATGGTGGGACCCTCTCTTTCGTTTTACACTTTCATCCAGCCTACTTAGCAGATACCTAAATTAGGCCCCTCTACACTGCCACAGTTCACACGTAAGGGTGCAAGTGAGCTTTCTCTGGATGTTATAAAGGAAAAGATTGGATTCGAATGCGGCTGTGACAAATCGTTCTATCGGGTGAATAGGTTTCATATGGTATTGTGATGTGATCATTGCTATTGGCGTCTAGCATCTATTTCCCCTTCGTTTCTTTGACTCATCCTTCTAGATCTTTACGTGAAATAAGCAGTTTGGAAGACACGCCTTGACTCCAGCTCCAAGGGCCTCTTCATCTATGTCGTCGTTCTTCCGCAAAAAGTCCTGCAAACAAACTATATTAGTGCACTGCTATATTTTACAGTTCCACAAATGCTTTGCGTCAATCCAAAACAAAGACGAATCTACAGCTGTCCTAAAATTTCTTTTCAGGTAGTCATTTGAGGCACCCACTCTCTTGCGACTCCTCTCGTTTCCTTCTGAAACCTCAAGCAAACTGTTAGAAACTAACTAGTAAAAAATGTCTAGAATTCGCACCTCTCTTCCCCTTCGCCTGAAACGAGGAAAAGTTGAAGTACCAGAGTAATCTAGGAAGAACAGTAGAAACCCACCATCTGTCGACAATTACAGTAACAATATGCCAAGCAACCATACTCGACCTTCTACAACAAGCAGTGATAGTTGTTCCATTTTTCACAACTATCACTGCAAATCAGGTATCATTTTTGCACCATCTGAGGCCGTATGCTTATCGGCGCAATGAGCGGAAGGAAAGACACTCAGATCAGTTCTCAATACAGTGCGACGTGTCGTGGCATTTCCCGCGTGTACCACGAATTTTTATCCCTTTAGTTCGCGCGAGACGCATCGTCTGGCTTAGGCCCCTCTCGCTGCGACTTGTACGCACGCTTCTGTTCGTGTGCAATTGAACAATGGAAAATTCCAGGTCACCGTATCCGACTGCTACTCTCAAGGCGGTCGGCGCCATGGGTTGCCTCCCCCTCCCCCCGTTCGCTGATTACGCCTGCACGTCTACACCGAGTCTCCCGATGGGGATGGAGGGGGGGGGGGGCAGATCGACATTATTCCTCCTCCTCTACGCCACGTGCGGACAGCGCACGCATGCATGTTCATGTGTTCACGTGTTTAACGTGTATCAGGACATGTTTTAGAGTTTATGAAGGCAAGACCTCGTTTCTTTTGCGGGTGAGTGCTGAGGAGGGCAAGGAAGAAGGACGGGAACCAAAGAAGGGTCTATTGCAGTTGGGAAAAGCAGTTAGAAAACCGAAAAGAGAAAACGTTCTTGGAGTTTATTCATGAAAATTCTCACTCGTGCTCTCCCACGAAGCGGCGGCTTAAGCTTAGCTCTCCTGCTAAGTATCTCAAGAGCTCAGTTTTCTGAGAACGATTTCCTGTATTCTCTGGACAGTTCGGATACGTGGTCTCGTTTCCTCAAGCCTGTCTCCTTGTAGCTGGGAGCTTGAAGTTCTGCCGTAATCCACCGTACACGGTGTGCTGTTTCGTCGTTTATTTTTCTACGTCATGGCTGCTCCCGTTTCTTCTAAACTTCAGGGACGTAAAGGAGAAGAACGACAAGGTCAACCTCTCTTCTCCCGATGTGGATGATGACTTTAGGAAAGCGATGGACCTCGTCACCAATGACAGATCTATCCCACTGCACTTGAAAGCTGTGATCAGTTGCATGCTCGAAATCAAGCAGCAACGTTCTGTTGTGATACCGAGAAACAGGAAATCTGCTGAGAAAAATGAAGCGATGCATGCAAGAAACCGCGAACTTTAAGCTGAAGTTGCTGAATTAAGATCACAGATCAACGCATTTAACCAAACCGCGTCGAATCCTTCTCCTCAAATTGGTACTGATCCTCAGGCTGCCACCATGCCATCTCATTCTCAGCGTAGACGATCAATAGTTTTTATCGGTGAGAGAATCTGCGGCTTCTGTTTCATCGGAAAGAATAGCTTATTATTCAAACCGCGTTAGGCTATTACTTGATTTCCTTTCCATTAATTGCCGACATTCAGCAGTTTGTCGAGTGGGTCGACCTTTCAATGGAAAACCTCGGCTTTTAAAAGTCACTTCCGACGTTGTTTATTGCCTCATTAGTGCTGAAAAGAGCTGCGCACTCCAGATTCTTTTATGAGAAGGGGGTCTTCATCAGACCGTCTCTCACTAAATCTGAACGTGATCGCCGTAGGTACGAGACACTTTCTCACTTCAATAATTCTTCACACCCTGCTGAATATGCTACTGGTTCCGTACAGAATAACAACCGTGGTTTAATGTCACTCCGTAACAATCACATTTCAGATTTCTCGAGATATTAATTGAATGGTCCTTCTCAACTTTCGGAAAACGTCTGAAGCTTCCTCGGAGTATATGCTCATACACTCACTGTATTGTAGCTAATATTCAGCAGTATGCTTCTCAGGAGTATGATCAACACTATTGTATTAACAGAGACTAAATGGCTAAATCAAAATATCATTATGACATCTCTTCTTAGTAGATGCTCCCAATATGCAACCTTAAGATATGATTGCACTGCTAAAAAAGGCGGTGGTGTCACTCTTTTAGCGTTAAGATCACCTTCACTTGTATTTAGCCAATCTATAAAAGATTCATATGAAAAAATTTATGTAGGAGATAAAAGCTTCTCCCAGAAGCCAAACATCAGTGTGGCTACTACTCGCTTGGCGTCTATTTGTTTGACAATGGAGTCTTCTGTCAATTTTGATAGCAGGAAACTCGAAGTTCGCCGAGATGGTTTTCGATGTTAGATCCGCAATGTAGTTTCAGCCCATAAAAATGTTTCTACAAGTCCATTTCACCCTTCCCCTGCTTGTGCTTGGCCGGAGGAATCCATTGCTGCCCTGCTATGCCTTACCATTGATCATTTACTCAGAATCTTCTCATCAGGAAAATCATTGTGATCACACACTGACTGAGCTGTGTGCCATTATGTGTCGAATGTTACTAATGACCCTGCCTTGTCACCTCATTTAGGGTCAAGCCGATAATTTTTTTATATTGAGATTAGTTCACTGGTTTGGAGTTGAAGCAATGCTACCATCACTCACCCTATAAACGCTCAATTTTACAATCTCTGATAAGGATATCGGCTATTTTTTTCCTTGGAATGTTGCCTTCCTGTAATTTTATGTCACTTCAATGTTGCGCAGTGAGAGCTTTATAATATAATCATGATCGCCAGTTTTCAAGCTGTAAAAGCACCGCAATGCGGCGCCGACTGTCACGCTTGCCGCACTGTTCGCCGCGCGCACGGTGGCAATCCGTATATGAAGCGGTGCAGGCGTGGCAATAGACGCGTATACGGCGGAAATCTATACGTGGAGTGAGGCACCGACCGACCAAAGGCCGGTATCCGTGCGAACTGACGGTGTCACCGTCGTCTATGAGGATTGTCACGTGGACGCACGCTTTCCGCTCGTGGTGTTACGGCGGAGAAAGAGTGGCGCCCTTTGGGGCGTGGTAAGACATGAAGATTGGATTATGCCCCCAACGGGGGAATACGAGTATACGGCCCCAGGGGTCACATTTATCAACCGCTTACGGACATTAACGATGAAAAGTACCACCAAACCCCTTGATATCGCAATCCATCAGCAATCTCTCATCCTTGCGATTGATGTCTGGAATTTCTGACCGAGATCTTTCTAGGTCATCTCAGCTACCACACAATTATAACAAAGAAATCCTCAACTCATCTAGAACACGTAGTAACTCCATCGATCAGAATGAATTGTGAACTGGAATTGAAGATCTTTATCCACTGCGTCGATTTAGACTATGAAACTAATGTAAAGTGATGACAATGTCAGTTGGATCATTTTTAGATCCACAGCATTACACTACTACAACCTTATCCTGCTTATAGCCAATGGTCTGCAACCATTTCACCCCTTGTTTTCAACCTGTCTAGGATACGGCATTATTTACTTTCGGCGGAAATGCTATCGACGGGTGTAATGTCTGATGATTCTTTAAAAGGGTTTTGAGTACCATTGAGGGATATTAGACCTCGTTAAGAGCGATCGCGTAACGACGCGAAGCCCACTGTCGATGCGGTTCACGCGTCGTGCTCTTTTACGAGGGGATGGTGATCCACTACCACGCATTCGAAGCATTGCGTAATTGGGATTATCGAGCGGCAACAAATCATTCAGCAATGAACAGCTATATCATCATCGCATGTTGATGCTAACAATTGCATGAGATGTGGTGCTTGCTGCACAACGCATATGAACAACACGCGAGAGAGTGACGCGACGTCGCTTAATCGATATAGGACTCATCTCTCAGCTTTAGTCGCATCGCTCCGCGACACTTCTTTGAGCGTGCCATTATCGACGCACCGCTGCTCAAAGAGGACCACTAATAACTTCCGATAGCCAAAATATCACATAAAATTTTCTTAATTTTTAGAGGACTCAAGGTTCATCCTCCAACCCACGATGATCACAAATGGGTTTCATTTTTCAAATTTTGGGTGAGAGTGTCGCAGGAGTCGTGGCGCGCACTCTACTCCAGGATGTTGGCTTGGATCTCTTTGGCCAACTATGCCTTCCATCCCTGCGGGGTCGGAGAACCACGGCAAGTCATTGTACCGGCAGCTATTGAATATGCCTGCAGGACATAACAAAGAAGTAGAATGTGTAGCGCTTAACAAGCAGAATTGAATAACTCCGTCCTTTACCGTTCTTATTCTTTTGAATTTTAGCTGAATTTGGAAACTGTCTACTGCATTGAGGATAAGCATCTCCATGCTCTGTCTTGGATCAACCCGGACATACACATTTGCGTTGCTAACCCTCGATGTCATGAATACCAGCAACAGTGAAGAATTTTCGGCAACGACGCAAGGTTCTAAAAATCCAACCGTTTTCGGGAAATGTGATTCTGCTGTCCAGGATCACTCTCTCCTTGCTGTATTGCTCAAAATAGTGTAGAGTGATTCGTTCTATGTTTTCATGAGCTCCAAATAGATTGATTCAGAATAATAAAACAATGTAATGACCTAATGACTTGAGGCTCCTGGTTAGAACAGGAAACTGTCTAGTAGTCCAAATACTTTACACACCACATCGAGTTTAGAATAAAATTGTAGGGTACAGTGAGCTCTGACAATTGACTTTCAAAGTTTTGTTTGTGGTTCGAGCCATCTCATCTGAGCGCATCCTTGCCTACTATTGTCTGATGTGAGACAGTTTATAGAGCAGGCAGATGGTGACAATCTCTGTGGTTTTTTCCGTTCCTTCGTTTTACTGCTCTTTGGAATAGTCCTTTCTCCGTTTGTGTATGGACATTTAACACTTAGGTCAAGAGCACAACCAGCGAGCATTACGGACACCAAAGGTGGGTTACTTGAGCTATATCATTAGTAGTTTTAAGTCGTCGCACATTATTTAATTGCTTCTTAATTGCCTGAGTTTGAGATTTCCCAACCAAAAACACTTGGCGTTCGTACTACGTTTGTAGTTTGACTTATCCGTGGTCGTGATGGTGACAAACTAAATTATGCGTTAAGTGTATTGCGACGAAATAAGAGAAGCTCGATTTTGTATAACAGTGCAATATCTACATCCTCTGGGTAATTTTTTTATAATTATGACCAATTCTATAGCAGGGTCATCACATTGATGAAATGAGCTTCTGTAGTCTTTCATGCGATATTCCGTACCAGTATCTGTTTTCCTCATGATGGATTGTATCCTGAGTAGCTGGATCCACTGATTCCTTAATAAATACCTCCGGCGAAAAATGACGGTTGAAAGCCTAAAATTATTTTTGGATTATTTTTGTTGGATTTGGAAAATTTCATACGCATACCTCAAACACAGAAGATGTGTTGTCGTTGTACACACCAAGGGTGAGGCTGAGGTACGTGTAGCCGACGCTGAATTCAGACATATGCCTGAGGTGTTTTAGGAAGACGCGACATTTGAACGAATTTTGAAATTTTTCATTATCTGCCCGGCAAATCTCCCCACTTCGAAATATTTTCATTTTTCGAGATTTTGGGCCTCGATTAGTATCAGGACTCGCTTTTCTTCTAAGCTGAAATGTTTCCTCTTCTTCATTTTTTTCACAAAAATGCCAAAAATAAAGCAAGGTTCTTGTTGAAGAGCAAATGCGCGTATGTTTAGCAGCACGAAATAATTAGTTCGAAATTAAGGGCACTCACGTTTGCAGGTCAAGTTGAATTTGAGTAAGTCTGTCGGGACTGTACGTGACATTGCCTCCAATGATTACGGCACGTTGTTTACTGTCGCTGAGAGAAGTGTTGAAGAGGTTTGGGAATATGGACAAGTGGTTATAAAGCGAGGACCATGGAAAGTAGCCGCTTGGATCGTCTTTGCGCGCCGGACTGAAACAGTGCAATTAGTCTTTTTCTGCAATAATCTTAGGATTCTTACAACCTTTGTTTGTTATACGACGATGTTCTGATATGTTCTAGAAATTGTGCAGTGTAGTCGAAATGGCTCAGCGCAATGGATAAATGCATTCAGCTTTTTTAAAGAAAAAGTGTATTAGGTTCTGTCATTTCTTTTAATAGATTTGCCAACAATGTTGTGCTGCATAAACAATGCGACGACAGCATATGTCTTTACGATTTGCCTGTTTGGATTTGCCTGTTTGTTTTAGCACTATATGAAGCAATTAGAGGATAATTTGCCTCTGTATTGAATTGAATCAACCCACGAAACCTCTTTGCCGGTACACCAATGACAAGAAAAAGCATCCCCATCCTCCTCACAACGAATGTAAACGCACGTATGTAAATGCGTGTCTAGAGGAGGAATGTGCACCAGGAAATGTATATAATATATAATATATTATATATTATATATTATATATTATATATTATATATTACATATTATATATTATATATTATATATTATATATTATATATTATATATTATATATTATATATTATATATTATATATTATATATTATATATTATATATTATATATTATATATTATATATTATATATAAAGCCCCACGGATCTCCCTCGATAGAGAGCCTTCGGGCTCTCTTGTTAAGAGGGATCTCGGGCCGCTTGTCGCAGGGCCACGTGGCGCGTCCCCGGGTGGTGGATAGGGGAATTAAACGCGAACCAAATGCGACCGTGTACTGCCCAGAGACGCAGGTGGGATGCAGGGGATGGACTCCTTGCTCCTGCTGTGTCGGGTCGATGCGTTCCTTGTGCGTGGGAGCGGCATGTTCGTGCACAGTGTGCGTGGATGTGTCCGTGACTGTGCGGATTGTAACTGTGTCGGCTCGGCCAAAAGCTTGCACTCGGTAGACTGGGAGTACATGTAAGGCGATTCGAGGCCGCCTTAAGTCTCGCCCCGTCCCTTCGGGCAGTCTGGCTGGCTGCCCGGAGTACCCCGCCCGCACGACAGAGCCTGACTAGCTACCCGTGTTGTATTCCAGTCAAACACAGCAGCACTAAAGGGCCTCATTCCCCTGACCCCGAAAGAGCCCCCATTTCTGCAGCGATGGGAAGGACGAGTACGGAGAGGCTGCTAAAATCTCAGGGCCTAACCAGGCTGCGCAAATTGAGAAGGACTAGGATGACGATCTGCACTTACAACGCCCGCACGCTTGCGTCGGAAGCATCCGTCGAGGACCTGATGATGCAAGCCAGGAAGATCAAGTACGACGTCATCGGACTGACCGAGACGAGAAGACACCACCCCCTACACGCCGCCTACGACTCCGGAGAAGAACTGTTCCTCGGAACATGCGACAGCAGGGGAGTAGGCGGCGTTGGTGTCCTCGTCAACACGCACTTGGCCATGAACATCGATTCGTACGAGTCTCTGACAAGCCGAATCGGACGTCTGCGACTGAAGCGATGTGGCTCCGTGCCAGCCTTGACTGTGTTCGTCGCGTATGCCCCAACATCCGACTACGACGACGAAGACGTCGAGGCCTTCTACGTGGAGCTTGAGAAGTTCTATAAGGAAGATCACACCTTCTACAAGGTGATCGTCGGCGACTTCAACGCCAAGATCGGGCCACGAAGGTCGCCGGAAGAACTTCACATCGGAACCCACGGTTTGGAGTGGAACGAGCAAGGTGAAAGGCTGTCTGAGTTTATCATGTCGACCAAGACCATCCATGGAAACTCGCAGTTCCAGAAGCCTCCCTCCCTACGATGGACCTGGGAATCCCCCGGTGGCCAGTTCCACAACGAAATCGACCACATCATCTTCAATCGCAAGTATTGCCTGACCGATGTCTCCGTTGTCCCCAAGTTCTACACGGGATCGGACCACCGCCTCCTTCGCGCGAGGTTCCGCTTTTCGCGTCAAGGAGAGAAGGCCGCGAAGTTCAAGAAGAGGAATCCCAGAACGACCATCAACTGGGATCTCTACACCTCTCTTGTCGGCCTTTGGGAAGATGCCGTCATGGGCGACGTCGACGAGGAATACGATCGCTTCGTGCACCATCTCCACGATAGTGCTAAGGGAGCCGAGAGCTTAAAGACCACCAAGAGACGCCTGTCTCCGGAAACTCTTGAGCTGATACGCCAGCGTGGAGCAGCACGAGCGTCAGGCAACTACCAACTGACGTCCGAGCTTGCAAAGCTATGCAGAGCGGCGATAAAGGAAGATCTCAAAGAGAGAAGGGCGGAAGTGTTGGCTGAAGCAGCAGAGGCAGGGCTGAGCATCCGCAATGCCCGCCGGAACTTCGCCAACTTCAAGACCAAGATGACCGCTCTCCGACGTCCTGACGGAACCATCACCTCTTCCAGAAGGACCATGGAGAAAGTCATCCACGACTTCTACTCCGATCTCTTCGATAGCCACGTCCACCTGCCCCCATGCCATCTTCCGCAGGATGGATACGTCGTCCCCTCTGTTCTCCCTTCCGAGATCCGACACGCCATCTCGTCGGTGAAGAAACGTACAGCACCCGGTTCTGACAGGATCAGAGCTGAACACCTGAAGAACCTCCCGCCAGCGCTCATCAACACCTTGGCGCGGCTCTTCACACGCTACCTGTCCGAATGCAAGGTTCCATCTCAGTGGAAGACCAGCAAGACCGTTTTGCTGTACAAGAAGGGAGACGTGCACGACATTGGCAACTATCGCCCGATCTGCCTGTTGTCCGTAGTCTACAAGCTGTTCACTCGAGTCATCCTGAATAGGATTAGTAGAACGCTGGACGAAGGACAGCCATGCGAACAAGCAGGATTTCGGAGAGGATTCAGCACGATCGACCACATACACACCATTACGAAGCTCATCGAAGTGTCGCGAGAGTACAAGCTGCCGCTGTGCCTTACGTTCATCGACCTGAAGAAGGCATTCGACTCCGTCGAGACTGAAGCGGTCATGGAAGCCCTGCTCACCCAGGGCGTTCCTACTCAGTACATCAGGGTCCTTCGAGAGCTGTACAGTGGATTCACGACCAAGATCTCACCATTCTACAACGACGTTGTCATTGACGTGAAGAGAGGGGTTCGACAAGGGGATACCATATCCCCGAAGCTCTTCAGCGCCACCCTCGAAAACGTCATGCGCGAATTAGAATGGGAAGACATGGGAGTGAAGGTCGACGGCCGGCAACTGCACCATCTTCGCTTCGCTGACGACATCGTGCTCATAACACCGAGCATCAGTCAGGCGGAACGAATGCTGGCCGACTTCGATCGTGTATGTGGAAGCGTTGGACTGCAGCTGAATCTTACGAAGACGATGTTCATGAAGAACGGATGGGTTTCTGATGCCCCATTCTCGCTCAACGGAACGAACATCTCCGAATGCTCCAGCTATGTGTATCTGGGTCGCGAAGTCAACATGGCCAACGACCTAGCACCAGAGCTGAGCAGGAGGAAAAGAGCGGCTTGGGGAGCTTTCAAGAGCGTCGAAGAAGTCGCGAAGAAGACGAAGAACGTCCGACTCCGTGCCCACCTATTCGACTCCACTGTTCTTCCTGCCCTAACATACGCCTCAGAGACCTGGGCTATACGAAAGCAGGATGAACACGCGATCAGCGTCGCTCAGCGTGGAATCGAGAGGACGATGCTCGGAGTGACACGACTCACGCAAGTGAGAGAAGGCCTTCGGAGTTCCGAGCTTCGCCGACGTTCGAAGATCAGAGACGCTGTCGCATGGGCCAAGTCGTCGAAAATTAGGTGGGCCGGCCACGTAATGCGATTCTCAGACACCCGCTGGACAAGAGTCGTCACAGATTGGATTCCGCGGGATGTCAAAAGAACACCAGGACGCCCACCAACGCGTTGGTCGGACTTCTTCGTGAAAGCCCTGAACGACCGATATGACGCTCTTCGTGTCCCTCGAGCGAGGAGGATCCATTGGACCACTCTGGCACGCGACAGGGACGAATGGAGACGCTGCTGGCGCCCGCTCGAGCAAGTCGATGATCAACGGGACGACAGGTGATACAGGTGATACAGGTGATAAAGCCACGAAATACTTAATGCTTACGTGATATCGCTGTGACCAGTAATGTAGAAGTCATCCACAAACCATCGCTCCTTCAGCATTCGAACCAATTCATTTACCGCCTTTATCTGAAAACTGCAAACTTCCGAGTGGAATTTCACCTGAACGGTAGAAGAAGCTGAAAGAGATGAAAGGCATTGAAAGCTTTCGCTTTGCGATTTAAAGTCTTCGAAAAGTCGAGTAGTAGGAGGGGATACTGCCTTTAGGTGATTTAGAGATCATTTTAAACACAAACGTTCTTTCGAACACCACTGTTATGTAGCAGCGGAAAGGCGGATATCATTGTACCTAGTATTTTTTAATCTTGCTTGATACTTTGATACTTTGATGGTTCTTTTGTCGACTGGAGGTCTTCTCAGCAGGGACCTCAACTCTTCCAGACCGCTCGATCTCTGGCTGCTTGCATCCAGTGAGGCAGGCTCCCGCTCTCTGAAAGATCTTGAGAATGAGCCTGCCCATCGCGTTGGAGGTCGTCCCAATGGTCTCGTGTGGTCTCTCGGGAGCCATTCTTTGACAAGAAGACTCCCTCTATCGTCCTTTCGTCGAAGCAGGTGTCCGGCCTAGCGATATTTGGACTTCTGGACTTCTTCACGCACTGCAGCGGGTCTGCTAATTGCGACTTCTCCCGTAGCTCCGAGCTTCGTAGGCCTTTTTGCCATTGCTGACGAAGGCTTGTCCTCAGAAGACATCTCTCTAGTGCACGATGCGTAGTTTGCATTGCACTGGCGATTGTCTTGTTGTCGAGCCAGGTTTCCGTCGCGTAACACATCGCAGGCAGTACAGAGACGTGGAATTTCGAGGTCCTGAGGCCGGCATCCTTGACCTGATTGGTGACTTCGCGAATCGAAGTGAAGGCTGCTCATGCTGCCCGCCTCCTGTGGGCGTTTTCAGAAGCAAGGACGTTGTCATGTTCAGCTCTTTTCCCAGACGTAAGAGTCGACCTGTTGTACAGCGACCCCATCTAACCTTACGAGTCCCGTGTCACACCACTGGTTGACCATAAATTGCGTTTTGGACATATTCATGTCCTATCCAATCTTCATACCTGCCAAATTGAGCTCGTTCAGCATTTCCTCGACTTCTGCCGGTCTGGTAGAGATGAGAGCAATATCGTCGGCGAAGCGAAGGCTGCTGATCCGTTTACCGTCCACAATGTAGCCTTTATCGTCCCAGTTCAAGTACTCTATGGCATCCTGGAGTGCCGCTGTGAATAGCTTGGGAGAAATCGTGCCTCCCTGTCGTACTCCTTTCCCGATAGGAATTTTAAACTTTTGATAGAACAACTGGATGGTAGTCGATGTGATCGAGAAGCATTCGTCGAGAAGTCGGATGTAGGGCGATGGTATACCAGCATGCACAAGCGCGTCCAGAATGGCGTTGATTTCCACAGTGTCGAACGCTTTCCGAAGAAAAGGACAAGTGGGATGCAGTATTCGCGGCTCCTCTCGATGAGTTGTTATACAGTGGCCCATGCCGGAGGAATCCTTGCGAAACCCTGCTTGCTCCACTGGTTGATACTCATCCAAGCAAGACTTCACGCGGTTAAGCAGTATCTTGGTAAAGATCTTGTACACAACCGAGAGAAGGCTGATGGGTCGATTGTTGTTGATATCTTCCTCCTTACCCTTTTTTAAAGATTAGAACTGTTTTCGACTCCTTCCGTGAGTCCGGAATCCCACCAAGTCGAAGATAGTGGCTGAAGTGCTTGGCAAGGAGTGAGCAGAGAGCACTGCCACCCGCACAAAGGAGATCAGCAGAAATGTCGTCCAGTCCGGGAGCAGTGCCTGGCTTCATCCTTCTGATGGAATCAGAAACTTCTGATTCCAGAATGGGAGGTACTTGCTCAGCTGGTAGCATCAAGCATTTCGGGACAGTGCAGGAAGAGCGAAACAGGTCTGTTTAGGTCTGACCTCCATCGCTGTTCGAGACGTTTGCGCTGTTCCATCCTTATCCACGAGGGCTGACATTATTACGTTCTGGTCGAAGAGATCTCGTTTGCAGCGCTTTATGCTTGAACCTTTCCCGGCGGCTTCTAACAGCTTCAATCTGCTGTAGGCTTGAATAGACTCCTTCACTGCAATTCGACATGCCTTCAAGAGGGTGACATTTTCAGATGTGAAGCATTAGGATCCAGTTTGACAGTTCTTCTTTGCTCCAAGAGTTTAATCGCATGTGCGTTGAGTCTTGATGCAGACGGTGATGTGGCTTCGCAAGGATATTTTTTAGATTATTACGCTTCGAAAATGTTGAGCCTTGAAGTGGTTATGTCTATTGTCGTATTGGTTGATATTGGTTGCAATCAAAACCCTAGCGCCAAGCGGGAGTCGAACCGGCACCTTCTGCTGTCTAGGCAGAATTGCTCTAAGCCTAACACCACCTGCTCTCTTTAGTCGATGTACATATGTCGTGGGGTCGTGGGACCAACCAACACTCGTATATCGGAGTGAGCCGGCCACTGATATCAGCTTGAAACCAGCTAAGTTGAAGGCCTTGATAGAAGTGCCTCAATTCCTTTCCTCTAAGCCTGGCACTGAGGTAGTAGGCTGAGGAAGGTAGACGGTGGCGCTATGAAGCTGTTTGCTATCTTTCCTTTGGTTTTCGCTATTCACGTGCGTGTTTTTGCTCAAAAGATACAATATAAACTAGAACGTTACTTGGTTTTTGACTGATATTTGTTTCCTTATTATCACTTGTTTGATTCCGTACTGAAAGGCTTCTTGAACTTCTATTTTGTGGTGCTGTTTGCTTTACAAGGTAGAGGTGGACTTCTTTTTAATAGTCCATGCTATAACAGGATGCTAGCTTTTTTGCTACAAGTAGATCTCTGTTTGGAATATGACCTTAGACAACTAGTTCACTGCGGTGGGTTGAAAGCTGAATTGTTAAGTCCTTCAAGTCCTTATCAAGGGCTGAATTGTGACCTTTCCTGTTTAAGCCCACTTCTGGTGCAGGAATAAATAAATAAATAATTAAATAATTGAATAAACGCACTTGCAGATGAGGATATGGCTTGTCTCCAGTGTTCACTATCTCAATGCCGACGCTGTTGGAGTTCACTAAAGTAATGTCGCGCCATGCTCCAGTGCCAGCATGCCATGCCACATGATAGTCCGCTACCTGCTGGTACACGGTGCCGTTCAAAGCCACTGAAAAGCGCTTATTGAAGCAGCTCAAACAATGCGTTCAAACGTCGAATGCTGTTGAGGTAAAATAATACAACTGAGTCCGTTCATATTCCTCGCGTTGCATTGCAGTGAACGTGAAATTGTGATAAAATACAGGGTGAACCATAAATCCGGCAACAAAAACTGATTAGTATAAAAGGCTATACTCATATGTAGTTTGCATTAGGTTGGCAGAAAAGGCTGGAGGTTTTGTGCAAGCGTTTTTCGTTTGTTTATTACTGAATCAGTATTCAATTTAATTCGCATTTTCATATAACTTCTAATACGGAATTTTTCGTTCTATGGAATAATTTGTGCTTCAGCTACGCTTAATAGTCATCATACAATTTTTGATATAATTTACTTTAGTAATTTCTTCGAAGGCTTGTTGAATTATGTCGAAAGAGCGATTCCGAACGATATTTTATTTCAACTTCAAACCGAGCCAATCGGCCGGTAAATCAACCATTTGGGGGGGGGGGCTGAAAAGTGTTGGAAAAAGACCATCGGTGGTTCAAGTTTTTTTCTATCGGGAGATTTCAACCTTGACGATACACCCCGAAGAGGCAGACCTACAGCAATCGAGGACGACGATTTGAACGCCTTTGTGGAAGCTATTCCGCAAACAGTCCGTGAGATTGCAGAAGGTCTAGAAGTAAAACTGCATTTACAGATAGCTAGAAAGGCGCTCGAAAACTGGGTGGGCCACGATTTGAGTGATCGCCTGAAATTGTAGCTTTTCGAAATCTGTTCTTCTTTGCTTCCCGGGAAACCTTTTTTGAATCAAGTCGTCACATATATCACATATATCTGGTTCTATGCAATTGGAAAGGACTGGACTCCTAACAAGATCGCCTAATTTTGTTACAGGACTTATGATTCACCCTTTATGTAGCTGATCATTACCAATATACTGGACCGATAGTCCTCTCTTGTTGAGTGTATCGATGGTTTCGTCAGCGGTTGAAGTGGCAGTATGATGAATAAGAACAATGTTCGGCACTGCGCACCATGCGTTGTAGTTCGTTGTTGAATTAGTAATATCAACCAGTGTAAAAGTGCTCGGCTGTATTTGGTACTGAAAAGGAAAGTATTTTAAGTATTTTCGTTGAAGAAACTCTAACTCTGAAGATGAAATGGATAAACTTGACCTCTATTGGGCACATGCCTGTGTCAGCGCAGGTAGTCAAGAAATAGTCGCTTTGGTGAGAATTCGCATCACCATAGTACTTCTTCCAGTGACAGCTGAAACAATCCGATGAAGCACTGCAGAGCTACAGAATTCACTAGATTTCCTCGTATTTGATCTTGGTCTCTCTTCCTTTTCGTGTTTTCTCTTCATCCTTATAGGAGAAAGATTAGCATCCAAGTTAGGCTGGTATGTGGTAGAGGAATGCTGAGACGCGATGGTCGAAGGTAAGACATACTATACCATTCCCGCGTGAAATTCGAAACGTTTTAGGCGAAATTAGACACTCTTCTAAAAGAGCGGTTTTGAAATCAAACTGAACATCTTTTAATTCAACCCAGCTTAAATACTCTCCGATATGGTTGAAACAATTTTTTGTCAGGAGATAATTTACTGTGACATTCCCCGAAATTTTTTGCAAATTGAGATATCCCAAAAAGTTAGCATACTGCTTGAAATTTTATAAAAATTAGGATTCAAAGAAGAAGTAATGTTTTGGAGCTTATTCTTAAATGCAGCAGTTCATTATCGCCTTAAAAAAGAAAAGATCGCGCCATGCAGTCCTCTAGCCTCTCGCGATTTTTATTTCATGATTAGTGGAAATGCTGTTTACTTGCCAAACAACCTGATGATGATGAGCGACGATATATTTTCCCTGCGGTTCTTCTTCTACCGCTGATAACTGTGTAACACTAACAGAATTTCTGCGACAGATCAAATAAAAATCGCAATGAGCTAGACAAGTGTATGGCGCAATTTCTTTCTTGTTTTTGGCTTTTGAAAACTGTCGCTTTCCCACGCTTAAGAACAAATTTTAAACAAATATTTCCCTTAAAAATAAAAAATAAATTCAAAAAATTTCAAGCAGTGCTTCTGTGCTGGTGTATTGATTTTTTAAAAGATGACATCAATTTTTCCTTCAACTGATTTTTTATCCTCCTCGTGGAGCCCTTTATCTATTCTAGCAAACGTTTCTCTGATTTGGAAGTTGCATAATTTGAATTCAAAACTGTCAAAGAGCTACCAAAACATTCAATAAAACAGTGACAGTAGGTCAACAAGAATTTTAGAGTTTTTAATTTCATTCTAACTTCAAATTGAGCAGTAAGCGTTCGTTTTCCATAAAAACCTAAACTTTTGAATTTTGGCTTTCTTTGCGTGCTAGAAACTAACTTCAGCTCGTTGATGTAAACGGTTTGATCAGACAGATTATAAGAGTGCGCATTGTCCAGTGCTCTTTGCTTGGTTGCTTCCTCAGTTTCTGAAAAGAAGATCTTAATATGGGACACAAGGAGCAGTATTTCGAAGCAATCAAAACAGCTGCTACACTTCTCGTGTTTGTATTCAAGAACTAAACTATTGCCGTAACTTTTCCTTTATGCAATGTACATCAGCAAACGCTTGCCTAAATTCGCACGATTCGGCCTCCAGTTCGTTTTCCTTTTCTTAACCAGCTATTTTAGGTTATAAACCTAAAAATAGGTGAGTAGAAGTTACACGTTCCCAAATTAGGTAAATCTCGCAAATCAATATGATATTTATCCAACACAGGGATTCCCATGTTTTTAAACTCAGCGTCGTTTCAAGACATACATTTTGTTACAGGTTTGGTCAGAAAACCGATTTTGTGAAGGTTCCAGATTTTTACAATAATGATCGGTAACCAAGATCTACCACGTGGCACTTGTGGACCATTCCCCAAATTTTTCAGCGATAGGTATATGTAGCCATGTTGATGTCCATAATTTTCATCACGAAATCAATCACTTTCGAGTCGAGCCTCGACACGACCCCCCTCCCCGCCCCCCCCCCCTAACCCACAGAAGAAGAATTCTCCATTCTCGAAGGTGTCAAGCAGAATGCGGAGCTGTGGAACTGGCAGTCTTGCTAAGGACTTTTGCACACGCATTCCACAGTTCTCACTCGCCTATAGACCACCTGCGAGACCTCAGACTAGCAAAAATAGTGCCTTCACAGTTCGTCTACAGCGTCTTCGTTGAAGGCAGATAGCATACGACGTCTCCTATGTAGACTGCCAGGACAGCACCGCAGTCATCGTCTGGTTGAATTCCTCCGCCCTGGTAGCCGGTAGTTGTACAATTACGAATATTATTGAACATCATTGAAAATTTCATTATTTTATTATTATTTATTGATCATTGAACAATTTTGTGTTAGAGGCAGGAAAGCCCACACAGAGCACCTGATTACCGGAGGTGAGAGTTGGTTCCTCTACACGCATCACCGTGGTGTCCTTACAGGAAGACCCGTCAACGAAAGCCAAATCAGACCTTCACTCGAAGAACTGTCTCCTTTGCTGCTAGGGGGTTCGTGAACAATGTTGTATTGCGGGCTGCTGTCGCAAGAATAACCGTAGCACCAGTAGCATTCACGCTAATCTTTTCAGAAATTAGCAAGCGCTGTTAGAGATAAGCTGCGAAAACTAACCCCTGTCCAACTATCCCACGATAACGATCGCCACGTGTGATGAAAAGGGATTTTGCGTAAAAACACTCCCAGTGCAGAGTTGGATCAGATTTTTGCGATGGAACAATGTACAGTACCGCGCATGTCTTTTGGTCAATTCCCGAAAAAGCCGCTTTGGAGCGTTCCAAAGCGGCTTTTTTATATAACTTTCTTTAAAATCAAGCACTTGTGAACATAAACATATATTGGAACTCAGCAGGTCGAGCTCTATCTTTTGGCATATAAACCAATAGAGTTGAACAATGCATATAGGCCGGACATAATCAATCGAGTGGGCGCGAGAGCCGTTAGAGTGACAGTTTGGGGAATTTTATTGAAATTCCCAGCCGCCTTATTCAGAAATTGCCTTAAGACTTTCCAGCTTTCCTTTGGAGTGCGCCGTGAACAATGCATATAGAATCGAACCTTCAATCGAATGGGCGCGCCCACTCGCAGAGTGAGGACGAGTGGTCCCGAGAGCCTGTAGAGTGACCGTTTCGGGAGTTTTATCGGAAATTCCCAGCAGCCCTACTCAGAAATTGCCTTAAGACTGTGAAGCTTGCCTTTGGAGTGCGCCGTGAACAATGCATACAGAATCGAACCTATCAATCGAATAGGCGCGACCACCCGCAAATTGCACGCGCTACTGTGTTTGGAGCGCAATAACTCTGTCGAGATAGAATCGTTCCGGCTGCGGCTTGTGGATTTTGTAGGTAGTAGAAAGCTTTAGTAGTGAGCGAACGTGCAGCTTTATAGCTTCTAAACAAACGAAATTATAGC